>CM066031.1:1417284938-1417680307 GCA_033557465.1 Ichthyophis bannanicus | reverse complement strand
GTCACAGTGAGATGGGAAACACGTCAAGCCCGAAATATGTGTAGAATCTCCAGGTCACCATGTCCACCCGATATCTGTGATACAAAAAGCAGGTCAAACAAGGTGTATGTCAGAACACAAGGGACACCATTATGTTCCCAACAAACAACCACATGTCCACAATGGTTACACGGTAAACACCAGTAAGGTAGAGATAGCACAGTCACCACACACCCCAGGTGGTACAGACCCCTCACAACACATGACTAATGTAAAAAAAGCCTGAACACTGTATCAATCCCACAGCCAACACAAGAACACAACAAACACAGTATGCAAAGGGCAGCGTGCCAGCAGTAGCATATGGCCTATATGTCCACCAGTGGAGATTTGTACACATAAAGGCCCTGTGAAATGCAATGATACCCTGGTGTTGGCTCATGGTACAATGTCGGGGAAGGGTGCACGTGTAGGCCACCACCCATAAACCTACAACCTCCACACACATGGAGCTCTGTTGGACATGCCCCAGAGACAGTGTTGCTGAAGACCTACTTGAATAGGAACAAATGGGGATATGTGTGTCAACAGCAAAATATGGTTTAGGCAGGTGCAGGGAAAAGAGGTGAACCACAACATCTGGACAATAGTAAAGATCACCGAGAACATGTGTTCCCCCTGACTGCTGGCACAGGACAATATAGCTGTAGTTCCACCTACCCCAGCCCACAGGCATGTTGGCTGAGTACAGTCCCCTGCCAATGCACCACACACCAGGAGCTTCAACAACTATGTCCTGTGCATTGAGAAAACACAAGGGAAACATACATATGTCATGTTCTAGCTGTGCAACACACAATGCACATTCCTGTCCCCAGCTTCCACACCCCCAACATCCTTTACAGACTCACTGTTAACCATCACACTGTACAGATCTCTCCCATGTGAGAGGCATCAAGGACATGTCGTTGCCAAACTACAGGGGTCCGTACTTGGTCTGTCCCTTCCCTCACCTCCCTGTTGTCGCACACACTGGTGAACATGAGTGTTTTTTCCCTACCGTGTCCCAAGTCACTCCAAGGCTGCAGTATTATCCTGGGTCCCCCATGTCTGCTCCCAATGGCCCCTTCACTGTGTGTACTGGTGTCCCAATGTCGGCTGCTACCCACGCTTTCAATTGCTGCAACACATGGAAATATGCAGGGGCACCTCCGGGATCCTCTGTCCAAACACATGCCTGGTGTGTATATCTCATACCTTGACTAACATTAACAGCTGTGTGCTACTGAGTTGCTAAACATATATCTCAATGTCTGCATTATGTCCGCTAAACCACACCCCGATGTCTGCTTTTGACGTGACCCTGATGGCTGCATGTCAGCCCACTGTGTGAAAGTGATAATGGCAAAGCATGGATAGCCTATATGTGCACCTAATAACCCCCCTCCCATCCAGGGCCTCTTTGTGTATGTGGCCATTTATGTTCCTTCTCTAGGGTTATGCAATGTAGTTGGTGTCTTGGCATGCACTCTCCTCCTCTATGCACTTATACAGCCTTTAGTTGAGTCATGGGTTTATGTTGACATGTCATCAGCTGGATTTGCTTAATAAAATGTGATGAAAAAAAATTATTTCATTTCCCTGAAAACAACCGTAAAACTCAATCCACCCCCACATTGATCTCTCAGCTTGCCCACTCTAACCTACACCTTGTTGATCTTGCCTGAATCACTTCTGTTTCTGTGTTCATATGCAACACTGCACTGCATGTCTATTCTGCAATGGAAAAATAAAAACAAAAAAACCCTGGCTGGACAATGCACACTTTCCCTATCCTTCTCCGCATCCATGTTAGGGCTACGCGATGACTTATACAGTCTGCCACACTGTGTTGTGCCACTAACTCCCCGTAAGGGTTTCAATTACCATTATGGGAGATAGTACTGAGCATGTATATAGTGCTACATAGCACATGTAGCGCTATACAAAAATTACAGACCAAACACATCCCGCTTACAAGAGCATACCACACACACAATCAGCTCAAAATACCAAATGAAAAACACACACAGCTGCACAAGTGGCCCCAAACATGGTCCTCTCTCCCAGTGTGAAACCCATGCCACATGCCTCTCACCTTGCTGCACCCAAAGCATAACACAAACTAACAGTGGTTGCACAGCATCCGCTATCACAATCATCCACAAACCACGAATGTCACCCCAAAACCTCCCACAAGCCTAAAAGCACCCACCCACATCATCCACCTCAGCCCTCTGTTCTGCCCTGCCCACATGGTTTGGTTCCAGTCATGCTGATATTTGACGTTGGGATGGCCAACCAGTGTCTGTCACATGTCAGTGCAGTGTTGCATCCTACTGATATTGGTCTACAAATGTTAATCTGTATTAGCACTACACACATATAGCAAAAAATGTGGGAACATATGCAGTACGTACATGAGAAGAGCTGTGCAATCACCTGCCGCCTGATTGCTGTGCCCTCACATGTGTCCTCACGGGCACGTACAGGGGGGCACGTCGGATCATCCTCCAGACCTCATTAATCTCTGCAGGGATATTGTGCCTGAGAGCAATGTTGTGCAGGATGCAACAGGCTATGATGATCTCTGCCACAGTCTGTGGAGTATATTGTAAGGCGCCGCCTGTCCTATCCAGACACCTGAAGCGACTCTTCAAAACGCCAAAGGTGCGCTCTATGACAGAGCGGCTGGTGGCATGGGCCTCATTGTACCTCCGCTCTGCACGTGTCCGTGGTTGACGCACAGGGGTCAGCAACCAGGGGCGACACCCATATCCTGCATCACCTGTAGAAAGACATGAGGTAAGTTAAAGCATGAGCTCATGTCCCCTCAAATGGACACAGGTATATATGTGCAAAACAAATGCATTACACATTCTGTAAGAAAACATATGGACATCACAACTATGCAGCATTGCAACATTGAAATATGATGACACAAAAGGACCACATGGCCTATCTAGTCTGTCCATGCATATCAACAGGTACAACAGTCCCCTTTTTATCCTTTATAGATCCTCTGTGTTTGTCCTGTGCTGTTTGGAATGCAGTTACTGTCCTCGTCTCTACCACCTACACTGTGAGAGTATTCCATGGATCCACCACCTATTCAGTAAAGAAATATGGTGGCATATCACCCCTGAATCTATCTCCCTCCACCCTCATCCCATGTTCCCTCGTAGCTGAACTTGCGTACAATTTGCAGAGGCTCTCTCCCTCAACATATATGCCACGGAGGTATTTCTACATCTCCATCATATCACCTCTATCCCTCCTTTCCCCAAGGCGTACATCCTAAGATCCTTCGGTCTGTCTTCATATGCTGTATAATGAAGACCACTAATCATTTTAGTAGACACCCTCTGCTCCGACCCCATCCTGTGCACATCCTTTTGAAGGTGCAGTCTCCAGCATTGCACACTCTACTCCAAATGAGGTCTCACAAAAGACATATACAGAGGCATTCTCCCTTCCTGTTTTATGCTAGCCATTCATCTCTGTATGCACCTAGCCAGCCTTCTAGCTTTTTCCCTCGCCTATTCAACTTGGTTAGCTACTTTGACATCAGCAGAAACAACCACACCTAGGTCCCGCTTTTCTGTAGTGCACAAGAGTACTTCACCCCCTATACAATAGTGCTCCCTTGGATTGCTTCAGGCCAACAGCCTGACCTCACATTTCCTACCATCACATCCCAGTTGGCCAATTTAAGACCATTCATCAAGCTTAGCTAGATCACTCCTCATGTTTTTTAGAGCTTCCTGGGTGTCTACCCTATTTCAGATTGAGTGGGTGAACCTAAGAAACACAAGACAAGGGGTAGGTGTATGGAGTGGCAACAACATAATATGTAACAACCACACAAATGCTTGCATCCAATCAATCAGCATCACACAGCACCATAGCAGGGCGCATTTGGAGGGCAAACCCCCCCCCCCCTTTCCCCTATATCCCACACAGGCAGATGAGACACACACACAATGAGTGATCTACTGCAAGACACACATTTGCACATACGCCTAGTCACATGAGCACCATGTGCATGTCAGAAATAGGAAACACCCACCAAGCAATATGCAGTCCTCATACTGTCCTGCCTCAAATTGTTGGAATAGTGCCGAGTGATGCAGGATATAGGCATCATGGGTGGACCCTGCAAACCTGGGGACCACATTCAGAATATGCATATTTGTATCACATACAACCTGAACATTCAGGGAATGATAGTGTTTGCGGTTGCGGAACACTACCTCCCTGTCTCTAGGCGGGACCAGGGCAACATGTGTGCAATCAATAGCTCCCATCACGTGTGGTATCCCGGCTAACGCCTCAAAGGCCTGGTCCAGGGTCCACCACTGTTGCCTAGTGTGTGGAATGGCAATATAATTCCGCACCCGGCTGACCATGGCATGCAGTTGGTGGAGACAGCGTGAGAAGGTGGGGCGGCTCATGCCACCCACTGCGGCCACAGATGACTGGAAACAGCCAGAGGCAAAGAAATGTAGGGCAGCAAGGAGCTTGACCAAACCTGGTATGGCATGTGACTGATCAGTCAGGGCTCAAGGTCAGGTCTTAGATCCTCATAGAGCTCCCTAATAACCCCTGTGCTCAGTCTGTACAGGGAGATGACCTGGTCCTCTCGCATGCCCTGGAGCTGGGCCCTGGGCCTGTAGAGGCGTGGCTGGCGAGCCTGCACCTCAGCATGCCTCCTGCGCCATGCGTGCACAGCCCCTGCCTGCCCTGCCCCCACAGCTGCAAGTCTGATTTGCTGCGGGACTACACTCATGCCCTGTGCCTCAGCCCCATAGACACCATCTCCCCTGTCACGCAACCGCACCACCTGCCCACCTCGCGCTGCAGCTGCAGCAAACACAAAGGCCACCATAACCTCCCACCCGCCCTGCTCCTCTAAATCAGTCAAACACAGAGAACACTTCCCTAACCAAGACACACACCTTACACACCACACAGAAACACAGCCGCACAATACAACCAACAACAATCACAAACCCAGTCACGCTCCACAATACACCTGATTCAGACTCGCTCCTTCCGTCACTGCCAACGCACACCTTCTTTCTCCCTCGCCTACAAAAAAACCCTCAACGTGCAACATGTACTCAGGACAATTTATAGAGTTTTTTTATGTAGCGCGTGTTGCCGTGCGCATTTGCGCGGACCACTGCGCATGCGCAGTTGGCTGTGCGCATGGAGCATGCACCGCGCACACACAACACTGCGCATGTGCTGCACACACGCAACACTGCGCAGGCGCCACAGCTCACGCGCTAACTAACGCACGCACCCATGTTCTGCATCTGTGTGGGCACATGCGCAATGCACACAGTCAACTGCGCTTGCGCAGTGTGCACGGCGGCGCACATTACATGCATGCTCTGCGTAGTTGACTGCGCAATGCGCAAGCACCCATTTCACGCCTCTGGGCGGCGCATGCGCAATGCGCGCAACCAATTGCACATGCGCAACTACGCAGCCAACATGCTCACGCAACTGCGCACGCGCAACGTAAAAAACCCTATAAATAAACCTCTACACATGCTGCACGTTGAGGGGTTGTTGTGGTAGACGAGGGAGAGAGAAGGTGTCAGTGAGAGAGAGAGAGAGAAGCAGGTGTCTAGGAGAGCTAAGGTTTTGTGGTGGCGGGTCAGAGTGTTAGAGGCTTGGTTGTGGAGGATAGGTGTGAGGTACAGCAGGGGATACAGAGAGGAGGGGAGGCAAGCAGCAGGTGAGTGAGAAAGGAGGTGAGGTAAAGAGCAGATAGCAGAGAGAGGAGGGAGGTGTGAGGTGGAGCTGAGAAGGACAAGAGAAGGAATGTCTGACAGGGAGGGAGAGGACAGGGAGATGGAGCCACAGGACAGGGCAGGAGTGGAGAGGGAGAGGGACAGGGAGAGGGAGAGGGAGGTGGGGCCACCTGTTGAGGAGGAGACAGATATGGCAGGGAGTGTGGTGGTGGCTGCAGGGCCATCGGCCCAGCCCACACAGGGTCCTCTCACTACAAAACGTAAACGCATACCGGTGCCAGCTCTGCAAAGGAAGAGGGCCCAGAAATTCACACCACAGGAAAATCACATCCTGCTGGCGTCTGTTCTAGAAAATTATGATGTCCTATACGGACAACTAAGCAACACCACCACTGTTGCAACATGCACCCAGGTGTGGGAAGGAGGCGGTGGCACAAGCAGGGGGCCCAAGCAGAGACCTCGACAGCCTCAGGAAGAGGTTTAACGACATAAAGAGGGGTGTGCGTGCACACATGATGGCAGAGCAGCGGCATGCCGTGGGCACAGGAGGGGGAGGCCCCTTTACACCCTCACTAACACCCCTGGAGCAGGAGTTGGCAGAGCGGCTAGGGCCAATATACCTCTATGGACTGCCAGAGGCACTGGACACTGCCCATCCCCAGGCAGGTAGGTACCCAAATCACACCTTGCTGCTCCCAACCCATTGAGTACCTGCCCTTTGGATATGCATCAGGCTTCTTATTAACACCTCCTCATACCTGCTCCCCTGGATCATCTCCCACCCTCTGCTTTGGCTCATTAGTGTGCTGTCCCCCATTCCACCCCTTTTACTCTGTGTTCTGCTGCCCTCAAAACACATGTTTCATTTGCATCATCCCTTTTTATATCTGCCCTGCACATGTGGCTACATGTCTGCTACAAGCCCCCTCTCAGACCTGTACGTGTTATGTCTGTGTCTAATCTAAGCACTGCTGAGCAGGGATGGTCCTTCTGTGGGATAATGCACACCAGGGGTCCTCAAACATTCTAAATAGGGGGCCAGTTCACTGTCCCTCAGACCATTGGAGGCCCAGAATATAGTGTTAAAAAAAAAAAGAACAAACCCCAAAGAACACTGCAGAAATACAAAAAACAGAGAATGTTTCCAAACATTTTGTTTTTGTTTTTCCAGTGGCAATTGCTCTAGCCACGTTAGTCTGGTTTCTTTGGGTCTTCTGCTATCTCCCCATCATCTGCTTTTCATTTGTCCTTTTGTCACACATCTAGTATTGTTTCCATTCTCTGTCTACATCTGCTTTAACATAGTAATCTTTCTCCTTGTGCTCTTTCCGCATTCCTAGGTCATCCACTCAAATGTTAGACCCCCATCCTCAATCCCCACTATCTGTCCAATTGTAGATCTCTTACCTCCCTCAAAATGTTTTTTTCCCTCACCATTTCATTTGTCCAGCTCCATCCCATTCTGATCCTCGCACAACCTCACCTCCCATCTATTTCCAGCCACACCCAGCATCCGCTCCCCTCTAGTTCGTGCATCAGTCCATTTGCAGTCCTAGCCCCCCATCAGCCCATTTACAATCCTATCCCTGGCCCAACATCAGCCCAGTACCAGTCCTAGCTCCACACCCAGGTCGCAGTCCTATCCAAGTTCCTCCGGAAGTGCATTTCCAAACCTCAGCCCCCCCAAAAGATTATTGATAGCCCTCTCCTAGCCCCACCATCAGCCCATTTGCAATCTTAGCACCCCCAACAGCACATTTCGACCCCTATCCTAGGCCCCTCATCATCCCACTTCCAATCTTACCACCACCCATAGGCCATGACCTGTCCTAAACCCCTCCCCCACATCAGCACACTTCCAGTCTTACCTCTCCCCCCCATAGCCATTTACCACTCCAAACCTCCTCCACCCCCATCAGGCAAGATAGGGTACAAAATAACCCAACCACTCCTACTGCTGCTGCTTCCACCGTGGCAGCAGGAGATTCAAGCATCCCGTGGGGCCCCCCCTGCTCTACAGCGTCTTCCATGCGGCTTCAGTGTGGGCTTGTCAGAGCCGCGTGAAGGGAGAGTATCCCTTTCTCACGGCCATGTCAATGCCGCCACGGGCCTTATGGAAAATACCATCAGGCCCATGGCGGGATTAACAGAGCCACGAGAGGAGAAGCTCTTTCTGTTTGCGCAGCTCTGACAGCCAACACTGACGCTGCATGGAGGACACTGCAGAGCAGGGGGAGGCCCGCGGGATGCTGGATTATTCCGCTGGCACGGTGGCAGCGGCAGCAGCAGGTTTGTGAGGTGTTAACTTAGCTGGGCTGCTGCTAAATGAATGCTGCGGTCCTGTGTAGAGCTGCCCCTGAGGACTGGCGGCGGCGGCAAAAACACCCATCGGGCTGCATACATCTCCTTGGCGGCCCACATGTGGCCCTCGTCCCATAGTTTGAGGACCCCTGATGTACACATCGATGTGTCTGCTAGGTACTGGCCTATATATGCCTAATAGTGGTAGCAGGAGCTGTAGTGGTAGCTATTTAGCACATGTACAGGCCACGGCCAAACACACATTGATTGTGGGGTGGATGTGTTAAACAGTTGTATGTAGTTGAAACATGCAAACCAATCTGTGTTGTGTATGGTTTCCACAACCCAGGTGACTACACAACAATGGCCCCAGCTGAGGAGGAGGAGGTGCAATTGGCCGAGGATGTGGCAGAGCCCCAGCCCACAATGTCTGGGGGCAGCACCAGCAATGGTGACGGGACCCCAAGCACACACGTGCAGCCTGAGCCAGAGGACCACACCCCAGACTTCACTGCCACAGAGGGCTCGGAGGAGATCAGAAGACAACACCCCAGTCATGCACCAGCGCCAGATGAAAACCCTCCACCAGAAATGGACCCAATCGTTGAAGAGCTGCGCACACACACTGCTGCAGCACGGCGCAATGCAGAAGGTGGGTAACAGCATACCCCACGATCCCGACGGGGTTGTCCTAACATCCCCAAAATTATTGCATATTGCCCACATAGCATAGAGTTCTGATTTTGGGGGTTTGTCTTCTGTGCTCTGTAATTCTACCTCCTGTAGCATGTCTTGTCAGGTGTCAGCATTTGTGAGGGGCTCACACACATGCACACTGTGCTTGCCCATATACACCACATAAGCCCAAAGAGAAGAGCAATGATCGCAGGTCACCCAGACACCCTATGTGACAGAGACCTCGTCATGTGTATTGTCACGCAGTATCGTTTGACAACATAATCTGCAGTGTGCACCAGCATTATAGAAATTGGGGTACCCCAGATATGTGTATGTGTGTCTTAGGCCCCCTCAGATCATCTGACCAATCCCAGACAAGCAGTGTGCAGACCTGGCATAGTCACATTAAACTGTGGCAATGTGCCATGTGTGAGATCTGTGTTTCTCACGACCCCACATCCAGACCCCTTCCAGACATGGGGATGGCTCATGGGAGACACAGATGTAAACGTTGGTAGGTTTGGCAGGCATGACTGTTCTGCAGACTGCTCTTCTGGGATATGCGTGACATGTATATAGTAACATAGTAACATAGTAGTTGACGGCAGATAAAGACCAGCATGGTCCATCCAGTCTGCCCAGCGAGATGGCAAGAGTAGGTGCACCTGTCGCTCCGCGCAGGCCACCCCTCTCCATATCCTTGTTCAGGGGTAAACCCACCACTCCATATAGGACACCCCTATTTGTTGAGACGTTATATGGTTCGGAAGTTAGATGGTTCGGAAGTTAGATGGTACCGTTTATTTTGTTTTTTTTTTCCTATTTCTGTAAAGGGATCCTCTGTGTTTGTCCCATGCCTTTTTGAATTCTGTCACCGTGTTCGCCCCTACCACTTCCATCGGGAGGGCATTCCAAGCATCCACCACCCTTTCAGTGAAAAAATATTTCCTGACATTGTGTGACAGTTGGTAATGGAGTTGGTATGTGTGACAGTTGGTAATGGAGAGGAAGCTCACATATCACCCTCTGTCCCACCCACAGGCACTCATCAGGCACTCCAGCGTCTGTACATGGCAATTGGAGAAAATACCAGGGAGCTGAGGATGATCCGGGAGGAGATGCGGTTGGGGGCACTTGCCCGCATTGCGGATGCAATGGAGGACATTGTAGGGCTAATGCGGCAGCAAGCACCAGCACCAGCACCAGTACCAGCACCAGCACCAGTACCAGCACCAGCACTGGCACCTGAGGCACCAGGACAAGGTGCAGTTCCGCGGGGGTGGTGTGCCATGGGAGGTGCGGGCGGCCATGCAGAAGGTGACTCCGGGTCCAATAAACAGCTGTTAACCAGTACATACATGTGTTTTCCAATGTGTGTCCCTGTGCTCCCCTTAGGTAGTGTGCAAATGCATGTTGTGTCGCACACACACGCCCCTCGATGGTGGGGTGTCTGTACTGGCAGGTATCACTGCACAGACACCATCACATGCCATGTGTGCCATGCACTGTGTCATATCCCAGCCCCTGGGCTGCAGTGTGCCGGTTTACATATCCTCCCGGGTTGCACAGGGGGAATGTCCTTGAGCTACATGTCCAGTGTTGGGAGCCGTCACAGTTAAAATCCTGTCATACCCCCTACATTGGACGCACATGTGTGACCCTTGTCCCTGTCTGCAACACTGCCTACGTGCCTGCCCCCCCACAAACGTATACGGTTACTCACCAACCATCCCTGTGACATGTATTGTCCCAGGACACACTCAACAGCTTTACCCCTGAGTAACTCCTGAGCTCATCAGTACATCTTACCCTGCCAGCACAGACGTACTGGTTTGCAAGTTGTACTATTGGCACACAGGCATGTTGCATCAGAAACGGTTCCCACACATTGCACACAGCATGCACGTTCCTCAGTATACTGGACCGTCGTCTACATTTCTGCATCTCAGGGTCCACCCTGGTCTTACACACCTACACACATGATCATCCCCCACGACTGCATGTGGAGCCAGTCCACGCATGGTACCCATGTCTACCTTTACAACACATACCTGTCTACACACATATCCCATGCTTGCATCCATAGTGTGTTGCTAAGGGAGACACGTGACCATTTCGAATTAACAAACAGTGTGTATATTGTAAAAAAAAAAAAAGGGAATATAATACAATGTTAGGGATGGGGACAATACCTCTCACCCTCCCCCCAAACACCCCCTCCTCCCCCCTGCCACCCCCACCTGCTCTATACACCCTCCTCCACCCCTCACCCCACCCCCACATCAGCCACACCCTCTCCCTGCATGCTGCATGCCCAGTGATGGAACACAGGACAGCACAGGGCACATGTGTGGACGTGACAGGAGCCATTAATGACTCCTGTGACGCCCTTCAGGGGATGGCCGCCGACATGGCAGCCGCTCCACCTCGGCGGCCACCTGCTGAATGGCTCCTGCCAGCCACTGGTGCGAGTGCACTAGGAGGTGCACTCGCCGCTCCAAGGCATCCAGGGCCACATACAGGTCTGCCACATACCTGCCACCACACACACACATAGTCCCAGGGGTCTGGGTGGTGGCATGTGCATGTGACCTGTGTGTGGCCCTGGATGGTGGAGAGACATGGCATGGCTGGCGGGAGCCCACAGTGCCCTGTGCTGCACTGTGTTCCCCATCACTCTCCCACACCCACAGATCCCCCTCCTCCCCCCCTGCCACCTCCCACCCACCCTCAACATCCTCCTCCACCCCTCCCTCCACACCCACATCAGACACACCCTCTCCCTCCCCTGCCACCCCGCCACCCACCCCTTCCATGCCCCCATTAGCCCCCTCCTACGCTGCAGTCTCCAATGGCTCTTCATCCTCATCCTCCGCCTCCACCTCAGGTTCCTCCTCCACTACCACCACCTCCACCTCTGGGGCATGGTGGGCAGGGGGGCGCCTCAGGGCATACGTAGATGTGGTGGGCTCTTCATCGTTGTCATCACCCTCTGTGGAAGATGACAGTCATCAGCACATTATCAAGTGTGTCACATAACACATGTACATATGCAGGCACCACACAGGCTGGTGGGCCAATGTGACATTTGTTACTCGGCAGCAAGGTTGTCAATACTCACCATCACGCTCTGCCTGCGCCGCCCTCTGGAGGCGGGCAAGGTAGTCGCTGTGGTGGAGGCGCAACTTGCGCCCCTTCTTCCGGAGATCCTCTACCTGTGGATGTGAAAACAATGTTTGGGGGCATCAGTGACTGCTTACCTCTGGTGGGTGGGCAACATAAACAAACATCTGTGTGGCCAGCATCTTGCTGCTCCTGCTCCACTGCTGTGTGTGTCATGTACAGCATAGTTAGTCACGTGTAACAGGTAATCTCCAGGAACACCAGGAATAAATCTTCACATGTGGGTAGCGTCGGTACCAACTGAGCCTGTGTGGGAACGCTCCCCAGCGTCCTATATGAAAGCTTTTGGGAGCATCCCACAGTGCGTGCGTGCGTGCTGCCTTCCCGCCTTTCCAAAATGCCTCTCTCCAGTTGAGTTGAAAGCTGACACAAGGAGAGAGAGAGAGATAGGGAAAGAGAGAGAGAGAGAGACACAACCCGCTAGGGGAGATGGGTGGGTTGTGATTACCTCATCCTGCTGTTCCCGGAGATCACCTGTTACAGGTGATTAACTATGCTATCACCAGGAACAAGCAGGACGTGGTCGTCACATGTGAGGAAACCCTAGATGTAGATGCCAGGGAAGGATCCCCAGAGTGGTGAGGGCCTGTGGAGGGCTTCCACTTCCTCCCATGGATCTCTGGCATCCTGTCAGAGAGGCGGCTAGGAGTGGATTACGTATGGAAGAGGTTTTGGACAGCAGCCTGACCAACCATAGCATGCCTGCGGGAGCCTTTATCCAAGCATTAGTGGGCCGTGAACCGAGGACCAGGTAGCTGCTCCACAAATGTCGTTAATATAGACGGAATGGAGGTGAGCCCGTGAGGCTGCCATGACTCTCACATTGTGAGCGGGAACATGGACCACCAGTGAATGATGTTAGCTATGATAGATAAAAGGTAATACATTGAGCAATCCAGTTGGATAGAGATCTTTTTGAAACTGCTGTACCCAAATGCGAGGGTTCAGAGACTCAGAATAGCTGAGGGGACCTTCTGTGTTGCTGGGTCCTCTGCAGATGAAAAGCCACAGCTCTTTCACAGTCCAAGGTATGAAGAGTCTTCTCTGCATTTGAAGCATGCGGCTGTTGAAAGACTACAGGTAACTACACCTCTTGTTTCAAATGAAAGGAGGAAACCACCTTAGGCATGAAGTGTGGATGTGTCCTTAGGATTACCTTATCATGGTGAAACGGTGTGTAAGGTGGATCAGCCACTAGAGCTTGAAATTCACTGATATGACTTGCTGATGTGATTGCAAGAAGGTATTTTACTTTCCAGGTCAGAGACTTTAACGAAGTAGTGTCTAAGGGCTCAGAAGGCGGCAGCATACGCTGCCCTAGAAGCAGATTGGGATCCCATGCCTCTGGAGGTGGTCTAAGGGCAGGTTTTGGTAGATGCAGGCCTCTCATGATTCCGGATATGAGAGGATGGGATGAAATGGGTTGTCCATTGATGGGTTCAGAAGGAGCAGCAATGGCACTTAAATGGACTCTGACAGACTCAGTTTGGAGACCATTGATAAGTAATGGAGTTTGTCAAAAACATGTTTATATACGGATGACAAGAGGGTTGCAGGCCTTTTGTTATCACCAAATGAAATGTCACGTCCACCTGATGGCATAGGATTGCCTTGTGGAAGGTTTCCTGGAAGCATAACGGACATCATGCACTTCCTGAATGAGGGGAGGGCCAAAGCAGTTACAGCCGTCAGTAGCCAGGCTCTGAGGTGCAGAGACGGGGGGTTTGTATGCCATATATTCCCCTCCTCCTGCGACAGTAAGTCTGGAGCTGACCCTACATACAGGGGTGGAACCTGGGACAGATGTAGAAGCAGAGGGTATCACACCTGTTGTTGTCAGCGTGGGGCTATGAGGATCATGTTGCCTCTGTCCCTCAGGAGTTGCAATAGGGTCTTGGCAATCAAGGGAATGGGAGGAAAGGCATATAGGCATTCCTGCCCCCAGTTGAGGAGGACAGCATCCCTCTCTTGGTAGCTCTGAGCTGGGATTCGTGAACAGAACCGGGTAGGTTTGGCATATGATGGACTTGCGAAGAGGTATGAATCTTGAGTTCCCCAGAGTTGCAATACTCTACAGAGTTGGTCCATGTGTAGAGACCATTTGTGCGGAAGCAGAACACGACTGAGTTTGTATGGCTAAGAGTTCTGATTGCCAGGGAGATAGACTGGCAGGAGATGGATCTGCTGCTGTCTGGCAAACGACCACAGTTGAAGATCTTCGTTGCAAAGGGACAGAGAGCCTGTTCCTCCTTGTTTGATCACATAGACCATGGCTACCTGATTGTCTGCGTAAAGTAGTATTCAATTGGCCTGTAGAAGAGAATGGAAGACATGAAGAGCCAGGCAAATTGCTCAGAGCTCAAACAGATTGATGTGGAAATGACTCTCCTGACAATTCCAGGTGGCTTGGGTGGAGGTGTCCAGTACATGTGCAGCCCACCCCACTTTGGAGGCATCTGTTGTTAATGGGATCTGAGGAGGGGTTTGCGTGAAAGGTGACCCCTCCAACAGGTTTTGTGCTGACCGCTACCAGTCCAGGGACAGGGTATGGCGGTTTGAGTTTACTATCACATCTGAGAGACAGCCTGTTGCTTGCATCCACTGGGAAGAGAGGGCCCACTGGGCTGGTCTCATGTGGAGACAAGCGTAGGGGACCACATGCACCGTAGATGCCATGTGACCCAGCAGCTTATGCATCTCTCGAGGCGAGAGGTGAGTTTTTGGTAGTGCTGTCCAAACACGTTGCACAATGCGAGGACAGCGAGGCTGAGTCAGGTAGGTCTTTGGCAGTCTGGTATCTAGCCTTGCTCCTATGAGCTCCAGCGTTTACATGGGAGTCAGAAAGGATTTCACGAGATCTCTGACAGGGCCTAGATATTGGTGTCCATGCATTGTGTAAAAGAGAGAGGCCTGGGCATGTGTTTGTGACTGTGCCTGGTTGAGGCAGTCGTCCAAGTAGGGGCATAAAAATATTCCCCTGGTACGGACCAAACCGGCTACCACAGACATGCACTTTGTGAATACTCTGGGTGCTGAGGTACGGCTGAAGGGAAAACATTTTTTGGATAGTGGTTTCCTTGATGGGGGGACCAAAGGAACTTTCGCTGTGCTTGTTGGCAGAGAAGATGGGTGTACGCATCCTTGTGATCTAGAGAACAAAGGCATTTCTGCCTGTGTAGGTCAGGAAGTACGTTTCCTAGAGAAATCATTTTGAATGTCTTTTGGAACAGGAACTTGTTCAGTTCTCTGAAATGTCAGATGTGTCTGTGACCTCCTTTTTCCGTTGGTATGAGGAAATTGGGGGGGGGGGGGAGAACCCAGAACCCTGTTGGAGATGAGGTACCTCTTCCATTGCTCCTTGAGGTAGAAGATGTTTTACCTCTGGATTCAGTTGGGGGGACGTTTGCAAACTCAATGTCCTTACTATTGTAGGAGGCAGCAGGCTATGTGAATGATGCCTGTACCCTCTTCTATGATGGACACAGTCCAGGGTTCTGATGTTATTTGCCTCCATCTGTGGATGAGGTGACCTAATCTTCCTGGGATTGTTGACGGTTGCTTTTCCTGGAGGGCCAGGAAGGGCAGGTACTCCATCACAGTCAAAGGGCCTGTGGGGGCTGAGGCTGCTGGGTCTGCTGAGGCAGAGTAGCTCTCGGCTTTCTCTGCTTAGTAGCTTGTTGACCCTTTCTAGCAGCTTGTACTGCAGGTTGTCCTTGCCGAGCATTGGACTGATAGTATCCTTTCTTTTTGGAGAGGAAGCGCTTTTCTAAGGATGTACAATATTTAAAAGCCTTGTCAAGGTATAATTGTCCTGCCGGTTTTTAAAAACCAGTTTTCACCACTACAGGGGGTGTTGGCCAGTTTATCCTGTACCCATTGTTCCACGTGAGAGGCTTGCAGCCAGCCAAGTTTCCTTGCCCCAATAGCAATGGCAGAGACTCTGCCTTTGCATGAAAAACAGTCAAAAGCTGCCCTGTTCACAACTTTTGAAATGTTCTGGGCATGCTTGACAGGTGCTACATAGTAGTGACCTCTGTGATGTGCGAGATGTGGACTTACCAGTTGTAGATCTTGTGTGACCTCCATCAGGAACATTCCCATGTACATGATATAGGAACCTGTCCTGTCTGAAAGCTTGAATGTCTGGATGACACAGCGACCAAAGGCATCTAATGTCTTCCACTCCCTACCAGGAGGGTTGGTGGCATGCTGTTTGTAACGTTTAATTCTCCTCCTAGCACACTCCACCATGATGGAGTGATCAGGGAGGTGTCCTTTGTGCAAACCAAGCGACGGAGGCACACGATACATAGTAGGCACATGTGAGAATGTGGAGAGGTGGTAAGAGGAATCTTCCACATTCTCAAAAGAGGATTCCTTAAGATCTGATGTATTGGCAGGATGTCTGCCTCCTATGGAGTTTGGTGATATTGGTGAATCTCTGTCTCCCGTGGCCTGTGCTCACATTGAGTTACTAATGAAATGGAGAGGCCCTTGACTACATGTGTGTGGAGATCCAGGAAGGACATATCCTGAGGAGGGGACATTCTCCTCTTGGGAGTGGCAGGCTTGTCCTGGAGAGGTACATCATTACCCTCTGAGCTGTCAAAGTCATCAGACCCCTCAGGAGATTGGATGTATCTTCTCTACGGAGGCTCAGGTAAAGTGAGGTATCGGTACCAATTGGCCTCAGTATCGGAGTGACACAGTACCGGTGTGTGGATACCGGTACTCATCAGCACCAATGGTGCATTTGCCAATGCCAGTCCTGCAATTGCTGCACATACCGGTGCTGTACTTTGCAGGGTCTGGGGTGGAACCAAGGTCTTTGATGCCGCAAGGAGAGCTGCCAGACTGTGTTCGATGGCCACGATCCTCTGGTCAATCAACACTGACGATGTCTGTGTATGAGTACTGGCCAAAGCCAGGACCCCAGAGCATAGCACCAGGTGGTCGGACCAGGTTGAGGCCTCCAGAACTTCATGGAGTCCCCAAAGTGCCTTTGGAGGCCAGAGACTCCCACTGGGGATGTTTGCCCGGAGCGTGCTCCTCAAGGGCAATGCCAGTGGCAGTCCGATATTTTGAGGGGGATGTACCCTTTCAGGAACGGACAGATTTGTGTTTGGTTACCTGAGATCCACGGGAGGAAGAGGAAGACCTTGACGACATGGCTGCCACCGAGGCCACATTGGAGGGAAAGAGGGTACCGAGCTTGGCTGCTCTGTTCTGCCAACCACTCTTGGATAACATCCCACAGGCCAAACATTCAGACATGCATTGATCTGGCCATTAGCATTTGCGACACCAATCATGGTTGTCAGTGACTAAGAAGGTACCGGCACATTATCAGCATATGTTCTGCAGCCGAGGAGTGCTTTTCCATGATGGAGGAGGGATTAGGGCCTAATGCCAAACCGGAGGGAGACCTACAAAGGGGATTGTTGCTCTTTTGTTAAAAAGGTTTCTTTGTGTGGGGGAATCTGACCTTTTAGAAAATAAAATTAGAAGACCAGTGGTACCAGTAAAGAAAAACAGGCAGACACTGCCACAGGAGTGGCACTACAATAGCTGTTTTTCAGCAATGACAGGAACAATGACCTGCTGGCTCTGTGGAAAACAATGAACTGGAGAGAGCCATTTGGGAAAGGCAAGATGGCAGCACACAGGCGCTGTGGGGTGCTTCCAATAGCTTTCCTATTGGACACTGGAGACCGTTCCCAAGCAGGCTCCGTCGGTACTGATGATACCCACATGTTCCCAGTGCCACCTGCATGCGTAGCTGTGTCTTTGGACATGTGTGCAGTGACACCTATGTGCAGTGTGCCTGGCACCCTGAACACATCATTCCAGTCCCCTGTGGCCCCCTTGCATGACATTGCATGACCATGCCACATTTTGATTGCCAATGATGGTGTCCATGGTAACCCCCCTAACTCCGTATGTGGTCTGTTGAACACATTTGTGTTGTCATGATCTACGCACATCCTCAGACCCAACCCCACTGGCAACATGATATCCTAACAATCATGGGTGCTGTGCCCATACATGGAACATTGTGTGGGTGGCCCTATTCACCTTGCCAGGGGCCACTACCATGACATTTGGGTTTCTACAAGGCCCAGGATAGCAATGCTTGACCCACTACAAACATTGTGTAACATGTCTCTCTTGGGGATACTGCTAGGTACGTATAACCTAGTTTGGACACTGTTGCAAACAGCATACTGGGCGTGAAGGACGAGGGAATGACCCAGTATGGGGTATCTTATGTTGTTATGTTCCTATGACCTGGGCCTTGTATGCTTAAGGCAGGTGTGGTTGTCAACACCAGCGGCAGGGGCCATTGCACTAGAATAGGCTATTGCCACCTGTGCTCATGTCAGGGTTTCTGTCTGTTCTGTGCAACCACAACAGGTGCATGTATCCTTCCAACACCATCAGTAATGTTCATCTGCAACAAGGTTTGGGATTCGTAGCAAGTGGGCAGATGTGTGACCTGACTCAGCATACATTTATTGGGACATGGCTCTGTTACAGGCCTTTGTAATCAGATCTCATAGCTCATGGGGGTGGGGTGCTGTTACACATATCAACATCTGCACCTAGCATACCATCTGGATACATCAAAGACGTGTGTGATGAGGTGCTGACCTCACAGACTATGGGAGATGTGCAACCTACCTGCCATAACCTAACACAATATCTGAATGACATACCCACCATTGCAATCAGGTCTCTGGCCCCCTGGGGTTGGGTGTCCTAGCACACATCATCAGCTGCATACACCATAGCAACAGGGTGACTGACAGTACACCTTACGCAGGTCTCAGGACTCCTGGGGATAGGGAGAATGTATTGAACTGTTTAGGCACACAGAACCATATCACCAGGGCGAGTGATAGCCCACTTTGATGGGCTCTCAGGACTCCTGGGGATAGGGAGAATGTATTCAACTGTCTAGGCACACAGAACCATATCACCAGGGTGAGTGATAGCCCACTTTGATGGGCTCTCAGGACTCCTGGGGATAGGGAGAATGTATTCAACTGTTTAGGCACACAGAACCATATCACCAGGGTGAGTGATAGCCCACTTTGATGGGCTCTCAGGACTCCTTGGGATAGGGAGAATGTATTCAACTGTCTAGGCACACACAACCATATCACCAGGGTGGTTGACAGCCCACTTTGATGGGCTCTCACGACTCCTGGGGATAGGGAGAATGTATAGAACTGTCTTTGCACACACAACCATATCACCAGTGTGAGTGATAGCCCACTTTGATGGCCTCTCACGACTCCTGGGGATAGGGAGAATGTATTCAACTGTCTAGGCACACAGAACCATATCACCAGGGTGAGTGATAGCCCACTTTGTTGGGCTCTCACGACTCCTGGGGATAGGGAGAATGTATAGAACTGTCTTTGCACACAGAACCATATCACCAGGGTGAGTGATAGCCCACTTTGATGGCCTCTCACAACTCCTGGGGATAGGGAGAATGTATTCAACTGTTTAGGCACACAGAACCATATCACCAGGGTGAGTGATAACCCACTTTGATGGCCTCTCACAACTCCTGGGGATAGGGAGAATGTATTCAACTGTCTAGGCACACACAACCATATCACCAGGGTGCCTGACAGCCCACTTTGATGGGCTCTCAGGACTCCTGGGGATAGGGAGAATGTATTCAACTGTCTAGGCACACACAACTATATCACCAGGGTGAGTGATAGCCCTCTTTGATGGGCTCTCAGGACTCCTGGGGATAGGGAGAATGTATATAACTGTCTAGGCACACAGAACCATATCACCAGGGTGAGTGATAGGCCACTTTGATGGGCTCTCAGGACTCCTGGGGATAGAGAGAATGTATAGAACTGTCTAGGCACACACAACCATATCACCAGGGTGCCTGACAGCCCACTTTGATGGGCTCTCAGGACCCCTGGGGATAGGGAGAATGTATTCAACTGTTTAGGCACACAGAACCATATCACCAGGGTGAGTGATAGCCCACTTTGATGGGCTCTCATGACCCCTTGGGATAGGGAGAATGTATAGAACTGTCTAGGCTCACACAACCATATCACCAGGGTGCCTGAAAGCCCACTTTGATGGGCTCTCAGGACTCCTGGGGATAGGGAGAATGTATTCAACTGTCTAGGCACACACAACCATATCACCAGGGTGAGTGACAGCCCATGTTGATGGGCTCTCAGGACTCCTTGGTGTAACTGTTTAGCCAGTCATTGCTATATGAAATCGCATAGCACACCGGTTCCAACAGTACCCTAGGAACCAGTGGTGGTGGGTTCGAGACCCAAGTGTGAAAACAACAAGGAAAACATATAATTTTGTTTTTAAATGTCAGACACATCAGTGCAATGTCTGTCTGCATCATAGATCTGTATAAATATTGTTGGACCCATAGGCGGATTCTGTAGTACCACCCAAACTGCCCTCTGGAGCTCAGGATCTCCCACCAACAGATCCACATTCAACATCATTGCAATGGTGCTGGTAGAGGGGACCATCAACCTCAGTTGAGCTGGGGGACAGACAACATACATGGCAGTCCATGCATTTCTGTATGCATCCATACGGTCATAGCAGACAGACAGGAGGCCTGGAAATGTTCAGCTGCCCACCACCACTATCTGACATTTTGCAGCAGCAAGCACAGTGAATCTGCAGCCACTGCACCCTGCAAGGTGTTCCAGCCTCACACATAATAACTGCAAACAGTCTGCTAGCTAGTCTATAGTGCATATTACTGGAAGAAATGTGTGCACCCAAAACCGGGATGTCAGCACACCACCAAGCAGATAGGTTAGTGATTGGGCCCCAAAAAAGGCAGCCCATAGATATTACTTGAAAGAGATATTATTAGGGAGCGTGTGAGGAGAGGAGGACGCTACTCACTGCTGTGTGCTCCGTTGCTGCTTTCCCGACAGTGTTGGAGTGCTGGGTCATCGCAGCGGCGCCTGCCCCCTGACGTCATCTTTGGGGGTTTAAAGCCCGGAGCCCTGTAAGTTCAGTGGGAGCGTGTGAGGAGAGGAGGACGCTACTCACTGCTGTGTGCTCCGTTGCTGCTTTCCCGACAGTGTTGGAGTGCTGGGTCATCGCAGCGGCGCCTGCCCCCTGACGTCATCTTTGGGGGTTTAAAGCCCGGAGCCCTGTAAGTTCAGTGGGAGCGTGTGAGGAGAGGAGGACGCTACTCACTGCTGTGTGCTCCGTTGCTGCTTTCCCGACAGTGTTGGAGTGCTGGGTCATCGCAGCGGCGCCTGCCCCCTGACGTCATCTTTGGGGGTTTAAAGCCCGGAGCCCAGTAAGTTCAGTGGGAGCGTGTGAGGAGAGGAGGACGCTACTCACTGCTGTGTGCTCTGTTGCTGCTTTCCCGACAGTGTTGGAGTGCTGGGTCATCGCAGCGGCGCCTGCCCCCTGACGTCATCTTTGGGGGCCTTAAGATCAGATCGCTAAGCGGTACGCGATAGCGGTCGCGTTCTAAAGGGGCGCGTTATTAAGGGGCTTGCTCCTTATGCGCTCCTTTGGCGCTCGAGGAGCTGGGAGCTGATATTGGTCCTGCAGTATGGGTAGAAGGAAGAAACGACCTCTGAATGTAAGTACTGATAATCCATCTAAAGCGGTAAAGATTGCTTGTCCGATGGATCGACACCTTGTTGCTCTGAACAGTACTGTAGGGGAGGCTGTTGTTGCAGTTCCATCTCAGCTTCCTAGTAATGGCTCCTCCTTGTTATCGGGGGTTAGTATCTCTTCCCCCTCTGCTGCCTCATTTGATACTGCCCCGGTATCTTCCTCTCCTTTGAGGAGAGATGTGCCTCTGCAAGTGGACTCCCTACCTCCTTCATCGGTGTCTGGGCTCCTGATGGTCGTGGAGAGAGTCCCACTTCCTCGGATTCTATCTGCCCCTGAGAGTTCCACAGTGGCACAACGGGACGGTATTTCTATTCTTCCTGGAGCATCTCACGATGTATCTCTTTCTGATTTATGGAATGTGCTCACCAGGATTGAATCTTCATTGAACTCTGTCGTTTCACAAACGTCGGACTTCTCTAGAGACTCTGTGGCAAAATTATCTCAGCATGATTCTCAGATAGATATTCTGGAGGGGCGGTGCCAGAAGTTGGAAGCTCATTGTGATTTATTGCAAAATTCTTCTTTATCTTTTATGAAAGACAGCCTTATTCTCCATGCCCAACAAGAGGTTTTGGCGAATAGTCTGCGTGCCTTAAATTTGAGGTGTTTAAATTTTCCCTATACTAGGTTTATTTCTCCCCAAATTCTTTTTGATAAGTATTTGGTAGACATTCTGGGATATCAGGTAGATAATAAGCCATCTGTGATTAAATTGTATTATATTCCTGCTAAGGGGGCTTCTTCAGCGGAAGGATCTGCTGGCTTAGCCCCAGTTACCTCTCAGGAGTCTTTGGATATCTCTGCTTATATTGAATCTTCCCAAGATATTATTCCAACCAGAGCTACCCTTCTAGTATCCTTTGCCACGGAACTAGATAAAAATGCCGTAATGCGCTTATATTTCTTGAATAAAGCATCCCTTTTCTGTGGTGAGAAGGTCAGTATCTTTCCCGATGTCTCCAGGGAAACACAGCTACGTCGCAAGGCTTTTTTGTCGATGAAGCCACGCGTCTTAGCCCTTGGTGCCACGTTTTTCCTCAAATTTCCATGTAAATGCATTATTACTTTGAAAGGCGCCAAGTTTGTTTTTCTGGAGACATCGGCGTTAGAATCCTTCCTTCTATCTAATGGTGCTCTGGTGTCTTAATTAATTATTGTGTATTTTCTTGACAGCAGATAGGTTAAAAAAAGAGTTTGATTTGAATTGAGTTAGCATCCTCCTCTTATTTATATGCTCCTCTTGACGTGGACAGTATTATGGATATCTGTAGATGTTTTCGGTTGTTATTAGTGTTTGTATTTTCTTGATATCTGTAATTTTCTTGATATTTCTCAATAAAGAAATTTAAACTGGAAAAAAAAGAAAAAAAAGAAAGAGATATTATTAGCACTATGGGGGACCTAGCCATGCCATGGTGACTGCTCAGTCAGGGTGAGAGTGACCTCCCAGCAGGACATGCAGGGGCGACCCTGTCCGTGCAGGTGATGGCCGGCCACTACAATGTCCCAGCCATTGCCCTATGCCCTGTGCTCATGCATCCTGCCCAGGCCACCCTGTCCGAGCTATACCCATAGTACCTTGCTCCTCATTATGCACTTTGGCAAGCTAACACTGGACACAGTGCAAACAGTGTGGGCTGAGTAAGGTGTTGCAACCACCACACACTGGATGGACAGACACACACTCCCACACCTATGCCAGCATTGTGCTACTATAGAGAGCTTTTGCAGTCCAGGCCACCTCACCAGTCCTGCACACAGCGCAGGCATGGCTATGGTATGCAATACTGTTGTGGTCACTCCCCAGGGTGGTGAACACTGTCAGAAACCAGACATGAAACACACTCCACAGACATCAGAGATATTGGTATGATACAGCTCAATGAGCATATTGTGGTTAACTTAGGGATTGCTATCTGCCAGTAATCATAGCAACCTTTTGATATATGTGTACCATATTCCCAGGTTTATGGTGGCATTGGTAAGGTATGCACGTACTAGTATTGTGAGATGTACGCAAGGCCCAATATCCTGCCTCTCCGTGGGCTTTCCATAACGGAGCCTGTGGGTGCGGTTCTTTCTGCTCCTGTTGGCCGCTGCTCTAGGGCAGAGGTCCACAACTCCAGTCCTGGTGGCCCAAACACTGTTCATGTTTTCCTGCTGTCCCTAATGAATATGCATGAATACATCTGCATACCATGGAGGCGGCGCATGGAAATGAAGCACACACATCTTTATTAGATACAGCATATACGTGAATGATTTGTTGCCCTCCAGGACTGCATTTGGGGGACTGTGCTCTAGGTAATGCGCATGTTTCTGGTGTCTGTGCTCTGTAGGATAAAATGTAGATGTTTTGGGCATGTTTACGTTATATGCACTAAAGGTTCTGTCTGTATTATCACATTTTTGTGGTGGGTAAAAAGTGGGGACTGGGATGGCAGGAGCCCCAGCTGGGACTTGAACCTGTGACCTTCTGCTCCTGAAGGCAATGGCTGTGTGCGCTGCACCACCATCTTGGCACAGAAACAGTGCATTCCCTGGGGAGTCCATGGCTGTTCGTCAGACAGGGCCTGTCTATTGCAGTGCACGGCACCCATGTGAAGAGGGCTAGGCCATGGTGTGCTGTGGGCAGCAGACACTGCCCCCTCCACCACCGGTACCCCTCCGCCACCATGCTGACATGGCCTTATATTGGAGACAGCATCAAACCTGAATGATTTGTGGCCTCCAGGGCTGCATTTGGGGGAATGTGCTCTAGGTAATGTCCATGTTTCTGGTGTCTGTGCTCTGTAGGGTAAAATACAGGTGTTTGAACCATGCTTATGTTCTCTGCAATAAAGGTTTGCCTGTACTTTCATGGTTTAGTAGTGATTAAAATATGTGGATTGGATTGGCAGGAGCCCCAGCTGGGACTTGAACTGCTGACTTTCTGCTCTTGAACACACTGGCTGTGTTCACTGCACCACACTGTGGCCATAGAGACTATGCAGTCCCTGGGGATAGGAAACCTGGCCAATGGGGTCGGAAACCCTGCTCTGGACAATTTCACTGTGGGCTCATTCACCTTGTATGGGGACGGAGCGTAGACTCTTCCAAAATTCATTTCTTTTTTCTGGAGGTTTTTTGGGAGTGTTTTTTGATGTTGCCCATTGATATCACTATTGGCCAGCTTGGTTATGTTTTTTTTCCATTTTGTTGAGGTTATTTTCACTGTTTCTTTGACCTTTTGTTCCGTGCACATGTATCACACTTATCACTTTTTGTAGGTTTCCCTGGTTTTGCTGTACATTGCAGACGGAAATGGTTTCTTTTCCCTTTAAATCGGCTGTAACGCGAGGGTTTCTCTGGCGATATTTTTTTTGCCTCGGATTTCACAGCGTTAGTGTGCGGGGAGCCTCTCCCCTCCCACTCTCCACCCATTGACCCCTTCTCTCCGCCCCTGGGGAGCCTTCCTCCGCCCTCCGGGAGCCTTTGCCCGCCTTCATCGCTCGTTTTCGCTGCGGCATGCATTATCGCACGATAACGTACCTGTGCGAAATTATCGCGCGATAACGTCGCAGAGCGCACTTTAAGACAGTTTAGTAAACATACCCCTTTGTGTTTTACTTTTATCGGTCTGCCCTTCGGTTAACTGTAGTCTTCAGTATATCATTTATTTGTACTATTTTAACTTCTATTTTAGCACATACTATTACAATGTATTTACGGCTATTTTTCACATTGTTTTCCTAGTCTTGATGGTTGTTGTATTGCACTCGTGGTTGTAGGCATGAGTTGTGTTTCATTGCCGTGCCTCCCTCGGATCATCATATTTCCCTTACAGTTGCACAATTCAGACCCCCATCAAGTGGTTGGTGCATTTTATGGTCTTTTTTGCCTTTTAATGTAGCGTTGTTCCCCAATAGCTTTATTATCTTTTTAATCTATTTATTGTTTTATTTCTCCAATCTTATAGTTTTCCCTTGTGGTTTTAAATGTGCGGTGGCCTTATATGTAGTTCTTAGTTGGTTCAATATCTAATGGCACACTCACCATATTGGCCCAGCACGGCGTGTGTTTCCAACTTTCATGTTTTTCCTGCGATCATCCTTGGGCCAATTTCATTGCGCGGATGCGCTTTCTGATGTTTACTGATGCAATAGATTCTTTTATTTTCCATTTAATTCTCAATGACTAATAGTCGTGTGAAAATGTTTTTCTTTTTACAATATTACAATAGTATGGATGTTTCCCTTTGGTTCCCCTCCGTCATGCCGTTTCTTTTTGCGGTCAGGTTTCTATGTCTCTATAGCTGTCGTTTCTTGTTTGTTTATGTGTTAATTATCATCACATCTTCCTTTCGATCATATCATTTTTTTGTTGTTACACATGTGTGGTCAATCTTATTAATCCAAGCTTCTTACCGATACAGTTTTTATCAATTGTATAACAATATAGCCACATCAAGTTTATACACGTTATGGTGCTAACTGTTTTTTATACACTTTTATTATTTATTTCTTTTTAATTCACATGCTTGTGTTTGCTGTTTGCAATTTGTTTGATCTCATTAGGGATAATACCATTTATTTATAATACTATACCCTTACGTATATTTCTCTCTATTTTATACAGATTAAGGAGAGCTTTCTGTCTCTTTTACACTGGTGGTGCTCTCTTGTTGTGGTAATGTATTCTCCTTTATGCTGTATGATCCTTCATATTTACTTTTATGTGGTTTTACATTTTCATGCATCACTGAAATTTTCCAAGAACACTGTTTGTTTTAATTGATTTTTATGTGGATACTTAATTTGATTTGTTTAAAAATTTTTTTTTTTATGTGTTGAGTATAACATATGGTTTATGAATGTACATTTTAATATGTATGTCTGTTTTTGTTTTAGACCCCTGAAGAAGGCCTCAGGCCGAAACGTTTTAGTTGGGTCCCTCAATAAACAATTTTTATATATTACTACACTTGTGTGTAGGCCTGGTCCTTGGTGGTCTGCTTCTACTTTGATATGAGACACATACACAAATACTTATAGGGAACATGGGCAATGGAGGGTTAAGTGGCTTGCCCAAGACCACAAGGAGCACCTGTGGGACTAGAAACCCAAGTCCTTCTGGCCCAAGGTTGCTGTCCTCTAGTGGGATTTGAACCACTGACCTTCTGGCCTGTGCTACCTTGCCCCAACCACTAGGCCACTCCCCCCTCCACATGGATGCATTAATAGCCAGGTCCAGACATGCTCGTGCCATTACACCAGATAGTAGTCATTTCATCCCCTTGATCATTCTGGGCTCCCTTCTCTATACTCTCTCTAATGTGGCTATATTTTTTTTGAGATGCGGAGACTAGAATTGAACACAATATTCAAGGTGCAGTGGCACCATGGAGGGATTCAGAGGCATTATGATGTAGCAGCAAAGCGCAGACAAACCAATGATACCAGGAGTCTGTTCAGAAGGTCCAAATCATTTATTTGTGCACAAGTCTCAAGCAGAATCAAATTCAAAATGGCTGAGCAAAGTTTTCTAGCATTACAACAACCTTTATAGACTTCTGTTCCATTCTAGGTATAGAAAAACATTTCATTGGTCCCGGTACTCTCCCGTACCTCCCGTACCCCTTCCATTGGTCCCGGTACTGATAAGCTTATCCAATTATGTTCCTTCAGTGGGCTCGGCACCTGCATACCCCCCTTCTAGTCCCAATTACAATGGCCAGTTCATCAACTTGTTACTCTCATACTCTCAAGGCCATAGAGCCAATTTGTGCATGCAGGGGAGCAGGGCTCTGCAACTCATCTGTCAGCACTCCCAATTATATTCCTTGCAGATGTACTTTCCTTATCAGTAACTTTTAACATATTTTTCTGTATTTTTCCATCTCTCAGTTTTGCTTATCTAAGTTAGTTTAGTACTCTTGCAGAGTTCTATCCTACAATAGCAGCATGTTGGGGGATGTGCAATTCCTATGAGCCTCTCCACAGGCTTCATTTACAGGTCAAGCTAGTTAGGCCTGCCTGCTTATGTCAGACACCGTGGATCACAGGCCTGCACCTGCCACAATGATATCCTTTGTTTTATTTTATATTCATTTCCTATTGATTCCTAACATTCTGTTTGCTTTTTTGTGTACGATCATACTCAGCTCTTTTTCTTGGGTGTTGATTCCTAATGTGGAACCTTGCATTATGTATCTATGAGTTTTTCTTCCCTACATGCATCAATTTGCACTTGTCCATTTTAAATTTAATCTGCCATTTGGCTCCCCAGTGTCCCAGTGTCCCAAGTCTCCCAGTCCCAGTTTCTCACAATCCACATGCAATTTAACAACTCTGAATATCTGGTATAATCTGCAAATTTAATCACCTCAGTTGTTCCCAATTCCAGATTATTTATAAATATGCTAAAAAACACCATTCCTGATACAGATCTCTGTGATATGCAACTATTCACCTTCCTCCATTGAGAAAATTGACCTAATTGAGAAAAAATTGACCTAAAAATCCCTAATCTTTGTTTTCTGTTTGTAAGCAGTTTCCAATCGAATTCACAATAGGATATTACTGCCTAGGCTATGACTTTTTACTTTCATCAGGAGTCTCTGTTGCGGGACGTTGTCAAATGCTTTCTGAAAGTCTAAATACACTATAGAGCTCATTCTAGAACATGAATAAGGGGTTTGTAGTGTGGCAGGGACATTTATGTGCCAAAAACATCCCCGGCTGTTTTCTGAAACACTGCTGTAATGCATGTCCATGGCGCTAGCACGGGGATCCTATAACATGTCCAGAAGGGGCGGAACGGGAGCGTGGTCAGTCACGGAGACATATAAAGCATATTCAAGAAAGGCCCATGTACGTTTCAGTGCTTCTCACAGATGTCCATGTTATTCTTACAGAAAGGTGGTATAAAGCCAGGACTTAGAAAAAATTCTGCTCTTCTCTGCAATGCGTCCCAGATTGAATGGTTGTGACAAGTATATCCTCAGAATAAGAGCATTCAACAGTGACATTTTTTGAGACCAATGCTGTTGCTGTTGAGCATATATTAGTGCTGTTTTCACTGCTGAATGCTTATATTTCAAGGTTCCCTTGTTATTAACAGGGATATATTTTGACATTTAGCTATAGGGAACCTATTCAGATTCCTTCTAGATTATTTTACATAATGCTTGGCAAGATAGAAGGTCACCATAAAAGAGGAAGTCCAGCAATGAGAAGGATCGATAGAATAACAGCAGCTATGGATACCACTCTATGAACAATGAGCTGCTTGGCTGAAGAACGAACAAAGTTTAGGTCAACTATCCAGAGAGTCACCAGGAGTCGATACAGATTTGACAGCACTTAACAACAACTCTAATTAGATCAGATATTGTTGGCAGTGTTATAGGGTACACTACTTAAAATAGCTGTACAAGAGCTGAACTAAATCTCAACCGAGGATACCCCCCTGAGGTTTTGCGTAAGGCATATAAAAGAGAGAAGTATAATCATCGCGAGTGGCTGTTGTGTTCTGACCAGCCGAAACAGAAAATATTGCCACTGTCTACCATTATATGTGTTCTGCAACATTCTAGTCTTTCGCATCGGATAGCATCAGCGATGCGGAAGCGTTGGAATCTTTTTGATGCGCACCCTAAACTTGCAGGATATATATTAAGGGTGGCATATAGTCGTGGCCGTAATTTGAAAGATAGATTATGTCCAGCGGTGGCACGACAAGATGTTAGCTGGGCTTCCCTTACATTAGGACATTCAGCATGTAATCATTGCTCATTTTGCAGTCTTATGAGGGGCACAGTTTGTGCTGAATATCAAAAGAATGCCCGGCGGCTATATAGCGCTACGACGTGTAACACATCATATGTGGTTTATGGACTATGGTGTTCTTGCCCTAAACTCTACATTGATAAAACTACACGGCCATTGAGAACACGTTTAGCTGAACATAAATATAGTCTTCATGCAGCACGAATTGATACACCTTTAGTGCAACATTGTATTGATTTTAATCATTGGTTTGAGGATCTATGCTGTACAGTTTTGGAACATGTCCCTCAGAACATTAGAAGAGGAGATCGAAATAAATTGCTACTGTGGAAGGAACAATGGTGGATTTTCACACTACAGACTTTGCATCCAAGTGGTCTAAATGATAAAATCGAATGGACCTTGTTTTTTTTAGATTGTTATCAGGGAGGTTTTGCGTGATGGGGCTATGTAGTTTCAACCTGCCTTTTTTGTACAAATTTTTTGTATGATTTTTTGTATGAGTGGTTAGTTTAAAGTTATGTTGTGTGTATGGTGATGTCATTTTTGGGTGAGGTTGTTGATTGGTTGTTTTTTGTGATAAGTAGTGCATCACACGCCGTCTTGTTAGATGGTGGGGATAATGGAGGTTTGAGCAATTAAGCGGGTGTGCTTTCTAGTATTTCTCAACCCCTGACGAAGCCTTAGATTGGCGAAACAGAAGCTTTTGTAGGGTTGAATCAGTTATGGAGTATAAAGGATGAAATTACTGAAGATGTTTTATTCCCCGCTAAAGAATAGCTAGTGAGCTATGTGGATCGCATTTAACTATTGGATTCTGCTGGAGCTGCTGAAGAATTGAAAAGCCCTTGAAGATAAGTAATTGTAGACCTGGATGAGTTGGTGAAATGTTTAGACATTTATTCTATATTTTTCTTCTATAGGGATCCGTATGCAGTCCCAGTGGAGTTTTGTGCAAACTGGAGTTTTGTGCAAATTGGTATAATTAATTATTGTACAATTAAATATAATAAGAAGTTTTGTGTATGTATGTGGTAGTGTTTGTTTGAGGCATTGCAGAAGGAGTGTTTTCCCAGTGGTATTTGTTTTGGTGTGATTGTTTGAATGTTTGTAGAGAATGTTTCTGGTGGTATGGTAGGCTTTTGTGACCGATGATGTGAGCATCAGCTGTTCCCTATAGTGATTTTTTCACTACATGTAGGGTATGAGTCATCCTGAGGTCACTTTGCCTGATGATATAGTTGTGATTTATTTTTGCGATTTGTTGGAATTGTTTGTGTAGGATTTTGTTTAAGAGTGTTATAGGGTAGCCATTCATCCACTGTGCTTGGCACTGGGAGACATGACTGATGTTGTGTCAACATTCCCCAGATTGATCCATGAGGTCTACATCCCTACACAGTCCAGGATCTATGAGAGCTGCGAGAGTGGTGATATATCTGGAGGCTGGCTACTAGGTTTGATGGCACAGGGATCTCCCCTCCGATGCCAAAACAGGCCTGACCAGGGGGGCAGTGCACAAAGCAGACTGAGGGAAGGCAGTCAAGGTTGCTCCACAGATAACGGATGTATACAGACCGCCATATGCCATAATGGGACAGGTGTGGATGCTGTGAGAAATGGCAGTACCCAGATAAGTGGGAATCAGATGCCATAGCCAGAATGCCCTACTACTACTACTACTGATCATTTGTATAGCACTACAAGGCTTGAGCAGTGCTGCACAGACACACGTAAAAGATGGTCCCTGCTCAGCAGAGCTTATAATCTAGTCAAGACAGACAACACAGCAGCTGTGGACAGGATACATTTAGGGGAATGGTAAGGAAACACAAGGGAGCTTCAGTAGATCAGATCCAAAAGCAGCAATGGAGAAGTGAGTGATCAGCCTGGCTTTGAGAAGGGGCACAGAAAAAGCCTGATGTACAGACTCAGATAGTTTGTGCCAGGCATAGGGAACAGCAAGGTGAAAGGAGCGAAGTCTGGAGTTGGCAGTGGAGGAGAAAAGCACAGATAGAAGCATCTGCCAGAAGAGCAGAGTTCCCAAGGAGGGGTGTAGGGAGAGATAAGAGAGGAACAGTAGTGCGGAGCAGCAGAACGAGTGCACTTATAGGCCAGAGGCATGAAAAGGGCATACATTTGTTGCTCAGTAGTATTATGCATCCTTTGGGAAACTGCAATGTTAGTTTCAGGTTCTGTGCACTTGGTAAGGGTCCATCCTTAGAGGTTTAAAGTATATTTGTAGAGATAACCAAAGCAGGGATCACTGGGGCCATTTTATAATGCCAACTACCATTTGATGCAAGGTATGTCCCTGACATACATGTTCATATTTACATTCTCTTATACTATGGGTACACTGGGTTTACCTAGCACTTTTCAGGGCCTGAGGGGGACTAGTATATGGTCTAGGTTGCAGCAGCAATCATTTCTGATTGGTATTTATGTCTAGTTTGCTAACAGTAGCTTAGGAGATGCACGTTTTACCGAGGAGGTGTGGCATCTGCGGGTACATCCTGGAGGCAGGCAGATCAACGTGCAACTTTTCAGAATATGGTGGGCACAGGGAGGTCAAAATACTTCTCTGCGTCTGAGGCATGAGGCTGGCTGAATAGCGCTTGCACGTGCCCGCCGAGCACATCTATCTCCCTGATTCTGGACATGCGGACATGTCCAGATCCGTGGATGTGGAATCAGATTCAAAGGGGGCCCATTTTTGTTTTAGACGTGTCCACAGGCTGGACGTGCACGTTTTGGAATTGGGCTCAGAATCAACTGGCTCACCTTTATCCACATACTTATTCATGCCTTCAAAGCAATGGAGCAGACTGATGAGGCAAGACTTCTCTTGGCTAAATCCATGTTGAATTTGTCACATTAAATCCAGTCTGTCCATATGTCCAGTAATTTTGTTCTGCTTACAGATAGATCGCCTTGAAATGGTTAGCACTTTGAAAGGATGTCTGCTTGTCTTGTCTATTATGGATGTTTGGCTGTAAACAGCTTAGCAATTTTTGACAGACTTGCTTATACATAAAATAAAAATAAATACTCGTATGCAAATAGCTAGATGGTATTTGTTCGTGGAGAGATTTCTGAAATCCACTTGAAACTGTGGACACTGGGGGAATATGAGTTTAAATTGTGTACCTTTGAATTACTTGTAGGGGGACATTATGAAGAGTGAATGACTATAATTAAGTGAGTTTGAAGAGATTTCTCCTTCAGAATCTCTGTTTCAGAGTGAAATGGAATTATAAAGAGGCATAGTTCCCTAGATATTGTGGTAGTGGTGGGATAGGATACCTGCATAAAGAAGTAGGGGACAGTAAAGATTTAGAAGGGGTTGGTGAAAGAAGTGGTAGTGCGGGATTATGAGGGCACAGTTCCCTGGCAGATCCAAAGAATAAGTGAGGTAAGGCTATACATTCCTTCTTGGAGTCGGACACTGGGAGAATAGCTAATGATTGGAGTCCTGTACTGTCGGGTAAAGGAGAAAAGCTTATTTGGAGGGTGCTACAAAAGAAAACACTCAGGCAAGGGTATTTGAGAGAGGATGATAAGGAACCATTTGAGAGATCTATTTGGGGCAAAGGAGGAAAAGAAAAATTTAAGTTTGAGCTACACTTGGATGGTGTTCTGTGTCTCCATAGGTGGATAATGGCTAGATGCAGATGATGCTGACTATGTGGTCAATATAGTAACATAATAACATAGTAAATGACGGCAGATAAAGACCAGCTTGGTCCATCCAGTCTGCCCAGCAATATGGTAAGAGTAGGTGCACCTGTCGCTCTGTGCAGGCCACCCCTCCCCATGTCTTTCTTTAGGGGTGAACCCACCACTCCATGTAGGACACCCTGATTTGTTGAGAAGTTAGATGGTTCCGTTTATTTTGTTTTTATCCTGTTGCTGTAAAGGGATCCACTGTGCTTGTCCCATGCCGTTTTGAATTCCATCACCATGTTTGCCCCCACCACTTCCATCGGGAGGGCATTCCAAGCATCCACCATCCTTTCAGTGAAAAAATATCTCCTGACATTGCCTTTCAATTTTCCACCTTGCAGCTTCATGTTATGCCCTATAGTTTTACAGCTTCCCTGTCTTTGGAAGAGGTTTGTTTGTTCATTGTTTCTCTTTAAGTATTGAAAGGTCTGAATCATATCTCCCCTGTCCCTCCTCTCCTCCAGAATGTACATATTTAGGTCTTCAAGTCTCTTCTCATAAGGCTTCTGACGCAGGCTCCAAATCATTTTGGTTGCCTTCCTCTGAACAGTTTCCAGTCTTTTTACATCTTTTGCAAGATACGATCTCCAAAACTGAACACAGTATTCCAAGTGAGGCCTCACCAGTGACCTGTACAATGGCATCAGTACCTCTTCCTTTCTGCTGGTAATCCCTCTTTGTATGCAGCCCAGCATCCTTCTGGCTTTTGCCACCGCCTTGTCGCACTGTTTTGCCACCTTGAGATCAGCAGAGATAATCACACCAAGGTCTTTGTCCTGAACCATGCACACCAACCTCTCGCCCCCTATTGCGTACATTTCCCTTGGATTTCTGCTACCTAAGCGCATGACACTGCACTTTTTCGCATTAAATCGTAATTGCCAAGCATTAGACCATTCTTCCAGCTTTTGTAGATCTTTCCCCATGTTATCCACTCCCTCGGGGGAGTCCACTCTGTTGCAAATTTTTGTGTCATCTGCAAAAAGACAGACCTTTCCATTCAGTCCTTCAGCAATATCACTCAGAAATACATTGAACAGTGCCGGGCCCAGGACCGAACCCTGGGGCACCCCGCTAATTTTAATTTAATTTAATTTAATTAACAGTTTCTTATATACCGCACCTTCCAGCGATCAAATGCGGTTTACATGGAACAACAAAAATAACAGGTCAACGTCTGTTTTTACAGTGAACAGCTTAAAACCATAACAACTTATATTACATTACATGGAACATAAAAGAACTATTTACAGGGATCAAAATGAGAACTAAATACAGTGGTGAGTGAGACAAGGGTGAATCATAATATATAAGCATTTGGGTTTCACATCCTATGTCAAATCCAATTTGGTTTATGAGGACTGACTTGTATTATCCATTTTCTAGTTGGGTAGGTGTGTTTGGCAGAGGTCCGTAGTGTGATGTGAACAGGTGCGTTTTAAGTTTTTTGCGGAATTCGTTGATCTCTGAATGTGATCTCATCTCATCTGGAAGGGCGTTCCATAGAATGGGGGCTGCATGGGAGAATGCTTTTTTGTTTGTTATCTTTCTGGCTTTTATAAATTCCTTCGGAGTCCTTAGTTTGTTTGTATGATCTCTCCTGTGTAGGTTTTTAGCAGGTTCTTTAGTGATGAGGTTGAATAGGGTGGGTGGTGCCATGTTGTTTAGAGTTTTGAAGGTAGTTATTAGGGTTTTATATACTATTCGGCTTTGTATCGGTAGCCAGTGTAAGTACGCCAGAATTGGTGTGATATGTTGAAATGGGGGGACCTTCATAATGGTCCTGGCCGCAGCGTTTTGTGCAATTTGTAGTCTTTTCAAGTTTTGTTTTGTTGTACCTAGTAGTATTAGATTTGCAAAGTCAAAGTGAGGTGTAATTATGGCTTGTATTATTCGCTGGAAGTCTTGTAAGTGCATTAGTGGGCGTAGTTGCTTTAGGATTTTAAGTCTGAAGTATACTTTTAAGTTTGAAGTATACTTTCTTCGTTGTATTTCTTATATGTGTTTCCATGTTGAGATGTGTGTCAAGTAAATCGTAATTGCCAAGCATTAGACCATTCTTCCAGCTTTTGTAGATCTTTCCCCATGTTATCCACTCCCACAGGGGAGTCCACTCTGTTGCAAATTTTTGTGTCATCTGCAAAAAGACAGACTTTTCCATTCAGTCCTTCAGCAATATCACTCACAAATACATTGAACAGTGCCGGGCCCAGGACCGAACCCTGGGGCACCCCGCTAATCACCTTCCTTTCATCCGAGTGAGCTCCATGTACCATCACCTTCTGTCGTCTGTCAGTCAACCATTTTCTAATCCAGTTTACCATCTTGGGTCACATCCCCAAGCTACTGAGTTTATTGACAAGCCTCCTATGAGGAACAGTATCAAAGGCTTTGCTGAAATCCAGGTAGATGACATCCATCGCATGCCCCTGATCTATTTCCTTGGTCACCCAGTCAAAGAACTCAATCATATTTGTTTGGCAAGACCGTCCTTCAGTAAAACCATGTTGCCTTGGATCTTGCAACTTGTTGGTTTTGAAAAAGTTCACTATTCGCTCTTTCAGGAGCGCCTCCATTACTTTTCCCGCCACCGAGGTAAGGCTCACAGGCCTGTAGTTTGACACTTCTTCCCTGTCACCACTTTTGTGTAGCGGTACGACATCAGCCATTCTCCAGTCCTGAGGAACCTCTCCTGTTTCCAAGGATCTGTTGAATACATCCTTTAACGGCCCTGCAAGAACCTCTCTGAGCTCTTTCAGTATCCTGGGATGTATCACATCCGGTCCCATGGCTTTGTCCACTTTCAGTTTAGCAAGTTGTTCCAACACCTCATCTTCTGTGAATGGTGTGGTATCTACTTCATTCCCATTTTTATATTTGGGAGTCACAGCTGGTCCATCTCCAGGATTTTCTTTAGTAAAAACAGAGCAGAAGTATTTGTTTAACAATTTCGCTTTTTTAATGTCACTTTCCACGAGTCCTTTCCCAGCACTTCTGAGTTCTGCAGTTCCAACTCTGATCTTCTTCCTTTCCCGAATATACCTGAAGAAAGTTTTGTCGCCACCCTTAACATCTTTAGCCATCTTTTCCTCTGTCTTTGATTTTGCTATCCTTATTTCTCTTTTTGACTCATTGCATTTGATCCTGTATTCATTTCTGTGTTCTTCTGTTTGCAAGCTTTTGAATTTTGCAAAAGCTGTGTTTTTTGCCTTTATTTGAGCAGCCACTTGTTTGGAAAACCAAATAAGTTTCCTTCTCCTCTTGTTTTTATTTACTTTTCTTACATATTTATCTGTTGCTCCTTTTATTGCCACCTTTAGTTTAGCCCATTGCAATTCCACTTCCCTTATCTCCTTCCACCCCGTCATCTCCTCCTTTAGGTACTCGGCCATTTTATTGAAGTCAGTGTTTTTGAAGTTTAGGACTTTGAGCTTGCTATGTTTGACCTGTACCTTGGCTTTTATCTCAAACCACACCATGTGATGATCGCTGTTGCTCACAGGGGCACTCACACAGACATTCGACATGCTATCACCGTTGGTGAGCACTAAATCCAGCGTTGAGCTTTCCCTGGTTGGTTCCATTACCATTTGTCTAAGTAATGCATCTTGGAGAGGATCTACAATTTTTTTACATCTTTCCAGATGTGCAGAAGGAGTAATCCAATCCACATCAGATAGATTAAAGTCCCCCAAAATGATCGCTTCCCAATTTGTGGCTATCTTGATAATATCCAATTTGTTATCTATCTGTTCAATTTGAGTCGGAGGTCTGTAGACTACAGCAGTATGGACAACAGTGCCATCTCCTCTTTCCAACACAATCCAGAGCGCTTCTTCTTTTCCCCATGCCCCCTGCATTGCAGTAGCCTTAATATTGCTTTTTACGTACAAGGCTACTCCTCCTCCTTTTCCACTTTCTCTGTCTCTTCTGAATAGATTATAGCCAGCTATGGCTATATCTCAATCATGCGATTCATTAAACCATATTTCTGTAATGGCCACAATGTCCAAATCCATTTCCACCATTAGGGCTTCCAGGTCTGGAACTTTGTTGGCTAAGCTTCGAGCATTTGTGCTCATTGCTTGCCAGCATTTACCTGGCTTGTGTGTATTTTGCATTGATTTTGTTCTGCCCACTTCTTCCCACTTGTTCTTGATGTGTGGTTTAAAAGTGTGGCTGTTTCTGATTTTAATCTGCTTTTGCAGGGGGTGGCGTGCATAGTCTTCTTCTGGTTATAGGAACATCAGCAATATACTGTAGGTTATAGTAACATCAGCAATATAGTCTTCTGGTTATAGGAACATCAGTTGAACCGATCGATGCTTGGACAAATGTCTGCTTACCAACAACGCAAATCTGTGGTCTTCACGGAGTGAATGTCAATCCTAATACTAACGAAAACACTCCACACAAACAAAAAATAACCTCAGGGGAAATTCTTCTTCAACTATTCGTATCTTCTTATGTTCAAATATTTCCTTTATTCCATCCAAACCCAACTAGCAGAGAATAATTAAAAGCAAAAACTCCAGCAATATTCTAGTGTTAAGATATACAATGTAAAATATATAGTATATAAACGACACCAGGAGGTTTCAGACCAAATTCGCGCTCAAGCACAAGCTGATTTTGTCAAACAGCAACAGCGCAATGGTAACAAGCTACCTTTCTCAAGCTAAACAATCCAAACTCAGTTGAATGCACACAGATACCCTGGTCCGATCACTACATTATCAAACTAAATCTTACATATCCCCTCACTAGCATGAACACCCAACCCAGAAATGTACCAAACACTAGATTCAAACAATTCAACACAACGAAGAATTTATAGAATTAACAATCCCCCACCTCTTTTCAACTGCAACTAACCTAGATGACACCGTCAAAAATTGGCATGAAACCATCAACAATGCAGCCAAAACTAATCACACACACAAAAAGACCATGTACTCTCAAGCTAATACCAAACCCTGGTTCAACAATCGCTAAAAACAAATGAAACGGATTCTTAGAAAACTAGAACATAACTGGCGTAAATCGAAATTAACAATACATAAAGAAAATGTACAATAACCACCTCACTAAATATAAAGAAATCTTAGACAACACAAAAAAAGAATACTATACCTAAAATCCTATCAAAAATCGTACAATAGGCCAAGAGAACTATTCACCATTGTAAGAAATCTAACTAACCCTCAAACAACTGACAGTGAAATTACTGACATCTCGGTTCAAACCTTAGCCCACCATTACCAAATAAAGCAAAAATACCACCAATGCTGATAAACATCATCAACTCACCACACCAAACATCAGATATATGGTCAGAGTTCCAGCCCGTAACAAAGGAGACACTAAAAAATATCATTACCAGTCTCAACACCACAACCTCATATCTAGATCCATGTCCAGTAACATGGATAAAGAATACACTACCAATTTTATTACCCTACATTCTAATCAATAGTGAACCTCTCACTGACCCAAGGATACCTACCCCCATCACTCAAACACGCACAAATACGGCCAATCCTTAAGATATAGCAAACTTGATAAAACATTTGCCTGCATCATATAGACCTATTTCTAGCATACCTTTCCCTGGCAAAAATAATTGAAAAAGTGGTTCAATTACAGACTCAGGACTTTCTAGAATCCCTTACACCCCCTCGACGAACAACAGTAGGTTTTCGACCCCGCCATGGAGTTGAGACACTCCTCACAGTTTTAATAGATGCGCTCCTAAGAGGGATAGACGATCATAAACAGGCTTTCATTCTACTTTTTATTGACATATCAGCTGCGTTTTGATAGCGTACACCACACATTAATGCTCAATAATCTGAGGCAAATAGGCTTAAACTCCACAGTACATAATTGGTTCTCATCCTACCTAAACAATAGAACGCAAAATGTAAGAAGGGGAATCAAAACTCAACCACATATAAACAAAGAGATTGGATTACCACAAGGGTCAGCGTTGTCAGCTCTGCTTTTTTAATATTTACATAAAACCAGTTTGGCAACATATTCAAAAATTTTGGAGTCAAGTATCATTTATACGCAGACGATATTATGATGTATATACCATTCACGATACCCAACTACCACTACAACTCCTATCGGACTGCTATAATGAAATCACAACGTGGCTAAAAACACAAAACCTCCACATTAACCACACTAAAACTGAAGTTCTAATTGTGACTAAGAAAAACAAACTACATCCCTCCAACACATATAAAAATTCAAAATGAAGAAATCAAAATAAAAAATGAAATAAGATATCTAGGCAGTTATATTAGCTACGCACCTTACGATGGAAACACATATTAGCAATACTATAAAGGAAATATATTTCAAACTCAAAACCCTCAAAACAACTTCGTCCGCTAGTATTTACACAAGATTTTATCAACATAATACAGGCAACAATAACTCCACATTTTGATTTTGCCAATCTAACACTAATAGGAATTTCAAAACAAAACATCAAACGATTGCAATTAGCGCAAAATGCAGCTGCAAGAATCATATGAAAATTAATTCACTCCAACACATATCACCAGTACTAGCCTCCCTCCACTGGCTACCTATTCAAAGCAGAATAAACCGACCAAAGTAATAATACAGCATTCAAGGCATTAAAAATGATATGGCCCCAACCATGCTTTGTAATTTAATACATAAAGAACCGTCCAAGCAAACACACAGAAAAGGTCAATTAAATAGACTAAAGATCCCGACAGATTATACAAGAGCCCATAAAGCAACTAATAACAGAGCCTTCTCCCACATAACCCCAATGATCTGGAATTCCCTCCCAGAGGAACTTCGAACATGTACGGAAATCATAGAACTCCGTAAAAAATTGAAAACGTACCTGTTCACCATAAACTATAACATAGATAACTTAACACCCACTATAGACAAAGGTTAAACAGCAATCGGTCTACATTAAGCAAAAACCCTTAACATATACAGATAACACATACATATGATAATCTCACAACTTATATCCGTTCACCTCCTTGTATATATATACATAAAACTGTATATAGTTAACCTGTTCTATTTTATCTTACAATGTTTAGACCATATATACTATATATATAAATTTGATGTTCCTTGTAGATATGTTCTGTTATAATATGACGTTCCCTGTAAAACAAACTTGTTTTGTTAAGTGTTGTTCAACTGTAAACCGCAACTGAACCTTGGAAGATGCGGTATATAAATGTATGTATAAATAAATAAAAAAAAAACATCAATAACCTTCCTGGATTTTTTGTGAGTCGTTTAAATCTTTTTGTTTTTTATGCCGTGAATTTGCTGGTGCTTTATACGTGTGTTTGCTGGTACAAACTTCAAATATCTACCACCAACAGGCTGCTAGACTTTAAGAAAAAGGAAAAAGTCTTAACTTTGCGTCCCGTCTTCTTTGCCTCAACGCTTCCTCCGGTACCTTATTTGCGTTTCACTCATACAAGAGTTTCATCAGGAGGATCTATAAAGATAGACACAGTAAATCGATATCTTAAAACCCTCACCCACTGTGGTTACTAAAACTCCCATCCAGCCTGTTGGTGGTAGATATTTGAAGTTTGTACCAGCAAACACACGTATAAAGCACCAGCAAATTCACGGCATAAAAAACAAAAAGATTTAAACGACTCACAAAAAATCCAGGAAGGTTATTGATGTTACCATTGCGCTGTTGCTGTTTGACAAAATGGGGCTCTGCACTCGCAGAGATTTCTTTGTAAGTACAGGTTTGTTTAACATGTTTTGGCATATTAACTAAAGTGTGTTATGTTAGCGTGCATTAAAACCCCCAAATTAGCATGGAGGCCCACACTAAGTATTGGAGACATACCTGCCTGTCCCCCTGAGGTTACTTCCTTGGAGCTGTGCCTCAGTCACACACAACATGAGAGCACTTACCACCACCCATCGAGGAAGAGGTGTGTGCATCTGTGCCATATGTAACAGTCACGGTTAGCATGCACCAATGTTGCTCTCACTAACCGTGATGTGTCATCAACAGCCACGTTCTGTTCAGAACCCCGCCCAGTGCCCACTCCATTGTGTGCTTAGTTGTTAGCATGGGATTTTTACTTTGCTGACCTGTGCTAATAGCACAGCTTGATTAGTGTGCAGTAAACGTTGTGCTATTAGTGCGCTTTAGTAAACATGCCTGTTTATGTCAAAATGTAAGCTATGAAATATAGATATTGTGTTGTTTTTAATACAACATGATAGTACATATTTCTGAAACCTAATCTTAAATCCAGGAGGCCCCACCAAAATGATCGATATTGGTCCTCACAATTGCTAAGGTCTGTCCTGGGTTATTGTATCGATGTTGGAAAGATGAGAGAAGAGGGAGGGAGGGGGGGTGAAGTAATTCAGTTAATGATTCCAAAACATTTTCAGGAGGATATTAGCTCATGTGTCTCCATTGGCCAGTCATTTAGGTGTAACAAAAACCTTGATTAGATTGAGCTCTAAGTTCCTCTGAAGGGGATGCACAAGCAGGTAAATCAGTTTTGTCTCTTGGGTCTGGAATGCCAGCTAGTGTCCATAATAGAAAGACCAGGGGATAGATTGGCTTTAGATATAGCGGACCCTTAGATCAAAGCAGAAGTGCCACAGGCTTGAATGGGGTTTTCGCCATTTGAGTTGACGTATGGAAGATCACCAAGGAGATTACTGATCATTACTGAGAAGGGGTGGGTGGGAGAATTGAGACGGCATGCTGAGTTATGTTTATCAAATGAGAAGTTACATTGGCAGGATAACAGCATTGACTAAAGAGAACCTAGTAGAGACAAAAGAGAAACAGGCTTTTAAGCTATAACTGAGAGGCTCTATTAAGAGAATTAGGGATGGGGGACGAAGTGTCATTATTACTAGTAACACCCCATAATAAACTACTTGCCAAGTGGAGGGGTCCTTACAAAGTAATAGAAGGCTAGGCCTAGTGGATTATGAGGTGAGCAAGATTCAATCAGTGTTCCCATGAAACTGCCTGGAAGTCCTCAGCCTTAATTTATTAAAAGCATGGGTCACTAGGGATGAGGAGCTGTGACCTCGGATGAAGGAAGTTAAAGAAGGGGGTTTAGTTAACACAAGAGATGTTTTGACTAGTAAGCAGAAAAATCAAGTGGATCACTTCTTAAAGTTTGTGGCGGTATCTTATGACCATGTAGAACCTCTTTAGGGGAACATGATCTTAAAGTAGCTAAATAGGTAGAAACAGCGACAGCAAAAGCTAGAAGGATGCCTGGGTGCATACGGAGAGGAATGGCTAGCAGAAAAAAGGAGGTGATAATGCCTCTGTATAAGTCTTTGGTGCGACCTCATTTGGAGTTTTGTGTGCAATTCTGGAGACCGCACCTTCAAAAGGATATAAACTGGATGGAGTCGGTGCAGAGGGTGGCTACTAAAATGGTTAGTGGTCTTCATTATAAAGCAAATGAAAACAGACTTAAGGATCTTAATATGTACACCTTAGAGGAAAGGCGGGATAGAGGTGATATGATTGAGATGTTTAAATACCTCCGTGGCATTAATGTACAGGGAGAGAGCCTCTTTCAATTGAAAGCAAGTTCTGCTATGAGGGGACATGGGATGAGGGTGAAGGGAGATAGATTCAGGAGTGATATGCGGAAATATTTCTTTATGGAAAGATTGGTGGATCCATGGAATAGTCTCCCAGTGGAGGTGGTAGAGATGAGGACAGTATCTGAATTAAAAAAAGCATGGGACAAACACAGAGGATCTCTAAATGAAAAAAGGGGACTGTTGCAGTTATTGATATGGAAGGACAGACTAGATAGACCATGTGGCCTTTTTCTGTCGTCATTTTTCTGTTTCTATATTCACTGAGCCAGGCATGGTGGTTCATCAAAAACCATATAGATCACCAGTAAAAAAAGGAAGCGATGAGACAAGTTAAAGAGAAGTTTCCAATAAAATACTGTTTAACTCTGAAATGTGTGGAGTAAGATATGCTGCTGAGTAGAAAATCACTCATTTAAATGTATGCAGGTCTGACACATCAATTCAACTAAATGTGAAAGATGTTCAAGAAGGCATATACTTTCTACAGTCACTGTTTATTGAGGATATATTCTTGTCTGTTACATACTACTTGTCTCCTCTTGTGGATCAAGCTGCAGTTATCAAATACAGATGTTCCTTCTGCAGTTATTCTGCTTTCATCTATTTAGGTTTATATTTCTCTGTAAGTATGTAGATACAGCAAAATTGATTGCAGTGGAGACTTGAGAGTGCTTATGAAGAAGTTGAGCTGCAAAAGTAATTCAGAGCATATTTTAATGAGGCAGTTTAGTGCTTGAAATGTGGCCAAGAGTCCTGGGCTTCTTGCTCTGAATTTGAGTTATCACTTCTTCAGCTAAATTCCTGATGTTCAAGATGTCAGGAGAGTGGCTCTGCATATTGTATTTTATTTATTTAGCTGTATTTATATCCCACTTTTCACTGGGTCAAAGTGGTCAATTGGGGGATACATTTAACATGAGGGGATATGAGACACATACACTAATACTTACAGGGAACATGGGCAGTGGAGGGTTAAGTGGCTTGCCAAAGACCTCAAGGAGTGCCTATAGGACTAGAAATCCCAGTCCCTCCGGCATGAGATTGCTGTCCCCAGGTGGGACTTGAACCCCTGGCCCTCTGGCCTGAAGTACCTTGTCCTAACCACTAGACCACTCCTCCCTCCCTAAGACATAGTAAAATAGTAAATAACAGCAGACACACAACCAGCCTGGTCCATCTAGTCTTCTCAGTAAAGTGGTTTGGATTGCAACTGTCGCTCTGTGCAGGTTAACCCCTCCTACCTTTCCTTAGGGCTGTGGCTGCTGCTCTGAGCAGATTATCTTCATGCTCTTGTTTGGGGTTTTAAGTGCCATTCCATGTAGGTTACCCATTCCCCCTCCTTTTTATGGCATGCAAAAGCCATTTAGCGATCCTCTGTATTTATTTATTTACATTCTCTTATATACCGCGCTATTCTGCATCAGTGTGGTTTACATTGAACAAACTGAAATTACATTGAACAGGGCATTATAACTTGGAGATAACTATTTTGCAGGGAACATGAGTTATGGAGGGCTAAGTGGCTTGCCCAAGACCACAAGAAGCATCTGTGGGACTAGAAACCCCAGTACTTCTGGCCCAAGGTTGCTGTTCTCTAGTAGGATTTGAACCCCTGACCTTCTGGCCTGAAGTACCTTGCCCCAACCACTAGGCTACTCCTCCACTCCATTTAGCCACAACAAGCCTTTTTATATCCTTAGCGAGATAACACCTCCAGAGCTGAACACATTATTCCAAGTAAGACCTCATCAATAACCTGTATAGGGTATTATCGGCAGCTTTCTGCTGGTTATGCCTCTCTTTATGCTGTTTAGAATCCTGGCTCTGGTCACCACTTTGCCACTTTAAGATCCTCAGACGCCATCAGCCCAAGGTCTCTCTCCTAGTCCACGCATATCAGCCCCTCGCCTCCTATCGCATACAGATGATAAGGATCACACGTATTATAATGGCAGATGAGACATAAAGGGCTTTTATTTCGGTTTTCCCAAAATACACAGCATCTCTGAATTATGTTTTTTTTTAATAGGATGCAAATATTTTTATTCATCAAAACTGGATGAATCAAACTTGAAATGCATGCAGCATTGCAACTTAAAGCACTAAAATTGTAACGGCTTGTTCATGTGAGAAATAAATGTAATTGATTTATATTATGTTTTGCTAGTTTTCCCCTCAGTGCTGCACAACAATACATTTCTAATAGTCAGGGACAGAGTGAGATAGATGTACAGAGCATGTAGACATTAAGGAAGCAGTTTCTATGGCAACAGGAACCACATGCAAGCTCTCAGAACTTTCTTCCTACTCCTCTGGTATTTTAAGATTTTGAGTAATGTGAAATATAGTTTTGTTGCCATCAATGCAAAGCTCTCATTTGGAATAGGTATGTAAGTAATGGCAAAGTTCAGCACAGTACTCTGTGCAATATTGCTTTGAGGGCCTATCTCAACAAAGTGTTCTCTCATAGTCACAAAATGGGAAATAGTCCTTACTGAATATAGTAACATAGTATATGACGGCAGATAAAGACCATCATGGTCCATCTAGTCTGCCCAGCAAGGTGGCAAGAGCAGGTGCAGCTGCCGCTCCGTGCAGGGTACTGCTCCCCATGCCTTTGTTTAGGAGTGTACCCACCACTCCACGCAGGTCACCCCTAATTGTTGGGATAGCAGAGACAGTAAAATAACCGTAACTGTTGCTATAAAGGGATCCACTATCTCGGTCCCATGCCATTTTGAATTCTGTCACTGTATTTGCCCCCAACACTTCCATCGGGAGGGCACTTCATGCATCAGAATCAGGCTTTTAATTGCTTTGTCCCTAATTCAGTGTTGCCACCACATTTTATAATGGGTGGCTGGTCTTGAACCGATGCACTGCAGATTTTCAGCATATAGGCTTGTCTAGCAAGGTATTCAGTCATCTAGCAATGATATTTATATGGATTCTTCTACCATTATCTGACACTGCATTAGATCCATCTTGCTGCTTGTTGATTGGACCAGAAGGGATCAGTCCTGAAGGGCTGCAGGATTTGGCACCTTCTTCAGTTTCCTTTGCTTGCTAGCACACCAGTTAGGATGGTTCTAAGTTCAGCTCAAAAAAGATCAGAATTCAGTTTTGTTATTTTCAATCTGGCCATGTATTGTAAATGAAATTTGATTGAATTTCATATATAAAATGTATGAGCAGATATAGAATTTTAAAAATGGTGTGCATATCATTTGGAATATTACTGTATTCCCAGTGCTGGAATGAGTTATTTCAGTACCTGGAGCACACCGCAAATAACACCCTCTAAGTGCCACTTGAATCTCCCCGCCCTTCTCTGCATAGCAGCACCATCAAATTACTGAGAAAAAGATCAGTAAAGAACATTACAGGAGATTAAAACTGTTATTGAAAAGTGCTTTAACATCACAGAATAAGATACAAGTAATTAATCAGTTGGCAATTCCTAAATATAGTAACATAATATATGATGGCAGATAAAGACCAGTATGGTCCATCTAGTCTGCTCAGTATGGTGGCAAGTGTAGGTGTACCTGCTGCTCCGTGCAGGCCACCCCCCCTCCCCATGCCTTTGGGATTATAGACTGGCCTCTGAAAGATCTTGAGAAACTGAATGTATGAACAAGAAAACTTCTCCATGCCCATAAGGTAAGTTATAAGAACCAGCATATGTCAAAGCTGTACATCCCTAGAGCAGAAGGAGGACTGGGCCTCATAGAAATCTATTATGCATACAGAGCTACTATTATAGGCTTCCATGCCAATGGATAAGAAGCTGGATATGAGGAAACTTGACATAGTGATAAAGGAGAAAAATACTAGAATGGCATTGATCATAAAGTGTTGGTTCCAAGTGATCATTCTGTGAATTATGTGGAGATGATCCTGAAATACCAAGAAATGCAGTCAGAGACCAAAAAAAAAGTTGCAGAAAGATACAGAAATATTTCCCATCATATTGGGAGCTATGGGGCAGATTAAGAGGAATTTCTAATCGTACCTTGACAAGTCTCACTGTACTTTCTAATACAAAGACATGGGAAAAGAAAATCTTTGGAGTAAATCTCTACAGTAGGAGTCAATAAATTCACAAGGCAAAAAATCCAGTTAGCATTTTCCATAGAGCTCCAGAGTCCAGATCAGACAAACTTTGGGAGTTGTTTTGCCTGCTTTCTGAGTTGCCATCTGCTGCCTGCTGCTGATCCTGCCACCTGTATTTGCTGCTGGGAAACATAGTGCTAGGGTGTAAGGAAGGAGAACTGTGTTGGCTCCAGCTCCTTGCCACCGACATCATTCGCAGCAATGCTGTGTTCCCCTGATAAAATCTGTGTGGCCCAGGCAAGTTGGAGGAGTTGTGCCTGCTGTCTGAGTTGTCATCTGCTGCCTGATACTGATGCTGCCACCTGTATTCACTGCCAAGAGACACAGCGCCAGGGTGTGAGGGAGGAGAACTGTTTTGGCTCCACCCCCTTGCTGCCGACATCATCTACAGTGATGCTGTGCTTCCCTGATAAAATCTGTGTGGCCCAGGTGAGCCCTGGCATTTTTTTCTTCCTTTTGGGTTTCGTTGGTGGCGGGAGGAGGTGAAGGTAAACTGTGCTTATTCAGTGGCACCGTGGGACTATTGATGAAATAAGTTGTGGGTGGTGGCTTTGCATTTATTTAGACAGTTTTTTGTATACCACCTTATCCTTCAATCAAAGCGGTCACAACACAATTGGGGGATACATTTAACACATGGGGATATGAGACACATACACTAATACTTAAAGGGAAAATAGGCAATGGAGGGTTAAGTGGCTTGCCCAAGACCACAAGGAGCATCTGTGGGACTAGAAACCCCAGTCCTTCCGGCCCAAGCTTGCTGTCCTCTAGTGGGATTTGAACCCCTGACCTTCTGGCCTGAAGTACCTTGCCCCAACCACTAGGCTACTCCTCCCTGCATTGGAGATCTGGGGTGCCAAGGGATTCTGTGAGGAACCAGGTGCAGGAGTGGGTAGTGACTTTGGGGGAGACTTTAGAGGAGGTGGCACTGTTGTGGCGGATTCAGGATGACAGGCTGCGCAATAGAGTCTGGTTTTCAGTGGAGTTGTGGGAAACTAAGCGGGGTTTGTGTCAGCTGAAGCATCATTGGTGGAAATCAGGTCATACTGTGGATAGGCTGGTTTGGCGCTTAAAAGCAAATGAGTTTGGCCGCCGCTTGCAGAAGGCGAAATGGGGAGCATGCTTTGCCCGACTCTTGGCAGCTAGGAGTAAACCGCAGGAGGTGTTTCGGGTCACATGTCAGTTATTGGGGTTGGGTCAGGTGGGTGTTGTTGGGGTGGGTGCTGGTGTGGATGTGGAGGAAGTAGCGGACTATTTTATAGGGAAGGTGGAGGGGTTGCAGATGGAGGATTTGAGTCCTGTGGTTGGAGAGGTTGTATTGAGCCTTGAATCAAAGTAGGTGTCTTTTGCCACCCTGACACTTGATGCCTTGTCTACTCTCATCCATGGTTTGCATCTGATGTGGAGGCACTTGGATCCTGTCCCTGGGCAGCTCCTGTGGAGGATCCCAATGAAGCTTTGCGTTGGGCAACTGACCTAGTGAATGAATCCTTGAGCCAAGGCTGTTATCCCTTGATTTTCAAGGAGACTATGGTGACTCCAGTCCCCAAGAAAGGGGCTGATTATAGTTGCGGAAATTTGTGTCCCATCTCTTTTCTGATGAGTTTTGCCAAGATTGTTGAAAAGTCTGTTCTGGATGAGGTGGATGGCCTTGATCGGGGCCAGGTGGGATTCAGGAAGGGGTCTGATATGGACCCCTTTGATGGTGGCCATACTTGACCAGTTGGGTAGGGTGACAGATGAGGGAAAGGTGGCATTGGTGGTGACTTTATTTATTTTTATTTTTTATTAAGCTTTTTAGTGAAATTTACACCAAATCAGAAAGGTAAATCAGATACAAAACAAAATACCTAAAGTACAAGGAAACATGATACAATGATATAGTCCACATCAAGCGATGCAGGCAAAAAACTGAATATAAGAAACAGAAACATTAGAAAACCAGGCTTTAAGCCTACACTAATTGGAGGAACCTTCCATCAACCAGATTTAATTCCAATTACCACACCAGAGCGATCATTAACAAATTTCTCCAACTGAGTCACATCCGTAAAAACATAAGAGGCTCCATCAAAACCAATCACACATTTACATGGGAAACGCAAAAAGAAAGTGGCACCCAAGGCCACAACCTTAGGTTTAAGAGCCAGAAATTGCCTACGCCGAAGCTGAGTCTCGCGGGAGACATCAGGAAAAAAATTGATAGCCTGACCGCAAACAGGACAGACTTCTTTTTAAAAAAGGCTCGAAGAATCCGCTGCTTAACTTCGGTGGAGGCAAAAGTAACCAATAAAGTGGAGCGAGAAGTAATATTATCTGTAGAGTCTTCCAGAAAAGCAGTAAGATTTGATATAGCAGGAACAATTTCATCCATCTCCCCCTCGATAGGATTAACATTTTTAATACTAGCAAGAATATAATAAGCCTGCATAACAACAACTGGTTCCTGAATATTAAGAATTTCCTTAAAATACGTTTCTAAAAGTATTCTAGGTGTCAATAGCGAGGTATGTGGAAAATTGAGAAACCGGAGATTGCATGAGCGACAAGAGTTCTCAAGAGCCTCCACCCGAGACTAAGGAATTTTTAACCCCAGCAGCATGTGCGGCCACGAGTGAAGGAACCTGAGAGCTCATATGCATAACAGTTTTATCAACAGAGCTAACCTTTTCGTCAAGTTGCTGCAAGGTTACAACAGCATCTTGAGAAAAGGTACAAAGCGCATTCAAAGTCGAAGATACTTTTTTATCAATAGCTAATAAAGCGGACCAAGTATCTTTCAATGTAATTTCGCCACCAACAGGGACAGGAGCAATATCAGATACAGTAGTTAATGACACAGATTGCACAGGAATAGGTAATACAATAGGAGACTTGGCGATACTTGCGATTTCAGGAGACTCAGCAGATAATTCAGATAAATGCGAAGGTGCAGGTAATGGAGGAGGAAATCTCCCGCTAGAATTAAGGGACATTCCATCTGGAGAAGACTGCGCAAGTGGGACTGGCACAAAGTGCCTATCCAAGGGGCCTATCTGTTTTCCTCCAGAACCAACTTCAGGGGCCTTATCCACATTTTTGGCCTTCCGCTTCCCCATCACTAAAACTAGTAAGGGGAGTAAGGAAGAACCGGAGCGAGTCACCGCAGTATCGCCAAAGGAGCGCCAAAGGAGCAGGACCTGCCCCTTTGACCACGCCCCTTCGATCCACGCCCCGCGGACACGCTCCGCGGTAAAAAGATAGAACTAAATATATAACAAAAGGTCCCTGAAGACAAGAAGGTGCCCGGGGCCCGCCTGCCCGATCTTCAAAGGCACAGAAGGGAACGCTGAGGCCAATACTGGCTACGGCAGTCCAGGCAGTCTGGGAGCTGATGTCCTGCCCCAAATCCTCCACGTCTCTCTGCCCACACGAAGTGCCACTGCAGGGGAAGCTGTTTTAAAGGGAGGAAAGTCCCCGCCGACAAGAAGGTGCCCGGGGACCGCCTGCCCGATCTTCAAAGGCACAGAAGGGAACGCTGAGGCCAATACTGGTGGTGACTTTAGATTTATCTGCAGCTTTTGACCTGGTGGCATGGGATATCTTGCTGGCGAGGTGTTGGGACTTGGAGATGGGTGGTATGGTCTTGCAGTGGCTGATGTCTCCTTTTATCAGAGCAAAGGTTTCAGGTGTGGTAGGGGAGTCAGCTGTCGACATCCCAGGATCTTGTTGTGCGTTCTTGCAGGGCTAAACCCTGTCCCGGTCCTCTTCAATATTTTTATGAGCTCGGTGGGGACCATTTTTCATAAATATGGGTACTATGAGAACTAATATGCTTATGACATTCAGGTTGTCATTGTATTTAATGATGATGAGGTGAGGATCCTGCAGCAGGCGGCCTGTTTGGATGAGGTCGCAGTTTGGCTGTGGACTAATCATATGGTGCTGAATAGATTGAAGTCCGAAGTGTTATTGTGTATGGTGCTATGGGAGGCCACTCTTTGGATGGGGTTGTCGGTTGCAGGGGTTCGTCTGGAGTGGAAGTCAGAGATATGGAATCTAGGGGTTACCTTAAATGCCGATTTATTTCTGAATGCGCAGGTGTCGCGGGTGGTCTGCCTGGCCTATGGTAAGCTGTGCTTGGTGAGGCAGCTTCTTCCATTTCTGGACAGGGAAGCCTTGGGCCTTCTGTTCCAGGGTTTTGTTTTATCTACTCTGGACCATTGTAATTCTTTGTATGACAAGCTTCTAGCCTTTCTGGTTCCAAAATTACAAGTAGTCCAGAATTTGGCAGCATGGGGATAACGCAAGCAGGATCCGGTGGCGGTTGTGCTGTGTCAGTTGCATTGGCTGCCTGTCCAGCGGCGGAGCTTATTTAAATTGCTTGTTTTGACCTTTAAGGTGTTGAGAGATTTGGGTCCGAGCTATTTGCAAGGGATGGTATCTTGGTACCAGTCCAGGAGGGCATTGTAATCTGGGCAAGCTCAGTTGCTGGCTATTCCTGGGTTTGACAAGGTTCGACTGCTCCAGTGGCGGTCATGTGTCTTCTCTGTGACAGCCCCTGTCTGGTGAAATACTTTGCAGAGGCCCTCTGGAAGGAGACGGGCTTATTTGCATTCAGAAAGGTTCTGAAGACCTTTCTTTTCCCACCCTAGTTGTAAGTGAGTGGTGGTAAGCAGCAGTTAGTAGCAGTCAGTGTCCTTAGTGCTGGATGTGCAGGCATCTTCTTATTGTTTTGTATAAGGGGATGAGTTTGGGTTGGTTAAGAACATAAGAACATAAGATATGCCATACTGGGTCAGACCAAGGACCATCAAGCCCAGAATCCTGTTTCCAACAGTGGCCAATCTAGGTCAAACGTACCTAGCAGTTTCCCCAAAAGACACAGGTTCCACAGTGCTTGTATTGGGTCAAGCATTGATATCCTGGGTCCCTTCTTAATAATGGTTTATGGACCTTTCCTCCAGGAACTTGTCCAAACCTTTTTTAAACCCAGCTACACTAACAGCCTTTACTATATCCTCAGGTAACAAATTCCAGAGTTTGATTACACATTGAGTGAAAAAATATTTTCTTTTATTAGTCTTAAATAGTTTACCCTGTAGCTTCATTGCATGTCCCCTAGTCTTTCTATATTCTGATAACGTAAACAATCGATATAAATTTACACGTTCCACTCCGTTCATTAATTTATAGATTTCTATCATATCTCCCCTCAGCCGTCTCTTTTCCAGGTTAAAGAGCCCTAACCTTTTTAGCCTTTCTTCATAGGAGTATCCTTCCATCCCCTTTACCATTTTGGTGGCTCTTCTCTGAACCTTTTCTAATAACGCTATATCCTTTTTAAGATACGGTGACCAGAATTGCACACAATATTCAAGGTGCGGTCTCACCATGGAACGGTATAGAGGCATTATAATATCTTTTGTTTTATTTTCCATTCCTTTCCTTATGATACCTAGAATTCTATTTGCTCTCTTGGCTGCTGCTGCACACTGGGCCGAGGGTTTTAACATGTTATCCACAATGACGCCTAAATCTTTTTCCTGGGTGGTGGTTCCTAATGTGGAACCTTGCATTGTGTAACCATAGTTTGGGTTGTTCTTCCCTAGGTGCATAACTTTGCACTTGTCCACATTAAATTTCATCTGCCATCTGCCCAGTCTTCCAATTTATCAAGATCCTCTTGCACTTTTTCACAATCCTCTTGGGTTTTAACAACTTTAAATAGTTTTGTGTCATCTGCAAATTTGATATTCCACTTTCCAGGTCATTTATGAATATGTCAAAAAGCAGCAGAACCAGCACAGATCCCTGGGGTACACCACTATTCACCTTTCTCCATTGGGAAAATTGGCCATTCAGCTCAACCCTCTGCTTTCTATCTTTTAACCAGTTCCTGATCCACAGTAGTACACTGCCTCCTATCCCATGACTCTTTAGTTTTGTCAAAAGTATCTTCCTTGTCTAAAGCCATGTTGGCTGTCTCCCATTAGGCCATGACTATCTACATGCTGTGTAATTTTATTCTTTATGATGGTTTCTACCATTTTTCCCGGTACTGACGTGAGGCTCACCGGTCTGTAGTTTCCCGGATCACCCCTGGAACCCTTTTTAAAAATTGGTGTTACATTGGCTATCCGCCAATCTTCAGGTATTAGAGATGATTTTAATGATAGTTCACAGATTACTAATAGCAGGTCTGCAATCTCATATTTCAGTTCTTTCAACACCCTTGGATGTATGCCATCCGGCCCAGGTGATTTGCTACTCTTCAGTTTATCTAATAGTTGTAATACATCTTCCCGATGTATCGATATTTCCTTCAATTCTTCCGCACCTTTGAATACCACTTCAGTCATGGGTAACATCCCTACATCTTCCTCAGTAAAGACCGAAGCAAAGAATTCATTCAGTCTCTCCGCTATCGCCTTGTCGCCTCTTAGTGCCCCTTTAACTCCTCTATCATCTAATGGTTGACTATGTTTTTTCTGTAGTTTTATTTTATTGTTGTATACCGCCTTGAATGCTGGTGCATACGGCAGTTTATAAATGTTTTAAAATAAAAATACATTTAAATAAATAAAATCAGGAAACAGGAAAGATCATCAGCAAAAGAAAGCTAAGAGCAGACTGGCTAGAACCAGCCCCTCATGGAGATGTGATGGCTCTTCTGCAAGATGTCTGTCTTCCAACCCAGTGGTTACTGGTTTGAGGACAACTATCCAGAGGATCATTATGAGTTGACATCAACTCAACAACATATTGCTTTAATCACTTCCCTTAAAGAAGTACCCTAGACCCCTGTTTGTTCTGTTTATCTGTCTTGAATAGACTGTAAGCACTGTGGAATCAGGACTGTCTCTTACATGCACATATACAGTGTTGAAGATGTCTAGTAGTGCTATAGGAATGATAAGTAGTAGCAGTAATAGTATGGAAGATGATATATCCAGAGGGGCAATAGGAGTGGTCCTCTCCCAGAAGAAGGAACCAGGGAATCTCCTCCACCCATGTGCATTCTGCTCCCCAAAATTGACTGCAGTGAAAAGAAATTACAACATTTATAGAAAAGAGCTGTTGGCCATTATAACTGCTTTTGAAGAATGGTGCCACTTCCTTGAGAAAGCACATCATCAAGTCCAGTCTACACAGACCATAGAACCTGCAGGTCCTTAAGACCTCACAAAATATGAGCACAAAATATGGTTGCTTTTCTTTTCCCAATTCAACTTTGTTCTGACCTATAGACTATGCACCCAGAATAAGGTCAATGCACTCTCCCAAAAGAGTGTCAGAGATAGTCTCCTACCACAATTCTTCAGTCAGAGAACTTCATTCTAGGCACCCACAGATTGGGCATCCTGGACTATATAAAGGTGAGTCTGCCCAGTGATGAGTTTGTGCAAGAACCTCAGTGGAGAACGTCAAGATCAGGAGAAGAGACAGGTTGGAGCTGACATCAAGGACTTTTGTACAAGAGCAAGGGCAAGACATGCCTGGAAGTGCTTTAAAGCTGTCAAACACCTTTTAAAGGGCACCCTAGTTTCCATAAGACCAGAGAGATAGTGGGCTAAGACTTCTGATGGCCAAGATAAGGACAGGATGTTAAAGAATACATTATATCCTGTGATGTCTGTGCCTAGAATAAGGTTCCCCCCAAGAGCACAGATAGAAGGGAGCCACCTCTCTCCCATAGCACAATGCACGTTCGTCAGGCACCCAATGCTAACAAGGCCATAGCAGAGATATTTAATGAATATTTTTCTTCAGTCTTTACTGAAGATGATGTAGTAAACTTATCTATCGGTGATGTATCAGAGAAAGATGTAATACAGCAAATCACCTGGACTGGATGATATACATCCCAGGGTGCTGAAAGAACTAAAAAATGAAATCGCAGATCTGCTATTAGAAATTTGTAAACTATCATTAACATCATCTATAATAGCTGGTTTGGTAACCAGGAGACCAGGGTTCAATTCCCACTGGCACTGCTGGTGGCCTTGGGCAAATCACTTACCCCTCCATTGTCAACTCTGACCATGTAGGAAAAAACTCCAAGGCAAATTAGATAATAATTGCCCATCGGATGAACTAAGTAACCACAATATATCCTAAAAAAACCTTATAAATTAAAACCTAATAGCCACCAAAGCATAAAAAATATGCAATCTAAAGGACTTAAAAACTTAGGGACATGTCCACTAAACCATGGTAGCCGTTTGCAGCCATTCAAATGCGATAGCAGCAAAAGGCCCATAGTAAGACCAAAACTTCTGTGGTATAGAAACATAGAAACATGACAGCAGAAAAAGCCCAAATGGCCTATCTAGTCTGCCCTTCCATATCAACCACTACAACAGTCCCCTTTTTTCCTTTAGAGATCCTCTGTGTTTGTCCCATGCCTTGTCTCCCTATGCACCCAAGCATCCTTCTAGCTTCTGCCATTGCCTGTTCTACCTGTTTAGTTACTTTATGATCAACAGACACAACCACGCCTAAGTCCCACTCTTCATCCCCTATATTATATCGCTCCCTTGAATTGCTGCAGCCCAAATGCATGACCTTGCATTTTTTAACTTTAAATCTCAGCTGCCAAATTCTAGACCATTCTTCAAGCTTAGCTAAACCTCTCCTCATGTTATTTACACCTTCCTCGGTGTCTACTCTATTGCAGATTTTGGTATCATCCTCAAAGAGGCAAACCTTACCCAACAGCCCTTCCGCAATATCACTAACAAAGATGTTAAAAAGAATCGAACCACTGACTGATCCCTGGGGCACACTACTTGTAACCTCCTCAGAGTGAACTCCATTTACCTGTACCCTTTGTCGCCTCCCACTCAATCAATTTCTAACCTAAGAGTAACTTTAGGGTTCATCCCTAGAGTGTTCAGTTTGTTTATAAGTCACCTGTATGGAATGGTGTCAAAGGCTTTACTGAAATCTAAATACACCACATCTAGAGCTCTCCCTCGGTCCAACTCCCTGGTTACCCAGTCAAAGAAATCAATCAGATTTGTCTGACAAGACCTGCCTCTGGTGAGTCTATGCTGCCTCGGATCCGGTAATCTGTTGGACTCCAGAAACCTCACAATTTTCTCTTTCAGCAGCGCTTCCAATTTACTCACCACCGAGGTTAAACTAAACAGTTTTCAACCACATCCTTACTTAGGCTTTTGTATAAAGGGACCACATGTGCCTCTCTGCAGTCCTCTGGCACCACTCCTGACTCCAAAGAGGCATTGAAAAGGTCAGTCAGTGGAGCTGCTAGAACATCCCCAAGTTCCCTTAGTTTTCTCGAGTATATCCCTTCTGGTCCCATAGCTTTGTCTACTTTAAGTTTAGTTAGCTTCTCATGAACACAGTCTGCTGAAAATAGTTCAGTATTTGCAGAGGGTGTTCCCAGCTTTCCCTTTGCAGATATCATGGAGGTTTGGGACTTACCATATTGATCCACAATCCTTACATTGGCTGTATCATGGGAAGTCCTGTGGTGCCTGTTGATGCAGCTATTGCGGTTCTCTGGTTTCATACAAAGGGGAGAGCAGGCAGCAAATGGATAGACAGAGATCTTACTAGCACTGCCCCCTGATCATTACTGATCCCCCCCAGCCCCAGTTGGGGATCCTCCCGATCTGACAATATTGTCAGTGCCTCAGATCTGCAGCACTGATAACATAAAAATTGCGTTCTTCCCCTCTTCAGCAACAATCTTCCTCTCGACAGCGCTTGATGCCCATTAGCAACTGTCAGGCAGGGATCGGTGCACCCCCTGACACAAAACACTATCCGTATTAGTTAGCAGGGCCCCTCCCCCACCATGGTGCAAAACTAAAATCCCAGCTGGCCAGTCAGGGCTCCAACCAGTCCCCTCCCTCCTTCCCTTCCAAACTTGAAATCCTGGATAGTCAGTCAACTTTAGGTGGGACCTCCCCAGGTCCCCCATGCCTGAACCCACCCAAGCCCTTACCTTAATTCTGTTGTTGTCTAGTGGCCACAAGGGACAGGTGCGGTCCTCTTTGCTCTTGCCTTCTGCATTGTGGCTGCTCAAATTGGCTGTGATCATGAGGTGCTGCCCCCTAATGTCCTTATGCTAGGGGGCATCACCACAAGATTGCGGCCATTTTTGTTAGTACTACTGAAGAAGCCAGGATTGGTGCTCTGCTCCTCATCTCTTCTGAAGTAGTAACAAAAATGGCCACAATCTCAAGGTGCTGCCTATCAGGGTCAGGATGCTAGGGAGCAGCACTGCGTGATTGTGGCCATTTTGAGCAGCTGCAATGCAGGGAGCAGGAGCAGGAAGAACTGCTCCTGCACCATATGTCCACTAGACTATCACGGAATTAAGATAAGGGCTTGGGGGTGGGTCTTGAAAAACTTGAATGGTTTATAATTTTACATTTGAGATTTAATGCTAAAAAATAAAGAGTCATGCAAATTGGGCTGCAAAAACCAAGGGAGCGGTACAGTATGGGGGAGTCCCAAGGGATCAGTGCAGTATAGGGGGTGAAGTATATCTGTTCCTGAAAGAAGAGTGGGATCTGGGGATGATCGTATCTGATGATCTTAAGGTAGCCAAACAGGTAGAAAAGATGACAGCAAAAGCCAGGAGGATACTTGAGTGCATAGAGAGAGGAATGACCAGAAGGAAAAAGGAGATGACTATGCTTCTGTGTAACTTTTGGTGAGACCACATTTGGAGTACTGTAGACAATTCTGGAGACTGAACCTTCACAAAGCTATAAAATGGATGGAGTTGGTTCAGAGATCCGACCACTAAAATGGTCAGTGATCTTCATCACAAAGCATATGGGGACAGACATAAAGATGGCAATATGCATTGTTTAGAGGAAAGAAGGGAAAGGGGAGATATGTTAGAGATGTTTAAGTGCCTCCATGGGAAACATACACAGCACGTGTGGTTCTTGCACTTGAAAGGACTCTCTGGAACGAATGGACATAAGATAAAGGAGAAAGGGGACAGACTCAGGATTGGAACATTGTTCTTTAAATGGCACATTCCTTGAACATGCATTTTGCAAATTTTTATACTTTAGTTCAATTTAGTTTATTGTTTCTTGCTATACTACCCTTCATAATACTCCCTCAGAGTGGTTTACAGTAGTGGGTTAGGAGCAAGATGGCTAAGGTTTAAATTCCAGTGTGGACCTTTGTGATCCTAGACTAGTTACTTAATTCTACACTTCTCTATATTGTATGGACATTTTAAGGTGAAAACAAGCACTTTCCACTAGACTATCACGGAATTAAGATAAGGGCTTGGGGGTGGGTCTTGAAAATCTTGAATGGTTTATAATTTTACATTTGAGATTTAATGCTAAAAAATAAAGAGTCATGCAATTGGGCTGCAAAAACCAAGGGAGCGGTACAGTATGGGGGAGTCCCAAGGGAGCAGTGCAGTATAGGGGGTGAAGTATATCTGTTCCTGAAAGAAGAGTGGGATCTGGGGATGATCGTATCTGATGATCTTAAGGTAGCCAAACAGGTAGAAAAGATGACAGCAAAAGCCAGGAGGATGCTTGAGTGCACAGAGAGAGGAATGACCAGAAGGAAAAAGGAGATGACTATGCTTCTGTGTAACATTTGGATTTGTGCCTGGAGCAGGTATAAACATGGACATGCCTGCAGATGTCTCCACCGTTTCTGAGATTGAACGGGAACGTGTACGTCCATTGTTCCTCCGCAGAAACATCTCTGCCACACCCCCATGTCTACTTGGATGTCCCTGCACTGGAGATGTCTACAAATGTCATTTGTGGAATGGCCTTTTGAAGTTGGTGATAATATTTTTCTGATGGTCTCTGGCAGCTCTCTTGTCTTCATCATTGTGAAAATGGTTCAGGGAGTGAATGTGGCCATTTTAAACAGTAGAGCCATCATTCATTGAGTGATTCAAGTCATGTGAGTACTGACAATTGATCACAGGTGCATCTAATTTTACTGCAATGGGAATGTGGTTCTTTTTTTCAAACTGATTTCAATTGTTTATAAGGGTGCCAATGACCATTTATATGCTGTCTGTTGGAATCATGGAGTTCATTGGTTGTTCAGATAAGAGACATTTGTTTTTCAAAATAACAGCAAAATTGCTTTTTTACTGCAAAATTTATGATTAAAATGGACCCAGTCGGTTGTAGAGGGTATTCCCCCACACAGACATTGTCTGACAAAAATATTCCCTTTTTATGGGATATTACTCTGAATAGGGTTTGGCCTTTTTCGATTTAGAATATTCTTGTCCTGGCAATGTCCCAGTTTTTATGCTATTTCCTACTATTTACTTTCTTAATTGGTCTTGTTTTATATGATTCTTTTATGTGTCAAATATGTGTGCATATATAGTCCAAAGCCATTTCACTAGCCACTTTTTTAAAGAGATATTGGATATTAAGGCGTAGAACTGCAAGGATGCCAATAATGTTGACCACAACTGTAATAGCATCTGTCTCTTAGAGATGAACAGTGTCTGCTGCAGCTCTAATCCAAAAACAAATGTCAACAGAACACCTTTCAATTCAGTTTATAGTCCCTGGTTTATCCTCTTTCCTCAGCGCAGCATTGCTTAAGTAAAGGGAGGGTAACTGCAGCATCTTCCATAATAGTGTAAGCCTCCCCAAGCTGCTTTCCCCAAAGAAAAAGACAAAAAAGAAAGGAAAAGTATTTCCCAGCAATTCCATATCATTTCAAAGAATATCATGGACTCTCTGTACCTTGCTCCAGAAATTCCATTTCCTCTTGGTCTCCCTAAAATAGTTTGAAACTGTGAGTGTCCCACACCATACTCTCCATAGCTTTGTCGTTATCAGTTGATCCTTATATATTGGGTCAGCTGGGGGTGTCTATTCCTCCTCTATATGGATCCCCAGGGAAAGCCCTGCCCTGCCAGCTGATCTGACCTTATATTAGGGCAAGCCTGATCTGCCCAAGTATGATGTTCTATTGGAATATCCTACTTCCCCTTCTTAAAGGGACCATGGATATTTTTAGAAAGGATTAGAGAGGGAGTCTTTCCTCTCTATTCCTGCATTGATCAGGACCAGAAAAGCCATCAAAATTGCTGAAGGCTCCTTCTTAGTCACTTGCACATCACAATATATAATTTAAAAGTAACCCAGAGAAACACCTATTAACGCCTTGTAAAAATACATAGTCTTCACTTCTCTTTCTTCTCTGAGGTTCAAAGGTAAAGTATCCCATAAGAGAGGACCATTCAAAGAGAAAACCCGGGTCTATGGTGATAACACTTTCACTTCAGATGGGGGGTACCAGGGAATCAAATCTGGAAATGCAGTTCCATATGAATACTTAACAGCCTGCACTTTAGTGTTAAGACATGCCAGCTATATAAAATGCTGCCATCTTTCATCTGCCCTGCTTCCATTGAAGTCATCATAAGAACATAAGTTATGCCATACTGGGTCAGACCAAGGTCCATCAAGCCCAGTATCCTGTTTCCAACAGTGGCCAATCTAGGTCATACGTACCTAGCAGTTTCCCCAAAAGACACAGGTTCCACAGTGCTTGTATTGGGTCAAGCATTGATATCCTGGGTCCCTTCTTAATAATGGTTTATGGACCTTTCCTCCAGGAATTTGTCCAAACCTTTTTTAAACCCAGCTACACTAACAGAAGAGCATTAGTTACTGAAAAGACTTGCAAGAGGTTTAGGAAGTTCTTATGTACCATGGGGAAGAGGGGCAGGAGTTGTAAAAAGTCTGAAAGCAGAAGCATGTGCTGGAAACAAGAGCACATTGCTGACTGAGTGAAACAGCAGGAGAACCTGCTGTGGATGACCTTAGAAGCACAGGTGCCAAGAAGTAATTAGTCCTTACCTGCTAATTAGTGTTACTGAAGGAACTTCAGTCCAGTCCCTTAACTTCTGGGTTGCGCAACCCTTCCAGCAGCTTGGAGGCTGAGCCCATCATCCTTTTGATGATGGTGGGGTATAAATACCCCTGGCACCACCCACTGGCACCAGTAATCTATTGTAAAAGCAGACTTAAAGGATATATAATAAAGAACTTATAACCATTTGATAACTTGCCACGCACCCTAAACTAGAAAACCTTTTTTTTTTTTTCTAAAGGAGGAGAAGGAAACAAGGAGGAGGAGGAGGAGGTTTCCCTGAGGACGCGAGGGCCCTCCGCTCTTTCCTGCAGAACCTCATTGAAAGTGCTCCCCAGCTTTCCTTCGGTCCACCACCTGAATCTGAGAAACTCGGGCGGGATCAGGGACTGGACTGAAGTTCCTTCAGGAACACTAATTAGCAGGTAAGGACTAATTACTTCTTCCTTATCGTCACTTCAGTCCAGTCCCTTAACTTCTGGGATGTAACAGAGCAGTCTAAATCTGGGAGGGGTTCGTAATTCCGGACCGAAGCACCGCGCTGCCAAACCTGGCATCCGAAGCCCCTTGGAGGTCCAACCTGTAATGCTTGATGAAGGTATGGAGAGACGACCAGGTAGCCGCTCTGCAAATATCCAGTGGCGGCACCAAACTCTTTTCCGCCCAGGACGCTGCCTGCGCTCTAGTTGAATGCGCTCTAAGCACTCCTGGAGCCTGCTTCCCACTGAGGAGGTAAGCCGAGGCAATCGTCTCCCTGATCCACCTCGAGATGGAAGCTTTGGCTGCCGCTTCTCCCTTATGCGGCCCTCCAAACTGGACGAACAATCGTTCTGACTTCCGGAAAGGCGCCGTCAATCTCACTAGATCCGCGTACCAAGGACGTCGAGGCCAATCCGGGGCTATGAGAATGACCAATCCTTGGTGAGCTTCTATCCACCTCAGAACTCTCCCTATGAGCGCCCAAGGAGGGAAAACATAGAGGAGACCCTCCGACGGCCAGCTTTGGGCCAGGGCGTCCAAGCCCTCGGACATTCTTTCCTTTCTGCGACTGAAAAACCGGCTGGCCTTTGTCGACGAGTACCGAGCCATGAGATCCATTATTGGGGTCCCCCACCGGGCAACCACTTGATCGAACACTTCCTGCGCTAGTTCCCACTCTGCGTGGTCTATCCTGAACCTGCTGAGGTAATCGGCAGTTATGTTGTCTGTTCCGGCCACGTGCTGCGCAGACAGCGCTAGCAGATGCATTTCGGCCCACTGCAAGAGGACATCCGCCTCCTTCTCCAAGGATGGGCTGCTCGTTCTGCCCTGACGGTTGATGTAGGCCACCGTGGTAGCGTTGTCCGAGAGGACACGGACTGCCCTCTGGCGAACCAAGAGCTCTAAAGCCCGGAGAGCTAAGGTTACTGCCCTCAATTCCAGCCTGTTGATAGACCACTGCGACTCTGCCGGAGTCCAGTGGCCCTGGGCGAATTGCCCCTCGCAGTGTGCGCCCCAACCTGCTAGGCTCGCATCCATTGTCAGTTGGGTCCACTGAGGCGACTCGAGTGGCATCCCGCGGCCCAGGTTCCTTGAGTTTGTCCACCACCGCAGAGACCTCCTGATCCTGGGAGGGCAGGGAATCCGCCTGGATAAGGGGTGAAGTTGATGGGACCATTGTCGCAAGAGGGTATGCTGGAGAGGCCGCATATGAGCCCGGGCCCAAGGAACTACTTCTATTGCCGCTGCCATGGTGCCCAGCAGCTGAAGGTAATGCCAGGCCGAGGGGCATCTTGTTAACAGAAAACGGCAAACGAGATTCCTCAGATCGGATAACCTCTGCTTTGAGAGGAACACCCTTCCCTTCCTGGTGTCGAACCGAGCTCCAAGGTACTCTATCTCTTGCTTGGGAATTAAGCTGCTGTTCGCACGATTTATGACCCATCCCAAGCTCTCGAGGAAATGTACGACCCTGGCGGTCGCTACGTGACTCTCCTCCTCTGACTTTGCTCGTATCAGCCAATCGTCCAGGTAAGGATGGACTAGAATTCCTTCTTTCCGAAGAGCCGCGGCCACTACCACCATTACCTTGGTGAACGTCCTGGGAGCTGTCGCTAGCCCGAAGGGAAGGGCCTGGAACTGGAAATGGCCGCCTGGAACGGCAAATCTTAGGAACTGTTGATGAGACTCTCTGACCGGGATGTGTAAATATGCTTCCGTCAAGTCTAGGGATGTCAAGAACTCCCCCTGTCGAACGGCGGCAATCACCGACCTCAGGGTTTCCATGCGGAAGTGAGGAACCCTGAGACAGCGGTTGATTTGCTTTAGGTCCAGGATAGGACGGAAAGAGCCTTCCTTTTTTGGCACTACAAAATAAATGGAGTATCGACCCAAACCTCTTTGGTCTTGTGGGACAGGCAACACTGCTCCCAGTGCTATGAGCCTCGAGAGGGTGATTTCCACCGCCGCCTTTTTTTCTGGTGGACCGCAGGGGGACAGAACAAATGCTGGGGTTACTCTCTTTGTGAACTCGAGAGCGTAACCCTCTCGGATCACCTCCAACACCCACTGATCGGATGTGACTCGGGACCAGGCGGGAAGGAACTGTCTTAAGCGACCCCCCACCGACAGCTCTCCCTCCTGGACCCCCGATTTCTCATTGTGACTTTCTAGGCGCCGAGGAGGAGGAAGAGGCCCCAAAACCTCTACCTGCCCCGTGAAACCCCCGAAAGCTCTGACCCCTGGAGGGGAAACGGCCCCTGGGGAAAGGGTTTGGTCTAGGTTGTCTGAATCTTCGGAAGTCCTTTGGCTGACTCCGCCCCAGAGCGGAAGGACGACCCAGTCTTGGCTTATCTTCGGGGAGCCTACCCCCTTTGGACTCACCCAGCTCCTTTACTAACTTATCCAGGTCTTCTCCAAACAATAGCTTCCCCTTGAAAGGAAGTCGACTCAGGCGAGCCTTAGAAGAGGCATCCGCAGCCCAGATACGCAACCATAAGTAACGTCTGGCTGCCACCACCGAAGCCATATTCTTCGCCAGGTTTCTAATAAGATCATACTGGCTATCAGCTAAGAAGGCTGAACCTGATTCCAATTTGGCCGCCACCCCTTGGGAGTCGCCCGAAGGACCGTCAGCCAGTTGCAGTTGCTGGGACCATCTCAAACAAGCTCTAGCCACCCAGGCCCCCGAGACGGAGGCCTGTAAGGCAAGGGCACTAACATCAAAGGCTTGTTTTAGAAGGGTGTCCAGTCTTCTATCTTGACTGTCTCTCAGAGCCGCGCCGCTCTCGACCGGAATAGTCATCTTCTTCGTTACTGCCGAGACCGCCGCGTCCACCCTAGGCGATTTCAGGAAATCCTTGTCCGTTTCCGGCAATGGGTATAGGCGAGACATCGCCCATACTCCCCTCAGGGTAGATTCCGGCTGGTTCCATTCTTCCTGAATCATCTGGCGAACCACTCTGTGCACTGGAAAAACCTTCTGAGATTTCCTTACGGCTTGGATCAGCGGATCCTCCAGAGCTTCTTCGTCCGCCGGAGCTTCCGAAGCCATATTGAGTACCTTTAGAGACTCACTGATTAGAGATGAGAGCTCTTCCTGCCTAAACACCCTGACTATGCGGGATTGCTCCTCCTCCGGGATCTCTCCCTCTTCAAGCTCCTTCCCTTCATCAAATCCTTCTTTTTCCGAAAGCTCCTCCTCAGGGAGGTCCCGATGCGGAGACTCAACATGGTCATCGGCTAATAGCCTAGCCCGCTTGGGGAGGGGCCCTGGCTCAAGGGATCTAGAGTGTCCTGGAACAGAATCAATACTTTCCCTTGGTGCTACTGTTTCTGCAGGGCCCTGCTTGCGTAGGCAGTAGGCTTTGTGCAAAAGAAGAACAAATTCAGGAGAAAATTGACCCCAGTCTCCCTCCGCACCCGAGGAAAGGGAGGGAAAGGAATGGGAAGAGCCTGGAGCAACTGAAGCTGAAGGGGGGGGGGGGGGAGAGTGGGAATCCCTTCCCCCTTTCGAAGGGTCGCCTGACCCCTGGGGAGCTTGAGACATACTTAGGTGGATCTCCTGCTCCACGGAAGCGGCCTCTGCTGCACACCCTCTGCAGACTCCTGCTTCCAAGGCCGTCCCTCTACGAGTTTCGCACGAAGGACAGCGCAGCTTGCCGGTCATACCTCTTGAACCGGGCTACCCCCAGGCCCAAAGGAAAATAAATTTAAGGTAACTAACAAGGCAACAAAATAAAAATAAAGGAACCAAAAGGAACAAAAAAGAAACCAAATAAAGAGAAACAAAGTAAATGCTATGCAGCAAAAAACTTCCAGCACTCCCCTCCCCCCTAGCCGTGCAAAAATCAAAGGAGAAACACGGAACCAAGCAAAAAAGGCTCCAAACTTTCAAATAAACCTGAATCCAACAGATGGAAGAGGAGAAATTAAACCCCAATACTTGCGGTTTGCCGAACTGGCGCAAATCCGCTGCCACGAGGGAGCCAGCCGTCCTCTGCAGGATCCCACGAGGTAGGCCGCAGCCACGTGTAGGTCGGGCCTGCGGGTGGAGGGAGAACGCCGGCAGAAGCTGCAGACTCTCAGGCAGGGAAGAAAATCACACTCCACACCCGCTCCGCTCCCCGCGAAAACCTCAAGCGCCCGGCCGCCTCGGGGCTGAAGCGCCAGGCCGGGGGACGCCGCTGAAGAAAGAGTCGGCGCTGCCTCTAGCGCTCAGCCGCCTAGGGGCTTCGGCGCGAGGCAGACGCGGCCGTGGAAAAGATGCTGTTAAGCGAGCCGCGGGGTGCGCGGGAGGAGAGCTCTCCTGTCCTCACCGCTGCACCGGAAAACCCCTTCCTCTGGAGCCTCAATGGAGCCGAGTTGAAGAGGGCAAAGAGGGAGGGGGGAGGGGGAAAGAGAGAGGGGGGGGGGGAGAAGCAGAAGAATTAAAGGTACAGGACTAGTCTAAAACCTAAATTAAGACTGAAATAAAGAAATTAAAAAGGAAATTAAATTAAGATAAATTAAAATAACTAAATTCTTAGTCCAGACCCCGTAAGCACTCTGGCTTATAGGAACCCTCCAGCTGCTTGGAGGCTGAGATTACTGGTGCCAGTGGGTGGTGCCAGGGGTATTTATACCCCACCATCATCAAAAGGATGATGGGCTCAGCCTCCAAGCTGCTGGAAGTGTTGCGCAACCCAGAAGTTAAGGGACTGGACTGAAGTGACGATAAGGAAGGTAGTTTACAAGAATTACTGTTTACATTAGCTTAAGAGTTTCAGGAGACGTGGGAATAATCTAAAAAGCCAGCAAGTCATAAACAAGATTTAGAAGACAACACCATGACAAGAGAGTATTAAATTTTACTGTGATGTTGACTTAGTAGCATAAGATTACTATTTCGTATTTATAGTATGTGGATTTGCTTTCACTGAATTATGGGCTAAAGGTTTGATTATTGTTATTTTTGCTATTTGTGTAGTGCTTACTGGTGTAAGCAGCACTTTATAGACATGCATAATAAACAGTCCCTGCTTCTTGAAGCTTGCAGTTTAATACAGAGAGATAAGAAACATAGAGGACATATTCAGAGGAGAGGAATTATGTTAAAACACTGGGACTAGCTAGCTTCAAAGAATGAGGCATCCCGAGAGACTATATGAGGAAGCAGCCCATAGATGACATTAGTGGTCTGTGGACCACGTACAGGAACAATTAAGTTCATGTTTAAAAGCAGACTCAAATATTTGTCTTTGGACTGAACTTGAATCTGGTTAACTGGGAGGAAGATGCATGGAAAGGCCATTCCGGGTGCTTGGTACAACAAGCCAGAAGGCACGGGGCCAAGAGTTAGTGAAGAAGGGCATAAATAAGGGTAGCTTGTCCTCAGAGTGAAATTTTTAGAAGAGTGGTATATAGATAAATTAGAAAGGAGAGGTAATGAGACAATACAGGGTGAACGTGTTTGTAGATGAGAATAAGCTATTTTAATTTTATAGGAAATGAAGAGGAAGCCAATTTAGTGATTTGAAAGAAGGATTTGCATGACCATAGCAGGGTCAGAGGAAGATAAGATGTGCTGATGAGTCTGAGCAGACTACAGGAGCAAAAAATCATCAGGTATAGATCTGTGAAGAGCAGATGACAACATTTCTTAGCAGTCAGGGATCACAGAGAAGTGTTCCGAAGTTGTTGTACAGGTTAACAGCATGCTGTGCCAGGCAGCAAGGCAACTGTTGCCACCCTATACTCATGGATTACATGCAGAAGGTACAGGGTAGGTTTCATGCCATCTCTCCAGAAAACTATGTAAATATAACACAGGGATTCTTTCCTAGGTAAACTAGAGCAAGGTTCTTCTGAAGAGCAGAATCACGGATATAAAGTCACTGCGCTATAGCATTAAAACAAATACTCATTATTACAACTTATTCTCATGGGTAATTCCTGAATGTAGAAGGTAACTTTGTGCAGAATCACTGCGAGAGCACAAAGGTGTAACCAGGTGGCATAGGTCCAGCTCTTATATGAAACTACTGCCCCATTTGATATTTGATGACATAATATCCTCTGCTTCTCCTCCCCCGCTAAGGAGCTGGGTAAATACCTAGCAGCTGACCTCACTGGAGTCATATTTTCATTGCCTTTGAGGATCAGTCCAAAAGCATTATTACAGAACAACTATTCTTGAAATCTGTTAAAAATATAAAAAGATAAAAAGGCTACGGAAGTAAAAGTAAAGCTAATAGGCAGCTGGGCACTCATGGAGTGGGTAAATAGGTCAAACGAACCATAAAACATTAAAAAATAAAATAAAAGAATAAAACAGATTGATGGCAGGGGAGGGAAGAAGGGGAGGGGGAAGGGAGAGAAGGGAGGAAGGGGAAGGGGGAGGGGAGGGAAAAGCTAGAGGGGTGGTCGAAGGGGGAAGGGGGAAGACCAAGGAAGGGACTGCCGGAGTTATCGGCATCAAGCAAAATAATCTGTGAGCATGCCATCAGCATCAGTTAAAGGACACTAAAATGCTATTAAACTTTGGGTATAAATAAAGGGTAAAAGAAATCAAAAGAACGTAAAAATAGTTTCTTTTAAATGAATCAAAAATTAAAAAGTTAAAACCAATCGACAGTAGGAAGGTGGGGGAAGGTGAGGGAAAGGGGGAAGGGAAGGGAAGGGGAAGGGGGAGGGGGAGGAGGAGGGGAAGTGGGAAAGGGAAAGGACAGGGGGCTACCATCGCTGCCAACATCTGGCAAATTAAACCATGTGTTGCTGCAAATATGTCCTCATTGTGAATTAAAGGACACCAAATTCTAGTTGCAAGCCAGCTTCTTTTGGCCCTAAATAAACAGTTGAAAGAAGATAAAAACTGATTATAAAAGCAGAAACTGGGTATAAAAACATGTCAATAGATTAAATGGCCATAATATACAGCTTAAAAAATAATAAAATAAACTATAATAAAAAAGTAAATAAAATAGACAATGATAAGATAGTGGAAGGGAAGGGGGGTGAGAGGGAGAGGGAGAGGGAGGGGAGAAAAGGGGGAATGAATGAATAAATAACCGAACAATAAAAAAATGGCTTTAAAAAAGGGGGGATATAAAAAATCTAAGTATATAAGGGATTATAAAAAGGGGGTTGTAAAATGGGGTGTTATAAAAAAAAGCATATAGATTGCTTTCCACATTAAGACTGCTCGGGGTCATAGTGTGAAACATAAAAATACAAAGTGGCTCCAAAATGGAGGAGGACCTTATCCAGGTTACCCTATTTCCAATTTGGCTTAACCACTTTAAAAACAAAAACCTTGAGATCTGGGATCTTGTGCCGCTTGTCTGTCTAATGTTGTACCAGTGGCTTGTCTCTCACTTGTCTCTTCAGACAGCTTCTGTGCTCAATAATACATGTCCGGACACTGTGTGTTGTCTTCCCAATGTATAGCATATCACATGGACCGATGATAACCAGAAGGTTCCTTGGTTTCACATTCCGCTTGTGGGCCACAGTAAGATCGAGTTCGGCATAGCTTTGCAGAGTCTGCACAATATGCCATTCTTCTTGAATGATTTTAGTGATCCCCTTAGAATGCTGCGAAAACGTCAGAGGACAAACCATCCTTGTGGCAGTGGGTCTTAAGAAATTTTCTAAAAGAATGGTTCACTCAGTGGTTTTGGCTCTCTAATAAGCTTGCTTATTGTACTGATCTGGATAATCTCTGGACTGGAACCTCTCTCACGTGCGCTTGTTTCTCAAAATCTTTGTGGTTGGTACAAACTTGCATTGCTCTTAAGAATTGACTTATTGGAAGGTTAGCTTTCAGGGACTGGTTATGGAAACTTTGGTAATGTAAAATGGTGATTACAGTCAGTGAGTTTCCTATATAAATCTATAAGGAACCCCGCTGATCCTTTACGAATCATCAAATCCAGATAAGAAATCACTACATTACTAGAGGACATCTAGAAACTCAAATTTTCATCCAGAGAACTAATTCAAACATTGAATTTGTCCAAGGACTCTTGGTTACCATCCCAGATCATGAGAATATCATCAATATAACATTTCCATAACCTGATATGGTTAAGAAAAGGATGACACTGTAAAAATTGTTTCTCAAAGTAAGGCATATATAAATTTGCTATATCAGGGGCCATGGAGGAACCCATGGCCACCCCTTTGATCTGGTTGTAAAAGATATCTCTAAAACAAAAATAGTTCTTCATGAGTGCTAGTCGAGCCAGCTGCACCAAAATTTCTGTGGGTATCCTCTTGTGGTCTGTTCAATCTAGTAGTACATCTTGTACAATCTCGAGCTTCCAATTGGGGAACATTTGTATAGAGGGACACAACATCCAATGTGACTAAAATAAGATTTTCATGATACCCTTCAAAAATTCCCAAAATCTGGATAATATGCAGTATGTCTCTTACATAGGAGGGAACCGAGGATACAAACAGGTAAAGGAAAATATCCAAGAACTGTGATATTGGCTCAAAAAGTAAACCTATTGCCGATATTATGGGATGTCCCGGAGGATTTTCCAGGGATTTATTAATTTTGCGTAAAACATAAATTGTAGGAATGACTGAGTGTTCAACAGTTAAAAAACCTCTTTCTTTCTTTCTTATATATCTTATCTCATAACCTGTGACTAGAATGTCAATGCTTTGTTTTAAAGTTATTGTCGGGTCTTTATTCAGGCGCAAATAAAATGTATGATCCTGTAATTGTCTGTTGACTTCTCTGATGTAAAAATCCTTATGCAAAGGGCTCCATCTTTATCATCCCATTTTATAATAATTTGGGGATTCATTTGTAATAAACAAATAGCTTCCTTTTCTTTTCAAGTTAAGCTATAGTATGCCGATTTGGGTTTGGGTTCAAAATTCAATACCCTTTTAAGAACCTCCTTTTCAAAGGATTCAATTAGGGGATCTCTCTGTGAGGGTGGAATCCATGTAGATCTATTATGTATAATAAGAAGGGTTGACTTGTGTCTCACCTATCTGGGAGAAAATATGTTTGATCTTCAGTTTTCTAACAAATTTATACAAATCAATTTGAGTTTCAAAGGAGTCATAACTTTTAGTAGGCACAAACGAAAGGTCCTTATTTAATGCCAAAATTTCAACATCTTTCAAGACATACTTAGAAATGTTAATCACACCATTTTCTAATTCTTGGTCTGTCTGGTGTCCGATCTGCCCCTCCGCTTCTGTTTCCTCTCTCCCTTCCTCGATCCCTCATTGGAAAATCTGATCGGTGATGTTCTGTCAATTGGGGTCATGGACGTGAGTTATCCCAACCCCCTCCCTTCCCTAGTATGTCCAGCTGTGTTGGGTTAGTGGCGTTTTGGAGCTTTCATGGGGATTTAATAGAAAACATACGCAGTATTGTCATGAAAGGAGACGTGCTACTGATAGATTTCAATAGGCCAGAGGTTGATTGGCACATTCCTGCTCTGGTGTCAACTAGAAGTAAGGAGATCCTAGATTCTCTACAGGAAGAACTATTCAGACAACTGGAAACAGAACCCACACATGAAGGGGCCATACTGGACTTGGTGCTTACCAATGGGGAAAGTGTTTCTGATGTAATAGCGGGAGATCATTTCGCATCCAGTGAACACCAGATGGTATGGTTCAGTACTAGAACTAGGGCTGATAAAATCTATTCAAAAGCAGGGGTCTTAGACTTTAGAAAAACTAACTTTGCCAAGATGGGACAATACCTCAGGGAGTGGTTGGCGTTGGCGGGATGGGAACAGCTGGGGGATATGGAAGAGCAATGGGCAAAACTCAACGGGGATATTTTAAGGGCAACAAATTTTTGTTAGAAAGGTAAATAAATGTAAAAGGAAAAGGAAGCCACTATGGTTCTCAAAAGAAGTAGCTGAAAAGGTGAAAAAAAGAGGATGGCCTTCACAAAATACAAGTGATCACAGAGAAAGGAAGACAAGCATCTATATTTGGAAAAACTTGGAGAAGCTAGCAAAGTAGTCAGGAAAGCAAAGATACAAAAGGAAGAATTAGCCAATGCAATAAAATGGGGGAATAAGACATTTTTCAGATATGTTAGTGAGAGGAGGAAGGGCAAAAGTAGTATTGTTAGCAGGGCCGGCCCGTCCATTGAGCGAGAATGTTTTTTGCACAGGGCCCCGCGTTTCAGGGGGCCCCACGCAAAGAACATTCTGCATAGGTAAATTAAAAAAAAAAAAAAGCTGGCTGCTGCCGCTGCCGCTGTGGCAGTGGCAGGATCGAGTGTCCATGGGGCCCCCCCTGCCCGGTAGAGCCCTCCCTCACTGCATCCGTTCCCTCTCGTGCTGACTTTCAGATCTGCAAAGGGAGTGTTTCCCTTTCGTGGCTCTGTTAAGCCTGCCGGGGCATGGGGCTGATGGGAAACAGGAAATGCCCGTTTCCCATCAGCCCCAGCGGGCTTAACAGAGCCGCGAGGGAGAAACTCTCCCTTCGTGGATCTGAAAGCCAGCGCAAGAGGGAACGGATGCAGGGAGGGAGGGCTCTGCCGGGCAGGGGGGGCCCCGTGGACACTCGATCCTGCTGATGCCGCGACGGCAGCAGCAGCAGCCCTTTTATTTTTTGTTTAATTTTGCTGATGGGGGGGGAAGGGGGTTAGGAGTAAGACTGGCTATGGGCTTATGGGGGGGCTAGGACTGGTAATGAGCTATGGGGCGGCTAAAACTGAAAATGGAGTGATGGGGGGGTTAGGACTGGTAATGGTCTATGGGGGGGCTAAAACTGAAAATGGAGTGAATGGGGAGTTAGGACTGGAAGTGGGCTGATGGGGGGGTAGGATTGGCAATGGGCTATGGGGGGGCTAGGACTGGAAATGGGCTGATGGGGGGTTAGGACGAGATGGGCTGATGGGGTTAGGACTGGTAATGGACTGTGGGCTGATGAGGGGTTAGGGCTGGTAATGGGCTATGGGGGGGGGGCGAGGACTGGAAATGGGCTGATGGGGGGTAGGACGAGGTGGGCTGATGGGGTTAGGACTGGTAATGGACTGTGGGCTGATGAGGGGTTAGGACTGGTAATGGGCTATGGGGGCTAAGACTGAAAATGGGGTGATGGGGGTTTAGGACTGGAAGTGGGCTGATGGGGGGCTTAGGATTGGTAATGGGTTGGGGGGGTTGCTAGGACTGGAAAAGGGCTGAGTGGAAGGGGAGGCTTGAACTGCAACTAGCTGATGGGGACGGGGGCTTGGAATGGAAATGGGCTGAGTGGAGGGGAGCTAGGATTTGACATGGGCTGATGGTGGGGTTAGGAAAGGACTAGAAATGGGCTGATGGGGGGCTGGGATTGGAAATGAGCTGTTGGAGGGCCTCGGATAGAACTGGAAATGGATGGGGGAGCTAGGACTGGAAATGGGCTGATGGGGGGGTCTAGGACTGGAAATGGGCTGATGCTGGGGCCTAGAAGGGAGCGGATGCTGGATGGGGATGGAACTAGAAGGGAGCTGATGTTGGGGGAGGATTAGAATGGGATGAGGCTGGGAGAGTGAAGTGGAGAGGGGAAGAATATTTTGTGTGGGAGAGAAGAAAAATCTACAGTTGGCCAGGTATTGGGAGAGTAAGTGGGGATTGAGGATGGAGGGGTAAAATTTGAGTGGATGAAACAGGAATGAGGAAAGAGCAAAAGGAGAAAGATTAGTATGTTAAAGCAGATGTAGAGAGAGAATGGAAAAAAAACTAGAAGAGAGAAGAAAGGACAAATGGAGAGCAGACGATGGAGAGTTAGCAGAAGACACAAAGAAGCCAGAAGAAAGTGGCTGGAGCAATTGCAACTGAAAAAAAAATGCACAAAAGGTAGAAAGATATCTCTTTATTTTGAATTTATTAGCTGGAATATGTCAGCTCTAGGAAATGTGCATCATTAACGTCTGCGCTTTGTTTAGTACAAGAGGAAATTAATTTATAGTTTTATTTCTACAGTGTTGTTGTACATTCCAAGTTTGGCTTTTGGGGTTCCCAGTTTAATTATTGCCTTCCTGTTTCTAAACTGTGATTCCTTGTTTGGTGATGGTCTATATTCTGCATGTGTAACTGAGCTCTGAGGTATTCTGTTTATGTAATTCTTATTTGACAGTGCCACTTGTTCTCTTTCCCCAGTAGGTCATCTATTGTTATTCTCTGAAATGTATTGGTTTAATATTTGCAGTGTTGCCTTTTGATAGGTAGGGTCTGGTGCTTTGTGAGTCCTGGTAGTGCTATTAGGATACGGTGGGTTTGCTATTGGTTATAAATGTAAATATAAAGAACCCATCAGTAAAGCCACAATTTTATCTCCTAGAACAGCGATGGCGAACCTATGGCACGCGTGCCAGCTGTGGCACGCGAAGGCCTTGCAGCTGGCACGCGGGAAGGTCCGCATTTAAAAGGTCCCAAATTTAAAAAAAAAAAAAACCAAACAAACCGGCTGCTTCTGCCGCGGCAGCCTCAAGAGCTCTGCCGCGGCAGCCTCAAGAGCTCTGCCGCGGGGCCCCCCCCCTGCCCGGCAGAGCCTCCCTGCATCATCTACCTTCAAGTCGCAAAACGCGGGCTTCTTTCAGAGCCGCGAGAGTTTCCTTTCTCGCGGCTCTCCCGTGAGAAAGGAAACTCTCGCGGCTCTGAAAGAAGCCCGCGTTTTGCGACTTGAAGGTAGATGATGCAGGGAGGCTCTGCCGGGCAGGGGGGGGCCCCGCGGCAGAGCTCTTGAGGCTGCCGCGGCAGAGCTCTTGAGGCTGCCGCGGCAGAAGCAGCCGCTTTGTTTGGGTTTTTTTTTTTTAATTTGGGATGATAGGGGGGAAGGGGGTTTAGGACTGGTAATGGGCTATGGTGGGGAGGCTAAGACTGGAAATGGGCTGATGGGGGGGGGTAGGACTGGTAATTGGCCAGGGGGGGGGGCTAAGACAGGAAAGGGGCTGATGGGGGGGGAAGGACAGGTAATTGGCCGGGGGGGGGGTAGGACTGGTAATTGGCCGGGGGGGGGGGGTAGGACGGGTAATTGGCCCGGGGGGGGGTAGGACAGGTAATTGGCCAGGGGGGGGGTTAGAACAGGTAAATGGCCATGGGGGGGGGGTTAGAAGGGAAAGGGGCTGTTGGGGGGGGGTTAGGACTGGTAATTGGCCAGGGGGGGGGGTAGGACTGGTAATTGGCCAGGGGGGGGGGTAGGACTGGTAATTGGCCGGGGGGGGGGTAGGACTGGTAATTGGCCAGGGGGGGGGGGTTAGGACTGGTAATTGGCCGGGGTTAGGACTGGTAATTTGCCATGGGGGGGCTAAGACTGGAAATGGGCTGATGGGGGGGGGGTTAGGACTAGTAATGGGCCATGGGGGGTGCTAAGGCTGGAAGTGGGCTGGTGATGTTGATGGTGATGGTGATTTGGGGGGGGGTAGGACTAGTAATGGGCTATGGGGGGGGGCTAAGACTGGAAATGGGCTGATGGGGGGTTAGGACTGGTAATGGGCTGATGGGGGGGTTAGGACTGGTAATGGGCTATGGGGGGGCTAAGACTGGAAATGGGCTGAGTGGAAGGAGGGCTTGAACTGCAAATAGCTGATGGGATTGGGGCTTGGAATGGAAATGGGTTGTGAGGGGGAGGGAGCTAGGACTGGAAATGGGTGAGGGGGGCTAGGACAGGAAATGGGCTGATGGAGGGGCTAGAATAGGACTGGAAATTGGCTGTTGGGGGGGTGCTAAGATTGGAAATGGGCTGTGGTGGGGGTTTGGATTGAAATGGACTCATGAAGGGGCTAGAACTGGAAGTAGGCTCATGGGGGGCTTGGATTGGAAATGGGCTGAGTGGAGGGGAGCTAGGATTTGACAGGGGCTGAGGGTGGGGCTAGGAAAGGACTAGCAATGGGCTCATGGGGGGCTGGGTTTGGAAATGAGCTGATGGAGGGACTCGGATGGGACTGCAAATAGATGGGGGAGCTAGGACTGGAAATGGGCTTATGGGGGGTTAGGACTGGAAGTGGGTTGATGAGGGGGGGCTAGGACTGGTATTGGGTTGGGAGGTTGCTAGGACTGGAAATGGGTTGGGGGGCTGCTAGGACTGGAAATGGGCTGATGCAGGGACTAGAAGGGAATGGATGCTGGGTGAGGCTGGAACTAGAAGGGAGCTGGTGTTGGGGGAGGATTAGAATGGGATGGGGCTGGGAGAGTAAAATGGAGAGGGGAAAAATATTTTGTGTGGGAGGGATAAAAAATCTACAATTGGCCGGGTATTGGGAGAATAAGTGGGGATTGAGGATGGAGGGGTAAATTTTGAGTAGATGAAATAGGAATGAGGAAAGAGCAAAAGGAGAAAGATTAGTATGTTAAAGCAGATGTAGAGAGAGAATGGAAAAAAAAAAACCAAGAAGACAGAAGAAAGGACAAATGGACAGCAGATGGAGAGTTAGGAGAAGACACGAAGAAACCAGAAGAAAGTGGCTGGAGCAATTGCAACTGAAAAAAAATGCACAAAAGGTAGAAAAATATCTCTTTATTTTGAATTTATTAACTGGAATATGTCAGCTCTGGGAAATGTGCATCATTAATTTTTGCGCTTTGTTTAGTACAAGAGGAAATTAATTTATAGTTTTATTTCTACAGTGTTGTTGTATATTCCAAGTTTGGCTTTTGGGGTTCCCAGTTTAATTATTGTCTTCCTGTTTTTAAATTGTGATTCCTTGTTTGGTGATGGTCTGTTCTGCATGTGTAACTGAGCTGAGGTATTCTGTTTATATAATTCCTATTTGACATTGCCACTTGTTCTTTCCCCAGTAGGTCATGTATTGTTGTTCTCTGAAATGTATTGGTTTAATATTTGCAGTGTTGCCTTTTGATAGTTAGGGTATGGTGCTTTGTGAGTCCTGGTAGTACTGTTAGGATACGGCGGGTTTGCTATGGGTTCTAAATGGGCAGCGTTTGTAGTAGTTCCTAATGTGCCTGGCGGTTGGTACTGGATTATAGTAATGTAGAAACCTTTTAGTCTTTCTTTATCCATATACTCATTAAGAGGCATGTTTACTAAAAGTTAGTGTATGGTAACATTATGCAAATATTTATGCAAATGAGGCACCTTATGCAAATGAGGCTTTAATGGACGTGCTGGCACTTTGAGGAAATTCTTTGGTTTTGTGCGGCAGTTTGGGCACTCGGGCTCAAAAAGGTTAGCCATCACTGTCCTAGAAGAAGGCTCACTCCAAATAATCCCCAAAGTTACCCTTATATACTCTTACACCCTAACAGACAAAATACAATGTCTCTTATAAATATATTTTTTTGTCGGATCGTCTGTAATGAGGATGTTAAACATACTCTTGTAACAGACCCTCCATTTTATTCAATTTTAAAAGGTCTTTTGACCGACTTCGCGTGGGCTATATGGCCCTCTAGACCAGCCTCCGCAAATAATCTATATAAAGCTGACACTAAAGTCTCGCCATTCAAGTAGAGTTTTTCCAAAGTCTCTGTGAAAATACAGGTCTATCATAGGAAAACCACACTACTCATCTGAACAAATGGAAGTTCTTGTGGTACGGTGGTAGGTATTCTTTTCTCACAATCCTATGTGATTGACTATCTTGATTCCAGCTCGCTAGGAATTTATAACTTCCCCACCGAAAAGATTTCCTTTTAGACACGAAAACTTCAGTTGGGTAACTGCAACACAAAGCATTGTGTTTCAAGCCTATCATCTTCAAGGCCCTTTATCAAGCTATATACACCCAACTTCCTGTTCCGATTGGACGTACTAACGTCACCTGAACTCAAGGGGAACAGATGGATACAATTTTAAAATTGAATAAAATGGAGGGTCTGTTACAAGAGTATGTTTAACATCCTCATTACAGAGGATCCGACAAAAAAATATATTATAAGAGACATTGTATTTTGTCTGTTAGGGTATAAGAGTATATAAGGGTAACTTTGGGGATTATTTGGAGTGAGCCTTCTTCTAGGAGATTGGTTATAAATGGGCAGTGTTTGTAGTAGTTCCTAATGTGCCTGGCTTTTGGCACTGGATTATAGTAATGTAGAAATCTTTTAGTCTTTCTTTATCCATACACTCATTAAGAGGCATGTTTACTAAAAGTTAGTGTATGGTAACATTATGCAAATATTTATGCAAATGAGGCACCTTATGCAAACGAGGCCCCGCACCGAGTCTCCGCACCTGGCCCCGCACCCCCCTTGGGCCGCCCCTGATTGTCAGATTCAAGCGTGAAGGGGAGAATATGTAGAAGCTAATGAGGATAAAGCGGAATTGTTTAACAAATATTTCTGTTCTGCATTCACAGATGAAGAGCCAGGAGTGGGACCTCAGAAAACACCCACAAAGGAACAGAAGTGATGGGGATCTTGAATAATTTTCACAAGACTGTATTCATAAGGAACTAGCTAAACTAAAGGTGGACAAAGTGATGGAACAGGATGGGATACATTCGAGAATATTGAAGGAACTTGGGAACATTTTGGCGGATCCACTGACTAGCCTTTTCAAGGCTTCTTTGGAGTTGAGAGTGGTCCCAGAGGACTGGAGAAAGGCATATGTGGTCCTTTTACACAAAGATGAGGTTGAAAACTACAGGCCGGTTAGTCTAACCTCTGTGGTAAGTAAATTATTGGAAATGCTGTTAAAAGGGAGAATAGTGAGGTTTCTGGAGTCCAATGGACTGCAGGATCTGAGGCAGCATTGGTTTATCAGAAGCAGGTCTGATTGATTTCTTTGACTGGGCGACTAGAGAGTTAGACTGAGGGAGAGCCTAGATGTGGTGTACTTGACACCGTTCCACACAGGTTTACTTATAAATAAACTAATCACCCTAGGGATGGACCCTAAAGTGACTGACTGGGTTAGAACTTGGTTATGTGGGAGGTGACTAAGGGTATAGGTAAATGGAACTCACTCTGAGGAGGTTACCAGTGGTGTGCTGCAGGGATCTGTCCTCGGTCTGATTTTTTTAACATCTTTGCTAGTGCTATTGTGGAAGGCTGTCAGGTAAAGTTTGCCTCTTTGCGGATGATGCCAAAATCTATAATAGAGTAGACATGCAAGAAGGAGTAGATAAGATGAGGAGGGATCTAGGTAAGCTTGAAGAATGGCCGAGAATTCGGCAGCTGAGATTTAATGCTAAAAAATGCAGGGTCATGCATTTGGGCTGCAAAAATCTAAGGGCGCAGTATAGTATAGGAGGCAAAGTTGTTTCTAATGATCTTAAAATTGCTAAACAGGTGGAAAAGGCAACAATGAAAGCCAGAAAGATGCTTGGGTGCATAGGGAGAGGAATGGCCAGCAGAAAAAAGGAGGTGATAGTGCCTCTCTATAAGTTTCTGGTGTGACCTCATTTGGAGTATTGTGTGCAATTCTGGAGACCACACCTTCAAAAGGATATTAAAAAGGTAAGCGTCAGTGCAGAGGGTGACTACTAAAATGGTTAGTGGTCTTTGTTATATTGGAAGACTGGTCATCAAAATGGCAGATGAAATTTAATGTGGACAAGTGCAAAGTTATGCACCTAGGGAAGAACAACCCAAACTATGGTTACACGATGCAAGGTTCCACATTAGGAATCACCACTCAGGAAAAGATTTAGGTGTCATTGTGGATAACATGTTAAAACCCTCGGCCCAGTGTGCAGCGGCGGCCAAGAGAGCAAATAGAATTCTAGGTATCATAAGGAAAGGAATGGAAAATAAAAGATATTATAATGCCTCTATATCGTTCCATGGTGAGACCGCACCTTGAATATTGTGTGCAATTCTGGTCGCCGTATCTTAAAAAGGTTATAGCGTTATTAGAAAAGGTTCAGAGAAGAGCCACTAAAATGGTAAAGGGGATGGAAGGATACCCCTATGAAGAAAGGCTAAAAAAGTTAGGACTCTTTAACCTGGAAAAGAGACGGCTGAGGGGAGATATGATAGAAGTCTATAAATTAATGAATGGAGTGGATCGGGTAAACGTAGATTGATTGTTTACGTTATCAGAATATAGAAAGATTAGGGGACATGCAATGAAGCTACAGGGTAAACTATTTAAGACTAATAAAAGAAAATATTTTTTTCACTCAACGTGTAATCAAATTCTGGAATTTGTTACCAGAGGATGTAGTAAAGGCTGTTAGTGTAGCTGGGTTTAAAAAAGGTTTGGACAAGTTTCTGGAGGAAAGATCCATAAACCATTATTAAGAAGGGACCCAGATTATCAATGCTTGACCCAGTACAAGCATTGTGGAACCTGTGTCTTTTGGGGAAACTGCTAGGTACGTATGACCTAGATTGGCCACTGTTGGAAACAGGATACTGGGCTTGATGGACCTTGGTCTGACCCAGTATGGCATATCTTATGTTCTTATGTTATAAGGCATATAAGGACAGACATAAAGATTTTAATATGTATACGTTAGAGGAAGGGTGGGATAGCGGAGATATGATAGAGTCATTTAAATACCTCTGTGGCATAAATGCACAGGAGGAGAGCCTCATTTGATTGAAAGCAGGCTTTGCTATGAGGGGAGGCAGGATGAGGAACCAGATGTGGGTCAGGAGCCAGAAGGTCTCTTAGCCAGGAGCAGGGCTGAAAATGGAGTAGGGCAGGAACTAAGCCTTTTTGAGAAGAAAGAGCAGAAACAATACTCCCATTGGAAAAGTACAAAGAGCTGGACTGACATCATACCAGGTCAAGCCCACCTAAGAGTGCTGAACCAGCAAAGATGTGCTTCCTTCGTTATATATTGTCACTGATAAGGCATACCTCTTGCTGGTCCAATGGGCTTCTCCATGGGACGGGCTTCTTTAGCCACTGCCTCTAGGTTATCTTCCTTGGATTTTAATTTAAGCTATGTGCCCTCTGTGGTGCTGCTCTGTGCTTTGGTCATTGGCACATTGTCCTTGGTTAAGCCTTTTCACCTTTGTGCTTTGTCAGAATGGTTTCATATGGGATTTATAATGCAGTCTCTCTCTAAAGGATGCTTTATTATCTCAGCAAAGAAAACAAGTGTTTAACTCCTTTCACCAGCTCAGATGTATGAACTTGAAATTGAAGCGGGACCATGTTGACTATGCAATCGGATATGTATACCCCTGGATGGACCCTGTTTGGAAGTATGAGAGACTGAACCGGAAATGGGTAGATTGAAAATACCTCTGAGGACTCGACTAACACTGAAGGAAGCTCCCGTACACGTGAGGATTTTCTGGTGGCGAGGAGAGGGAGGAGGCGTAAACCTTAATTTGTCAAATGGAAAGATCATGACAATCCAGGTCAATTCGATCGGAAGCGGAAGGATTGACAGCCTCCACAGGAGGAACCCTGGTAGTGAATCTATCTAAGAAGATCTTAATGACAACTCAGATGGACTTGTTAAACAAGGGTTTATCTTTTGTGCCTTGGGCTGTTTTTGACTCCTTGCAATTCATGTTAGACTTGGAGGGGTTTATCAGGAAATTGAGCTTGAAAGCATTTTTTCATTCTGACAGTAATACTAATGTTTGTGTTGATAATGCTGCTTTGTATCCTGATGTTGGGGTTCTCCCCACTCCTGTCTTTCCCATACGTTTTGCTCTTCCCTATAAGTCCCGTTGGTCTCCCCCAGGTCCACTACATCCTGTCCTTTTAGTGTTCCGTCAGTTGAGGAGCTGGAAACATCTGGCACCAGCAGTTGGAGTGGAGGAGTGGCCTAGTGGTTGGGGCAAGGTACTTCAGGCTGGAAGATCACGGGTTCAAATCCCACTAGAGGACAGCAACCTTGGGCTGGAAGGACTGGGGTTTCTAGTCCCACAGGTGCTCCTTGTGGTCTTGGGCAAGCCACTTAACCCTCCATAGCCCATGTTCCCTGTAAATTAGTTATCTCCAAGTTATAATGCCCTGTTCAATGTAATTTCAGTTTGTTCAATGTAAACCACACTGATGCAGAATAGCATGGTATATAAGAGAATGTAAATAAATAAGATCAGGAATGTTTTATCTTCTGGTGAAAGATTAGCGTTGGGAGAATTGTGTGCTATGGATTATGTGGTTATAAAACAGACTGACAAGGGAGGGGGCATTGTGGTGATGGATGTTGAATGCTATATGAATGAGGCCTATAGGCAGTTGAATAATCAGACAACGTATGTTCCTTTGGCCCAGGATCCCACTCTTGTTTTTCAGAAGCAGATACAGGATATGACCAGGGTAGCCTACCAGGAACATTTGATTAATAAGAAAGAACTTGATTTTCTAAATGTGGTTTCTCCCTCTGTGGCGTGCTTCTATTTGTTACCTAAGATTCATAAAAGTACGGTTAACCCCCCTGGGAGGCCTATAGTCTCCACCAGGGGCACTCTTTTGGAACCTTTGTCTGTTTTTGTGGATTCATTTTTACGCCCATTATTGCCAACTATTCCCTCATATCTAAAGGATACTTCTCATTTTTTGACAATTTTGATGGAGGTTGAGGCTTTGGCATCAGAACCTGACATTGTTTTGGTCACTTTTGATGTCATTGCATTATACACCAGCATCCCCTTAGACGAAGCTCTTGGAGTGGTGACACAAGCTTTGAAACGGAGGGGAGACATGTCTGCTGGTCTCCTCTCTTTTACTGAGAGTCTGGCAGGGTTTGTTCTACATCACAATTATTTTGAGCTTGATCAAAAGTTTTTCCAACAGATTTCTGGAGTGGCTATGGGGGCTACTTTTGCTCCCTCAGTTGCCAATCTGTACATGGGAGAATTTGAGGCAAAATGGTTGCCTCTATCACTTTTTTCCTCCCATGTTCGGATTTGGCGACATTATATTGAAGATATTTTTGTGATATGGAGTGGACCAGTGGAGTTGTTATTGCAGTTCCACCACTGGCTCAATTCATGTCACCCTAATATACACTTTACATCAAATTTTCATTAGTATGAGATTATCTTTTTGGATGTTCGGGTAACAAAGCTGGCTGGAGGTTGGGGTACCTCTGTCCATAGGAAAATCACTGATTGGAACACTTTTTTGCACTTTCTAGTGCTCATCCACACAGGCTGATTGAGGGTTTACCCTTCTCTTAGTTTATTAGATTTTGACGTAATTGTTCTGACACCGGGGAATATGTTTCTCAGTCCCGGCTTTTGAAGAGGGATGTTCTTATCCCCTTTCTTTGGGGGCGGGATAATGCTGCACAGAGCCCTTCGAGAGACGGGAAGGCTCTGCACTGGCTTCACCAGCACAGCCGCAGTTCAGTAAGAGGCAGGGAGCCACGGCTGCAGAAGTAGGAGGCACAGGAACTATGGTGGGGGCGGTAGCAGGCAGACACGGGGAGAGGGGACAGGGAATTGGCAAGGGAAAGGTGAGATCTGCAATGGGGCTGACATGGAGGGAGGGGGCTGACATGGAGGGAGTGGGGCTGACATGGAGGGAGTGGGCTGGAAGGGAATTGACAAGGGAAAGTTGGGGTCTGCAACTGGGCTGTCAGGGGAGGCTGGAAGGGAACTGACGTGAGGGGAAGGTGGGGTCTGCAATGGGGATGACACAGGGGGAGGAGGAGGCTGGAAGGGAATTGACATGATGGGAAGGTGGGGTCTGCAACTGGGTTGGGGAGGAGGGGGCTGACACTGGGGAAGGAGGAGGCTGGAAGGGAACTGACAAGGGTTCCCTCTCATCCAGCAGGAACAACCGGAGTGCTGCCGGCATCAAACAAATCAGCCTGATTGCTGCAAGCGATCAGGCTGATTTGTGCGGCAGCGGCACTCCGTTGTTTTAATTTTAGATTTTGCCGCCTCTGCTCTGCCTCTGCCTTCCTGCCGCATTTTTTTTTTTTTGCTGCAAGCATTCTTGAGGAAAAGAAATGCAGCGGAAAGGCAGAGGCAGGGCAGAGGCGGCAAAATCTAAAATGAAAATAGCCAGAGTGCCCCTGCCACCACCGGATGAGAGGTGCAGGTGGAGGGAGTGGGGACAGGAGGAGGACAAGGAGAGACAAAGGTGAGAGATGGGGGACAAAGGGGGAGACAGGGGACAAATACTGGACAAAGGGGGAGACAGGGAGAAAATTTTGGACAAAGGGGAAGACAGAGATATACTGGACAAAGGGGGAGACAGGGGGGTAAGTACTAGACAAAGGGGAGAGACAGGGGGGCAAATGCTGGACAAAGGGGAGAGACAGGGGGACATACTGGACAGACAGGGGATAAATTTTGGATAGAGGGGAGAGACAGTGTGGGATAGGATTATAATGGGCTGATAGTGGGGCTAGCACTGGTAATGGGCAGATTGGGGGGATCTAGGACTGGTAATGGGTTGATTAGGGAAGGCTAGGACTGGGAATGGACTGATCGAGGGAGGGGCTAGGACTGGTAATGGGCTGATTAGGGGACTAGCACTGGAAATGAGCTGATTAGGGAAGGCTAGGACTGGTAATGGGCTGATGGGGGGAGGTAGGACTGGTAATGGACTGATGGGGGGCTAGCATTGGAAATGAGCTGATTGGGGAGGCTAGGACTGGTAATGGGCTGATGGGGGATAGGATTAGTAATGGGCTGATTAAGGGAGGCTAGCACTGCTAATGGGCTGAGGGGGGACTAGCACTGGAAATGAGCTGATTAGGGGAGGCTAGGACTGGAAATGGGCTGATTAGTGGAGGCTAGGACTGTTAATGGGCTGATGGGGGGGGGGTAGGACTGGTAATGGGCTGATTAGGGGAGGCTAGCACTGGTAATGGGGTTGAGGGGGGACTAGCACTGGAAGTGAGCTGAGTGGGGGGCTTCAACTGGGAATGGGCAGATGGTGGGGAGGGGAGGATAGAGCTGCTGGTCTTGGAAGAAAACTGGGGGTTAGGGCTACAAATGGGCTGATGCGAGGGGATGGGAGAATGGGACTGGAAGGGAGTGGATGCTGAGAGGGGCTGCCATGGTATTTGGACTAGAAGGGGCTGGACAGTGGGGAAGGAGGGGGACTGGAAGGGAATGGACACCAGTGGCAGTCATGGGAATGCAAGTTGACATTGGAAGGTACTGAGAGTGAGGACTGGAAAGGGGCTGATACTGGGGAGGGTTACGGGGACTGGAAATAGGCTGATAGAAAGAAGTGAAGAAAACAAAAGAAGAGATAAGAAATGGCAGATGGACCATAGAACACAGAAAGAGAGCTAAGAGAAGACAGGAAAGCAGAAGCCTCAGATCGGGACCAGCATGATCAGAGAATAAAATGGTCAGACAACAAAGGTAGAAAAAATAATTTTATTTCATTTTAGTGATTGGACTTTGTGCTATCTTTATATTTTACACAATATTGGGGAACTGCATCTCTTATTTATCTGATGTTGCACTGCATGTGGACTCTGGCTTCTTGGGGTTTCAGTTTAAATTTTGTCCACATATTTTTATTTTTACTTTAGATTGTGGTTACTTATTCTGTACTTGGTGAGGGTCGATGTTGTGAGTGTGTGACTGAGGCCAGGTGTTCTGTTAACATGGAGTTTGTACATAAAGATCTAAACTGTACTGTAGTAATTTGACTTATTCAGCTTTTCAGATAGGTGTATGGATGTTCCAGGGCCCACTGTAGTATTTACAGTGACGCTTTTTTTGGATATGTTCCTTATGTGAGTTTTGGAAGTTTGTGCTAATATGGTATGGTATGGTAGGTTTGCTCTTTGTCGTAGGGTTTTGTATTAGTTTACAATATGCCTGGTACTTGAGAATAGTGGTTGTTGTTGTTAGTTCGATGATCAGAATCAGATTTTTTTTTAAAATATTGAGTTCTGTGGGTGACCGCACCTTCAAAAGGATGTGAACAGGATGGAGTCGGTGCAGAGGGTTGCTACTAAAATGATTAATGGGCTTCATTATAAAGCATATGAGGACAGACTTAAGGATCTTAATATGTACACCTTAGAGGAAAGGCGGGATAGAGGTGATATGATTGAGATGTTTAAATACCTCCGTGGCATAAATGTTCAGGGAGAGAGCCTCTTTCAATTGAAAGCAAGTTCTGCTACGAGGGGACATGGGATGAGGGTGAAGGGAGATAGATTCAGGAGTGATATGCGGAAATATTTCTTTACAGAAAGAGTAGTGGATCCGTGGAATAGTCTCCCAGTGGAGGTGGTAGAGATGAGGACAGTAACTGAATTCAAAAAAGCATGGGACCAACACAGAGGATCTCTAAAGGTAAAAAGTGGACTGTTGTAGTTGTTATGGAAGGACAGACTAGATGGGCCTTGTGGTCTTTTTCTGTCATCATGTTTCTATGTTTCTATGAATGTCCTAGTTCTGCTCTGCACCCACTGTGCATGCAAAATATATGTTGAAAAAGAAAAAGAAAAAACCATAATGCAGTTAATAACAACAAAACAAAAATGAGTTATAATTTAGTTTTATAAACTGTGCTGTTGGTTCTTGCTCTCTTTTAGTTCCTTGGTGTGCAAACAGGACCATACCTAGCCCTGAGCAAGCGGTGCAGCCGCACAGGGCACAAAGGCTTGGGGGGGAGGGGGCGCATTTCGGCTGTCTGCTATTGCCCTGCTGCCACTAGCAGGAAATAGCAGGCAGCCAAAATGCGCCCCCCAAGCCTTTTCACAGCACTTTAAGCAGGTCTGGTCCCTCCCTCCTCCGACGCAATGTCAGAGCAGGGAGGGACAGATCTGCTTAAAGTGCCGGAGCCTTTCAGATCGGGCGCATGCCTCCGTCCAGCGCTGCCTGCTCTTTCCCTGTTGCCAGTGCCGCCGTGAAAATACAGAGGGCAGCAGCAGCAGGGAAAGAGCAAGCAGCATTGGATGGAGGTATTGGGGGGAGGAGGGGGGTGCACTTGGTACAGCCTTGCCTGCAAACATCTTGCATTTCCTCCATATAATCTAATTGGCTTTTTGGTTTGGTTCAGTCCCTGATTGGCGTTCTGAAAAAGCCCAGTCCCCCTCTAAGGGAGGGGGGGGGGGTGCCATCTCATTCTTCACCTCAGGCAGCAGATTGCCTTGAGCTGCCCCTGTCAGGGAGAAATGTTGTACTTGTTTCTCCAAGGACAAGCAGGAAATATAGTACTTGTAAAAGGGCAATGTTATCTAAGGAAACCTGGGTGGGAGAAGGGGAAATGTAAACAAAGCTCTCCAAGCAACCAGAGCAGTGAGTCAAATATAAGCTTCCTTTTTTTTTATTTTTAAAATTTATATTTATGAGAATTTAACAGTTTACATAAGATAATGAAACAGTTACAATCAAAGAAAACATAAAAATGGCAAGAAAATTAAGAACGTCATAATTAATCAAATTCTAGCCCACGTCTCGGGGAGACAAAACATGACAAAAGGAAATAACACTAAGGAAAAACAAGGCTGAGGACCCCCCTACAAGGACTACCAAAATAGGGGGAACCCAAGCCAACAAACGCAGCCAGTAGAGATCTCCCGCTGCCTACCTAAGACTAACACGAAGGTTTACTTGCTTTCTCTTGTTCCAAAAGCCATTTTTCCAAATCCGATGAGGAGAGAAAAACATATTTATCATAATGTAAAGTAATACAACACTTACAAGGATACTTTAAGAAGTATGTAGCCCCTAAGGCAAGTACTCTAGGTTTCAAAGACAGAAAATCTTTCCTACGTAACTGTGTAGAGCGAGAAACATCCGGAAAGATAGCTACCCTGTCCCCACAAAATTGGGACTCCTTCTTATGGAAATAACTTTTCAAAATAGCAACCTTATCATCCTCAAAGGCTAGAGTCACCAACAGTGTGGCACGAGTAGCTATCACATCCTGGGATTGCTCTAGGAAAGCAGTCAAATTGAAATCACCTGTATCCAAGGGAGAATCCTCCTCTCCCCCCACAGCACCGATTGCTTTCTTAGTAGGCAAATAGTAACACTTAGATATAACACAAGAGTCGGCCTGCGGGTAGAGAAGGATATCCTTCAAATACTTCCTAAACAACATCAGAGGGGATAATAATGAACAGCTGGGAAAATTCAAAAGCCTCAAATTCTTACTACGATGAGCATTCTCTAAATTCTCAAGCTTCTGGTGTAAAATAGAACTATCTTTAACTTGAGTGACTGAAAAATCAGAAAAGATTTTAGCCTGCTTTTCTATTTTCACCAAAGCTGAGCTGAGAGCTCCAACTTGAGAATCAAGAGATTGAAATTTTTGCACAGAGTCCTTGGTGAATTGGCAAAGCTTAGGAACAGTCTCTTCAAGCATTTTTTCAGTACGAGAGACCACTCGCCAAACATCTGACAAGGAGATCGTGGCCACAGAGGAATCAGTGGAAAGCGCAGGGAGAGGTCTCCAGGAAACATCTGTAGGCAACAATTTCAATTGAGCAACAGGAGACAAATCCCCAGATAATTCAAGAAAACCCGGAGGAAGCGGGGGAGTACGCTCAACAGAGCTTAAACTCGGTCCCTCGAGCAAAGGATCGGAAGACACAGTACCTGTGGTGGAGACCCGCGGTGTGGATACCACATGTTTTTCCATCGCTCCAGCTTGAGAGTCCTCCGCAAGCTGTTTCTTTTTGCGTTTGCCGTCAGGCATTGTCAGCGCAACGTGGCCACTCCACCTCCACGTGGGCTCCTAAGGGGCTCACAAGGGGCAGACCAACTCCCTTTGAAGACCCCCCTTAGAAGACGCGCCAACAGCTAAGCGCCGTACAACAGCAGCAATATAAGGACCCTCAGGATGACGTCAGCTGGGGCTGGCCGCTCAATCGCCAGCCTCGGAGCCGGCTTCCTCCCTCTCAAAGGATCTGTACTGCAGGTGAGATGCTCCCGCAGAGAGCAGCAGCAAGGAGGATTTTAAACAGACCCTCAGGGTGACGTCAGCTGGGGCTGGCCGCTCAATCGCCAGCCTCAGAGCCGGCTTCCTCCCTCTCAAAGGATCTGTACTGCAGGTGAGACGCTCCTGCAGACAAATATAAGCTTCCAATATCTTTGTCATCTGTTCAGTCCATGGTGAAATAACTTTTCCCTGTTCCTTTTCAGAAATGTGTTTGTAGTTTTCATTGATTTTTCACCCCTTTCATAAATCCTTTTCTTCTTTGAAGACCCTAGTTTAGGTTTTCTTTTGAGTTTATTTTTACTGTGGTAACAACCCTGCACCAGCAATGGTGCATAGAGTGATATTAGACAGTCTATTTTTCAACATCAAGTTATTTGATTTTGTTGCAGCTATTTTTTCAACTAATGTCATAGAAAGAGAAGATTCTGAAAGGTTTATGACAGTGTCAATCACCAATAAACCTGAATTATGCCTGGCATGCTTCAATCCCTAACATAACACCCCTAAGTGTATCACCCATCAGAAGGTGACACAGAAGGATCTTCATGGCCATCAAGAACCAAGGGAAAGCACTTAATTTAATTTAATTAATTTAATGATTATTTATATACCTCTCCTTCCATTGATCAGGTGCGGTTTCCATATAACAACAATAAACAGGGTGATCTGTTTTTACATATAACAATTTGTAGTTAGGTAATTACAGTTAACAAGTAACAATTAACAATTAGAGAACTATGTACAGTTGAACAGAAGTAAACTATATACATATTTTTGTTTTTCATCTTTCTTAATCATTTTGTCTAAGGGTTACAGCGCTTCATTCTTTTGTTGAATAGTGTATTACCTTGGGTAGGATTATCCCTTATCTAGCTGGGGGTGAGAGATGGGCTGATCATAGATCCAAAATGCTTTGTGAATAAAAATGTTTTGAGTTTTTTTCTGAACTCTATTATATCAGGTAATTGTCTTAATTCTATTGGGATTGTGTTCCACAAGATGGGGGCTGCATGGGAGAAGGCTTTCTTGTTAGTGGATTTATTGGCTCTAATGAATTCTTTTGGTGGGGTTAATTTATTTAGCTGGTCTCTCCTTTGGAGATTATGGGTGGGTTCTATTTTGATAAGGTTATTTATGGACAGGGGTGCTGTTTTTGTTATGGCTTTGTAGGTGGTTAGGATAGTTTTGTATTCTATTCGGCTTTGAATCGGGAGCCAGTGTAGATATTCTAAAATCGGGGTTATGTGTTGGAAAGGTGGGGCTTTCGTAATGGTTCTTGCTGCTGCGTTTTGTGCTAATTGGAGTTTCTTTAAGGCTTCTTTAGTTACGCCAAGTAGGGTCTGATTTGCGAAGTCAAAATGTGGGGTTATGATTGCTTGTATGACGCGTTGAAAATCCTGTAAGTGCATTAGTGGGCGGAGTTGCTTTAGCATTTTTAGTTTAAAGTAAACTTTTTTTGTTATATTCCTTACATGTGTGTCCATACTGAGGTGTTTATCCAGTATAACACCCAGGTAGCGTATTTCAGATTTTAGTATGATATTATTATTTTGTAATGTAATATGAGTGGGAGGAATGAATGTTGTGCATTTAGTTACTATTAGCGCTTCTGTTTTTGAGTGATTAATGTACAGATTGTTTTCATTTAGCCAGATGTTGATTTCAGTGAGGCAGTCGTTAATGAGTTTTATAGGGATATTTGGGATTTTGAATGGGACATACATCATTATGTCGTCCGCATACAGGTGATAGAGGACATTGAATTTTTTAAATATTTTACAGATGTGTTTTAAATATATGTTAAAAAGTAACGCTGACAGTGCTGAGCCTTGTGGGAGGCCTATTTCTTGTTTGTATGTTTTTGATGTGAGGTTCCCGATTTGTACCGTTTGAGCTCGGTTTGTTAGATAAGAAGTAAACCATTTTAGAACAGTGGATTTTATACCTATTTGTTTAAGTTTATTAATCATTGTTGAATGGTGAACGCTGTTGAAGGCTGCAGAAACATCAATGAATATGAGTAAGAATGCTTGTTTGGGTTTGTCTATTCCCCTCACAAGTGTATCAATTAGCACTGTTAGGAGTGATTCTACTCCGTGTCTTGGGCGAAACCCGTATTGCTGGTCGTCAAGTGGTGCTGAGCTATCAATGAACTCCTGTGTTTGAATTTGTACGGTTTTTTCAATTAATTTGGCCATAAACGGAATACTTGATATGGGTCTATAAGAATTAGGTGATGATTTGTCAAGGGTGGTGTTTTTTAGGATTGGGCGGATCTGTGCGTGTTTTAGTGTGGAGGGTAGGTATCCGGTTTTTAGGGAGAGATTTATTATTGGGAGGATGAATTGAGAGAGTACAGGTATGGAGTTCTTTATCCAGGTTACTGGACAAGGGTCCAGTAGTGAGGTTGTAGTATTAATGTTTGTGATGATGGATTTGAGCTCCACCTTGGTTAAGGGTTGAAATTCAGACCATTCGTCTGTGTTATGTAGTTGCGAAGTATCTACTGGTTTAGGTTGTAGGGGGTGATACGTTATCTTGTTCATGTAGTAATTTGCCAGTGTCTGTGGGGTAATGTCTGTGATTTCATTGCTGGAGTTGTGATTATTATTTGTCAGTTTTTGAACTATTGAAAAAAGTTCTCTAGGTCTGTTTATTGCGTTGTTTAAGATGGAGGCGTGGTAATTTTTCTTAGCATTATTTATTGCGTCTTTATACTTGTTAAGGTGTGTGAGGTATGAATCTTTTGTAATTGCGTTTTTATTTTTCCTCCATTTATCCTCAGCTTTTCTTAAGTTCTTTTTCATTAAATTTAGGTCTTTATTGTACCAGGGGGCTTGACCATCTTTAGAGTGCGTGTTTTTCTTATTTATTTGTTTTTTAGCTGCAGCGTTATTGATGGTTTTGTGCCAGTTTGTTACTGCTGCATCTAGGTTTTGTGGTGAGGTTGATAAGTTAGGGATTATGAGGTCAAGGAATTCTTCTTCATTGTATTTTCTAAATCTTGAGGTAGGTGCATTAGTTGGTATTCGTTTAACTGTTGCGTTGTTTATTGTGATATTGAATTTAATAAGGTAATGATCAGACCATGGGGTTGGTGTGCAGTTGGAATAAGTCAGGCCCAAGTATGTTGACATTGGAAGCATCAACTGAAGGGCCATGATCTGCTCCAGACACTGGAGTTGCACTAAAATTGTTCTGCCACGAGGTTGACTATTGCTAGAAGCCATCAAGACTGACTTGTTGAAATATCTGCAATGCATGCAAAAGACTCCGCAACATTGGCACCAGCATCAAGGAACAACTAATTCTGAGCATTGAGCGAATGTGAGAAAGCATTAGCATCAGTCTTCAATGGTATGCAATGCTGGTAGCAAGGAAATTGATGTACACAGACACACAAACACAAAGCCCTTAAAATCACAATCAACTAACCATACACAGTCCTACCACAGACACACTGAAAATTCACGAAAAAATGGAAATAAATTCCACCACTCCCACATGACTAATGAAAGCTTCACCCTGCAATTCATTGTATATAACCTTTGGTAAATATCCATTGTAAATAGTTTTTGGCAGATCCTCGCCTCATTATCTGTAAAAAGTTAGAAAACTCTGTTTAATATAACAATTACAGAAGTATACAAAAGTATACAAAATGTAAATAGTTCCTGACAGTTCACTGCACTATTATCTGTAAAAAGTTAGTAATTTCTGTTCTATGTAATGTATACAGAAGTATACAAAATTGTTAACTTGTTCCATGTAAACCGCCCCTGATCTCTGGAAGGGGCGGTATAGAAGAAATAGATAAATAAATAAATAAATAAAATAAAATGTAGCTGCCATCATTCCTCTAAAGCATCCTCAGAGAAGGAATCACTCATCCTTCTTGATATCTGAAAGCATCCAACAGTCTTTAAGAGCCTAGAGTCCATCAACATTAATCCTGGAGTCCCTGACACTGTCCAAAGCTATGGTATCAGTGGCAAGACATTAAGGTGCCTCAGCATTGGTACTGGTCACTGCAGTGCCCATCTCCATTATAAAAGGAAAGGAAACCACCAAAGCACCAGTCTGCATTGGAATCTAAATCTCAACACAAAAGAAGAGCCCTCTTTGAGATTTTGTCTTTTAGTCTGGTATACACTCAGACCTCTCCTGCAGGTCTAAGCAGTTCTGGAGTGCTGCCTCTAAACCAGAAGACTATTCTGATTAGGTGAAGTCTATTGGTCTACCCAGAACCCTTCTCCAGAGAAAGTCCCCATTAGATGACCTCTTTATGATCAATTTTTGTCAGAGAAATGGCTGAACCTGAGAGCATATAAGTTTGGGAAGGAGGCTATGAAAGACCTAGATAAGATTCTCAAGAGCAGAGACGTCTCTCTCCATACAAAGATTCGACTTGTTCAGGCCATGGTATTTTCAATAACATCATATGGATGTGAAAGCTGGACAGTGAAAAAGACAGATAGGAAGAAAATTGATGCCTTTGAATTATGGTGCTGGCGGCGAATACTGTGTATACCATGGACTGCCAGAAGAACAAACCAGTCAGTACTAGAGGAGATCAAACCTAAGTTTTCTTTAGAAGCTCAGATGACAAGACTTCGACTTTCATACTTTGGACACATCATGCGAAGAGAGAGATCATTAGAGAAAGACATTATGCTTGGCAAGATAGAAGGTCAACGCAAAAGAGGAAGGCCAGCAATAAGATGGATCGATACAATAACAGCAGCTACAGGTACCAGTCTGTCAACAATGAGCCGCCTGACTGAAGACCGAACACAATTTAGGATAGCTATCCAGAGGGTCGCCATGAGTCGACTCCGACTCGACGGCACTTAACAACAACAAAGCCCTGGGCAGAAAGTTTGGATATCCCTGAATTTCTTAAACCACACCAAGGAAGCTGTGATGGTGCCTATTGATGACATTCTTCAGGATGCACAGATGAAAATACTAGAGACCTCTTTCTCTGTGTAATCTATTAAGAATGTGGATTCCCCATAGTATCTAGAAGGCTCCTAGATTCAAGAAGCAGTAGTTACCATGTCAGTGTGTAGTAATCAAATCCATTCTCAAGAAAGCCAAGTTGATGAAAACCCACTTTACAGTGTCCTTGAGAAGGACATTTGTATCTTGGATCTTCGGATGAAAGTTTTTCAGAATATTATACTCACCTCCCATATAGCATCTTTTCAGCTCTTCATTAACCAGTGAATGCAAAATATTCTGGACAAGATAAAAAGCTGCCCAAGTTTCATCTGCAAACACGAGGACCTTAGTTTCCACTGGACAATGGCAAGGAGTGTGGAAAACAATGTTTTCAAGATGGTATCAAGATATTCTATCATCTTATTGGTTATTGGATATTGCCCTCTTGGCTCAGAAATTATAAGTGGGGAAATTTCTCTGATGTGCCTGTAATTATGGTATCCGCTAATATCTTGCAATAAATGTTGCTTTCCTGGATTGACCTGGTTAGATTTCTTTCATTTGAGACCTTTAGGGCAAAGGTGACACAATGTGCTGGCAGTGTAACAGAGGTGCAGGGATTGCTCAACAATGCTGAAGGAAAAAAGGATTAATGATTAGTTAGAAATAGCAAAAAAAGTAAACTTGCCAAAACCTTTTCTATCCCAAATGAAAACCTCAAAAAAATCAACGACCATTACAGGTATGCTCAATCAAAAAGAGTCATTGAAAATAGAACATTTGGATGGATGGATCCAAGATGGGGCATTTCACTTGATACAGGGCCTTGACAGGTCCGAAACATGCATGTCGTGCAAGCTGTATTCCCTCACGGAAAATTATACATCGCCGCTGTTTCGAGATAAGTGATGTTTCACTACTTGATGATTTGGTTCCTATGAACTTTTCTTTCACTAAAAGGGACTTCCCGGAGTGGAGAGGAAAGGCTTTCTCCTTCCCTCTCTTGCCGGGGGGGGGGGGGGGGGGCCCGACATAAAAAAATAGGTGAATTAACGTGATTTAACAGGATTACAAGGATTGAATACACACATGGTGGAGTTTTATGCATAGGACTCAACGTTCTATTTTCAATGACTCTTTTTGATTGAGCAAAACCTTTTCTATAGCACTGTACCAAAATGTGGATTTAGCTACTGCTCCCACAGATTTCAGTGTGCGTTATTAGCACAAAACATTATCATATTTTCCTCTCCCATGCAATCAAGATTCCTCCTCCCTCATCTTCAGTGAGACAATGCATACTGTAGTTTTCCTTCAAACTTTACATCATTTTATTTATTTATTTTATTTATTTAACACTTATTTATATACCGCATCTTCCAGCGATCAGTTGCGGTGTACAATTAACAACAATTAACAATGCAGAGCTTGTTTTACATAGAACAATTATAACTTTTTTACATCATCTCCTTGGTTCATATGGTCTGTCAGCATTAGTCAATCCATTGTCTCATCATCAAGTTGGGGTCTTAGGCTCGAACACAAGCCTGGTGCCAGTACTGGGGCTACTTATTGCTCAGGACAGCAGCACACATAGGGCCCGAAGTATTAAGTGTTCTCGCTCTGTTTGTGTGTAGAGGACAAATCCTTAGATTTGACCTGGCAATCTCATTCCTGGTAGATGTACTGAACATGTCTGCCCAGAGCCAAGTCACCCAAGAAAAATGTCTCACACGGTTGCAAGAAAAGAGCTACTTTTATGGAAATCTCATAGCAAATCCTAAAGTCCTTTATGTAAGAATAGAAGGGCTTTTCCTTTAAAAAGCTAAAGTCTTATTGATGGGAACTTTGTGAACTGAGGGTTTCCCACATGATAGCAATTGAAACATGAGCAGCATAACACATTAATTCATATTAATTTGTTCTCCATGGTTTCAGATATAATATAGTTGGACTTTTCCCACCTCATGTCAAATGTTGCCCATAGGATCAATGAACATTTGATAGGGTGACAGGATTTCCATTCTCCTTACAACTTATTTATTTGTACTTATTATAGCAAATTTATTTTGCTTTATTAAAGAACCTACCAATAAGAAGTTATTAAAGTTTCTCAAATTAAACTGACAAACAAAAGGAAAGGTTAATACTATATGTAGAGATTAAACTAAAAATAGCTCTCATAGGTATGTGGAAAAATACACTAGCTCAAACACATTTGTCTGAAATAATGTTGTGTGTACGTGTGCATGCTTCAAAGTAAATGAATGAATGTAGACAGGTGCATTATTACTCTAGGCCCCCCAGTGGATGTTAGCTAGACATGCCATGTACACAATTGATACAGATAATGAGTACAACGCTCAGCTGTGCTTGATTTATAGGAAAGTGTAGGTGTTTGCAGCATTTGTAAAAATTTCCCATAGTACATGTAGTTGGGCCGAAAATACCGAGGCTGAAATTTAAAGAGTTTATACTCCCAACTTTGAGAGTTAGATTTTCAAAGACTGTGCGAGTGCCCAAAATTATGCTTAAAATTTCACTAAACTCCTTAATTTTAGAAGCCTAAAAGTGGGTGGCAACAGAAGTGGGTTTAGGAAGAGTGGAAACATGTTAGAAGCTTCATACTGATTTTTAGTACTATGCACCTAAGTTAGGTTCATAAATCTAGGTCAGAGATTCCCAATTTTTTGTTTACGTGGTTGCTTTATTAATCTCCAAAAAATGTAAGGATCCCCAGTTCATTCCCATTACTCTTTCCAGACCCTCTTGCCTTGTCTGTCTCCAGTCGTCTTTCTCCCTCCAACCTGTCCCCATCATTAGCAATCCTTCTCTCACCCCCTCCCCCAGCCAGTTCCTGCCATCACTGATTTCTGCCAGTCCCCACTAGGCTCTTTCTTTTTTCTCTTTCCATGTTCTATGGACCCCTGTAATTCTCTCACGGACCCCAGGGATTATGTACCACAGGTTCAGAACCACAAATCTAGAAAAATGAATGACAGGTTTAAAGTTAAGCGTATACAGGTTTATGTATGTCCAGTCTGAGCCAGATGTACAGAGATCACGATTCTGATTCCACGGGGCATGTCTAGCCCTGCGGGATCAGAATCGCGAACAGTCCTGTATGTGCAGGCTGGGACCGTGATTCAGTCCGGTCTGCACATACAGGGCTGTCCCCGGCTAACTCAGTCAAGACTCCTATGGAGTTAGCCAGGGACAGTCCTGTACGTGCCAGCCGGACTGAATCGACCCTATACGTCCAGGGCCGGCCACCGCCCACCGCCCGCCCTGCCTCCGGCTCTGATCCTCCCCTTCCCCGCCCTCTCTAACTTCCCCCTTCATCCCCACTATTCGTGGCACAGAATTGGGCCCATAACTTTTACATGTCTAAAACTTAGTGAATTTTCAGAAGAAAACTTAGGCTCCCATGTTTGACCGAAAATAGGGGACAAACTTAAGTGCATAAAGATCCATGATATCAGCAATAATTAACAAAATGCCTGCCCCCTCTTCAGCACCTCGTCACAATCCCCCTCCCCAGACAGCTTCAGATCCCCATCAGCAACTGTCCGGGGGGGGGGGGGGATAAGTACACTACCTGGCCAAAGCAAGCATCCTGGCTAGCCAGTTGGATGGCCAAAGGCTGCCTGCCTCATCCTTACAAAATTCCTGGCTAGCCATTCGGGGTTCCACCTCCCCTTCCCCCTGCCAAAGAAGGAAACCTGGCTAGCCAGTCAGAATAGGGGGGCCCCCCACCCGCTGACATCCTGGGGCCATACCTGGTGTCTTAGTACTGATGGAGTGTAGCAACGGCCCTCCCTGCTCCTGCCCCTGTTGGTCCTTGTGTCCAAAATGGCTGCAATCATGAGGTGCTGCCCTCTAGAATGAGGCTAAAGGGGAACATCTCAGGAACATGGCCATTTTGGACACTAGGTCCAATGGGGGCAAGAGCGGGGAGGACTGATCCTGCCCCCCTTCAGCATTAGACCACCAGGGAGATCAGGTATGGCCCTAGGGGGTATTTGTGTGGGTGGGGGCACACAGGGGGGCCCAGGGCCCCCATTCCAACTGGCTAGCCAAATTTCCTTTTTTAGAAGGGGGGAGCTAGGGAGGGAGGGGATTGGAAGAACTCTGATTGGCTAGCCATGAATTTTACAAGGATGGGAAGTGGGGGGGGGGGGCCTTTGGACACCCAGCTGGCTAGTGGCCTTGGCCAGGAGGAGCACCTAATATTTTGGGCAGTTCTCAGTGGGGATCAGGAGCTGTCCAGGGGGGCCAGTGTGAATGGGGTCCAGGCACTTTGTTATTGTCGGTGCTGCGGATCTTTAGATCCACTGCACCAACAATATTGTCGGTTCGGGGGACTGATCAGCACTGAGGAGGCAATCATGGCCATGATTAGCCCCACAGCGGAGTTAGCAGCAGCCATCCAGTAGCCATCATGTGCCAATGTTTTGCGCAATGTCTTCTGATGATCCCCACTCCTACTCCCCGCTTTGATATTAACCCCTCAGGTCCACTGTGCAAAATGCAGATATTGCAGAAAAATGCCAAGATATTTGCATTTCCACTGTGTTAGCTGCTACCACCAGGGCAGTATTTCCGCCCTAGCCCTGTGCTAGCAGCTAATGCAGTTTAGTAAACATGCTCCTAAATGTAAACTAAGAAATGCACATCCCAAATGTATAGGTATTCCTGGGGACAAAGACTAGGAGGAGCAGAAGTGGTATCAGTACTTGTAAGTATATTTTATAAAATCTGCATATAAGAGGTGTGACAAAAAAGAAATGAGACTGTCCCATAAATGTTTTATTACAAAATCTACAGAGAAATTATGCATTGTCCCCTTCAAAGTAATCCCCCCCAGAGTTAATGCATTTCTGCATTTGCTTCTGCCACGTACAGAAGCACTCGGTCAAGTCCTCTTCCTTGAGGTCCCTCAGCTTCCTCGTCACAGTGGCCTTGATCTCTTTTATAGAGGCGAAATGAGTTCCTTTGAGCACAGTCTTCAGCCTGGGAAAGAGCCAGAAGTCACACGGTGCGAGATCTGGGGAATAAGGAGGGTGGTCGAGAGCTGAGATCTGTTTGTTGGCCACACTGAGCACATGTGTGCGGGCGTGTTGTCGTGGTGGAGCAGCCACGACTTGTCTCTTCACAGATCCCGCCTGCTGCACCGAACCCGGTCATGGAGGCAATTGAGGATCTGCTGGTAAAAGTTCTGGTTGACTGTCTGACCCTCAGGCACAAACTCATGATGGACCATTCCCTTCTGGTCGAAGAATGCGATCGGCATGACCTTGATCCTTGATTTGGACATGCGCGCCTTCTTGGTTCTGGGTGACAGTCGAGTCTTGCACTGCAGGCTCTGTCTCTTGCTTTCAGGGTCATACTGGAAGACCCAAGTCTCGTCTCATGTGATGATTCGGCCAACAAACTCTGGATCTTCTCCAATCTTCTCTAACAAGTCTCGACAAACATTGACCCGGTGCTCCTTCTAGTCTTCCGATAAAAGCCTGGGCACCATCTTGGCACAAACCTTCCGCATCTCCAACTCCTGCACCTAGATGGTCCACACTGACTTCCTGTTCAGGCTGAACTCCTCAGCTATCATCCGCACCGTCAATCTGCAATCACTCCACACCAGCTGGTTCACTCTGTCAATGTTCTCAGCCGTCTTTGTCGTCGAAGGCCGTTCTGACTTGGGGTCATCCTCCACCTCCTTGTGGCCAGTCTTGAAGCATTTGTGCCACTCAAAGACTCACGGCCTTGACATTGCATCTTCTCCATAAGCCTTTTGGAGAAGTGGAGACACTCAGTTGGGCCCTTCTCCAACTTAACCAGAAATTTCAAGTTGATACTTTGCTCCATATTTCTGCCACCTCCAGTTGCGTGGCAAAGCGATGGAGCAGTGTGCTACAAAAAAACCTGAAAAAGAAAAACAGAGTGAGAGAGATGAAAAATATTATAGCAGAATAGTGGCGAGATGTTGCACAACACAGTGACATAAGCCGTTAGCCAATTGGCATTGAGTCATGGGCATGGCTGCCACAGTCTCGTTTCTTTTTGTCACACCTCGTATGTGCAGATTCTTACAAGTGTATATATGAACAAAGTTATTTCTGCCTCAGAGCAGGTGCAACTTTGTGCAGGGAGCATTTAGCCGTTAACTATTTTCACTGGCAAAATGTTGGGTAATTTTATGTTTGGAGGGAAGTATTAGAATTGTGGTTTTGGGGGACTTCCTCTAGAATAGTTTGGTTAGTCACTTTTCAGTCTGGTTTGAGTATTGTATAACTAACGGTTGCTAATATAATTGGGAAATGAGGCTCAGCTAAAAGTAAAATCATTTAAAAGATTCTGAAATCAAATCATTGATACTAAATGTACTTTTTTAGTTTGTGTCTAATTCTGTAATCATTATCAGTCTGGCAAATTAAAGATTTATTGTCTGGGAATTCTTGGATCATACCCTAACACAGTTCTCCATGCTTTGTTTTATAGGGCTTGGAGATGGTCCAGAACAGCAGTTATAATTTTGGCTTTGTCTCTGCATGAGATGCATAGGCAATGTATTGGTGATCAAAGCTGCACATATTGTAAATGGTGTTTTTGTGACAGATTTTCATAAATAGGAGATTATAGAGATGTGCATGTTTTATTGTTTATTTTTTGGCATTTATTGCCCATTGAAAAAAACCACCCCCATTCCAAAAATCATTAATATGTTCCCTTATTTAGCAAGATATCTGACTGAATTAATTATTCTTTCCTAAGTGAGACAAACCAGTGAAGTGGCATGCAGATGCACAGTAACTGAATAGGCAAAAGCAGCAATTTTAATACAGGTTATACTCAACAAAGCAATCCAGCATGACAAGACTTACATAAACAAAAAAAATGCATTTTTACTTTGCTTTGAAATTAATTCTAATTCCAGAGACAGGATTATTTCTTCAACAGTTTCCAGTTCAATCACAGGGATAATAAACATCTGATGGAGAGAGTTATAACTAGGCATTTTGATTCCCAAGATAGGCAGGTTGAAACCTCCACTAGTATTGTCTTTTAAAACACAGAACAAAGTATAGCAGATCTGTTAACAATGCTAACAATAATAATTTTTTCATGTTTTACTAGTTCTTAAGTAACTCATTTTTAAAGAACTGAAAATCTGACCCTTCAAACTATCAAATAAATGTTTATTTTTATATTTTTCTAATATAGACTGCTGTTAAGAATTGGACACTTTGGGGTATGTTTACTAAACTGCGCTAATGTGCGCGGCGCACATTAGCGTGCGTTAAGGTACCTTAGCGCATCCTAATGATGCGTTACAGGGCACAAGTGTGTCCCGCACAGGTGCACGGCGCACTAAAGTGCACGCTCATGTGTGCGGCACGCTAATGTGCGATAAAGGCGTGGAAAGGCTCCCGGAGGGCGGAGGAAAGCTCCCCAGGGGTGGAGAGAAGGGGTCAATGGGTGGAGAGTGGGAGGGGAGAGGCTCCCCGCACACGAGCGGGGCTGAAATACAAGGCAAAAAATACCGCGAGTGAAAACCTCGCGGTAGAGCCGATTTAAAGGGAAGAGAAACCATTTCTGTCAGCAATGTACAGCAAAACCAGGGAAACCTACAGAACAGTGATAAGTGTGATTCATATGCACGGAACAAAAGTACAAATAAACATTGAAAATGACCCCAACAAAATAAAATAAAATTATACTCAAGCTGGGCAATAGTGATAGTAATGGGAAACATCAAAAAACACTCCCAAGAAAGCCGCAAAAAATAAATATGAATTTTAGAAGGGGCTATGCTCCATCCCCATACAAGGTGAATGATCCCACAGTGAAACAGTACTGATCAGGGTTTCCCTCTCCATTGGACAGGTTACCTATGGCATGCACATGTTCCACAACAGCAGGGCGGGCAGGTCAGAATGGGCAACTGGACAGATGCTGGGAAAGGGGATACAGAGGGCTGCAGGCGGCACATGCTGTGGTGCAGCTGGGGCACAGTGCGGACTAGGCAGATGCCTAAATGGCACTTAGGAATGCTGAAACTGAACAGCAGCCAGACAGCAACTGATGAGGGCCCAACATGGGCACGAGAGTGTTTATCACAGTGTCACAGGGGATAGTACCCAGCAGGTACCCCCAAGGGCACAGAACATTGGCAGGTGGTGATTGGGGGACGTGCGGACAGATATGCAGGCACCCCTACCCCAGAACCCGCACCATAGGCAGCCGCCTACCCGCACACAGGATGGCCTGAGACTGCGAACCACCAGCACCGCCAGCAGAAGGGCATGTCAGCATGGTGGCACAGGGGTACTGGAGGTGGAGGGGGGCAGTGGCAGCTGCCCAGAGCAGACCATGGCCTAGCCCTGTGTAGGTGGGTGCAATGCACTGCAACAGACAGGCCCTGCCGGACAAACAGTCATGTTATCATCAGGGAATGCACTGTCTCTGTGGCAACAAGGTGGTGCAGTGCACACAACCAGCATGTTTGGAGACAGAAGGTCACAGGTTCATAAGCCCAGCTGGGGCTCCTGCCAATCCAGTCCCTATATTTTACCCACAACTAAATCGTGATAGTAAAGATGAACTTTTATTGCAGAGAACATAAGCATGGCTCAAACACCTCTATTTTACCCTACAGAGCACAGACACCAGAAACATGCACATTACCTAGAGCAGATTCCCCCAAATGCAGTCCTGGAGGGCCACAAATCCTTCAGGGTTTATGCTGTCTCCAATCTAAGGATGGAGCGGTACTGGTGGTGGAGGTGGCAGCAGCTGGTGGCCACAGCAGACCATGGCCTAGCCCTGTCCAGGTGGGTGCCGTACACTGCAACAAACAGGCCCTGTCGGATGTACAGTCATGGACTCCCCAGGGAATGCAGCATATCTGTGGCAACACGGTGGTGCAGTGCACACAGACAGTGTGTGCAAGAACAGAAGGTCACAGGTTCATAGCCCAGCTGGGGCTACTGCCAATCCAGTCCACATATTTTTCCCACAACTAAACCGTGATAGTAAGGACAAACCTTTATTGCAGAGAACATACGCATGGTTAATACGCCTATATTTTACCCCACCGAGCACAGACACCATAAACAGGCGCATTACCTAGAGCAGAGTCTCCCAAATGCAGTCCTGGAGGGCCAAACACCATTCAGGTTCCATGCTGCCTCTAATAAAGATGCCTGTGCTGCATATCTATGCACCACCCCCATGGTATGCAGATGTATCTCATGCATATTCATGAGGGACAGCATGAAAACCCGAACAGTGTTTGGCACACCAGGACTGGAGTTGGGAACCTCTGCCGTAAAGCAGCAGCCAACAGGGGCAGACACACCCACACCCACACCCACAGGCCCCATTAGCCAATGCCTCCTGGAGAGGCAGGACATTGGGCCCTGCGTGCATCTCCCAATACTAGCACTTGCATACCTTAGCAATGCCACCCTACACCTGGGTATACGGTACACAGCTATCAAACGTTTGCTATGATTACTGGCAGATAGCAATTCCTACGTTAAGCACAGTTTGCTGATTGAGCTCCATCATAACAATCTTTCTGATGTCTGTGGTGTGTGCTTCAGGTCTGGTCTCTGACAGTGTTTACCACCATGGGGAGTGACCCCCAACAGTATTGCGTACCATATCCATGCCTGTACTGTGCCCAGGACTGGTGTGGGGCCAGGGCTGCTAAACTCCTCTATAGTAGCACAATGCTGGCATAGGTGTGGGGGTGTGTGTCTGTCTATCCAGTGTGTGGTGGCTGCAAACACCCTCCACAGCCCACACTGCCAGCACTGTTGCCAGTATTGGCCTGCCAATGTGCATAATGAGGAGCAAGGTACCATGGGTATAGCCCGGACAGGGTGGCCTGGCCAGGATGCATCTTCACAGGGCATAGGGCACTGGCTGGGACATTTTAGTGCCTGGCCACTACCTACACAGACAAGGTGGCCTCAGCATGTCCTGCTGGGAGATCACTCTCATCCTGACTGTGCAGTGACCACAGCATGGCTAGGCACCCCCATAGTGCTATATAGCATTTTTTTCATGTGATATTTATGGGTTTCCTTTTGGGGGCCCAGTCACTGACTTATCAGCGCACATTAGCACATGATTAATCCCGGTTTGCTTTTTCAGACTGAAACGCCCACTCCTTATATGGCATCCCGCACACTAGCGCGGCGCGCACCTAACGGGGTTTTAGTAAACATATCCCTTTTGTAAACCTTTTTTTTTTAATTCACAGTTTTCATGGCAGCATTAATAGACAACTATTACTGCATGCGGAAAAACAAGTAAGTAACAAACACAACTGATTTTGAAAAGTTAAAGATATACAGCATTTATTTATTAATTTATTTATTTAACATCTTTTATATACCGCACTATTTGTAATCAGCGCGGTTTACAAAGAACAATAAAACATCAGATAAGATACATATACATATATATTTGTTGTTGTTAAGTGCTGTCATATTGGTGTCAACTCATGGCGACCCTCTGGATAGTTGTCCTAACTGTGTTCGGTCTTCAGTCAGGTGGCTCATTGTTGACAGAGTGGCACCCATAGCTGCTGTTATTGAATCGATCCATCTCATTGCTGGCCTTCCTCTTTTGCGTTGACCTTCTACCTTGCCAAGCACGATGTCTTTCTCTAATGATCTCTCTCTTCACATGATGTGTCCAAAGTATGAAAGTTGAAGTCTTGTCATCTGAGCTTCTAAAGCAAGCTTAGGTTTGATCTCCTCTAGTACTGGCCGGGTTGTTCTTCGGGCAGTCCATGGTATACTCAGTATTCGTCACCAGCACCATAATTCAAAGGCATCAATTTTCTTCCTGTCTATCTTTTTCACTGTCCAACTTTCACATCCATATGACATTATTGAAAATATCATGGTTTGAATGAGTCGAATCTTTGTATGGAGAGAGATATCTCTGCTCTTGAGAATCTTGTCTAGGTCCTTCATAGCCATTCTGGTAAGAGCAATGCGTCGTTGGATTTCTTGACTGTTTGTTGTTTCTTTATTGATAGTTGATCCAAGTAAGTTAAAGTTGTCCACTATTTCAATTTCTTCTCCATCAACGATGAACTTATTGATTTTGCCAGTTGTCAGAATCTTTGTCTTCTTTACATTAAGGTGCAGGCCCATTTTAAAACTATGTTGTCACATAAATATGATCCTCTGCCACCAACACCATCCCATTCTGCTGCTGCCCAGATGGGTGGTTTGTCTTGGTTTGGCAAGATACAGAAGTAGTTTGCCAGGCCTTTCTTCCATGCAGTTTCATTCTAGTGCTGTTGCCGTTGTCACAGAAATGTGATCCTCCACCGCCAACACTGTTCCATTCTGCTGCTGCCCAGATGGTTGGTTTGTCTTGGTCTGACACCACAGCTGAGACCTGTCCATCTTGGCAGTCCCTGCCAGTAGTTAAGCTACTGATAGCTTAGCCCTGAGCATAACAAGCACTCACAGCACGACAAGCTGCACACCAATTGAGGGAATGTATATTTATTTATATATTTTATTATTTTTAAAAACCTTTGTATAACTTCAGTTTAATTTTTTAAATATACTTTATGCAAAATGAAGAGTCACTTATCCCCTCTTGAAGTAGTCTGAAGTATCTCTTTTTTTTATTATGCATTTACTTGTATACATATACAAAAAAAAAGAAAGGAACAGTATCTTACAGTACAATCAAAAAAACAGGAAACTCATCCAAAACCCCCCACTAGAAATTAAACCTGCTAGGATGCTAAAGTCCACATCAAGGAGAACATCCTGGAAAGTAAACCAAAACCCCTTTTAACTATCCCAACTCACTACCTAACACCTATCTGGAAGAAAAGTCTCTAAATGAGATACATCTGTAAACACATATTTCAAACCAGAATGCATTATGACACATTTACAAGGGAACTTCATGAAGTATCTTTCTTGCAGTGGTTGCCAGAGTTTATCAGGTCTTGTCCAGGTTCTGGTGTCAGATCACAGCTTCTCTCTAACTTCATGCTATGTACTTACTAGAGGTTGTCGTGAAGTGCCGTCAAGTCAATGTCAACTCATTGCGACCCTCTGAATAGTTGTCCTAAACTGTGTTTGGTCTTCAGTAAGGCAGCTAATTGCTGATAGAGTGGCATCCATAGCTGCTGTAATTTTATCGATCCATCACATTGCTGGCCTTCCTCTTTTGCACTGACCTTCAATCTTGCCAACATGATATCTTTTTCTAATGATCTTTCTCCTTGCATAATGTGTCCAAAGTATGACTGTCAAAGTCTTGTCATTTGAGCTTCTAAAGAAAGCTTAGATTTGATCTCATCTAGTATCGACTGATTTGTTCTGTGGACAGTCCATGGAATACAGAGTATTCTTCATCAGCACCATATTTTGAAGGCATAATTTTCTTCATGTTTTTATTCTTCACTGTCCAACTTTTACATCCATATTATATTATTGAAAATACCGTGGCTTGGACAAGTTAAATCTTCGTGGGCCTGGTATTTGAAGGTCTTTACACGGGTAACTTCCTTAGTTACCCATGTAAAGGCCTTATCCGAGATTTTCGAAAGACATCTACACGGGTAGTGCCCTTAGAAAATCCCGGCTAAGTCTCTAATGCGCCCAGATACTATCACCATAGCATCAGGGCATGTTAGGAGCGTTCTGGGGCAGAGCGGGGGCAGAAGAAGGGGCTACATGGGTAGCAGTGATTTTTGATGCTACCGGCGTTGCCCTCTGAGCCTTAAAGATCGGCAAGGTTTTTTCTCGCTGTGGCATCCAGGCTAACCCAGATTTTCACTTCCGGAGGTGTGGAAGTGAAAATACAGGTTATGGGGGTCGGTGGGCAGGTTATGCGCCATCATGGCGCATAGCTTGCCTTTCTCAATATCGGGCCCTGTATGCAGAGATACATCTCTGCACTTGAGAGTCTTGACTAGGTCCTTCAAAGCCATTCTGCCAAGAGCAATGCACTATTGGATTTCTTGACTGCTTGACTGCTTGTCATTTCTTTATTGATCCCAGCAGGTTAAAGTTGTCTATATTTCTTTTTCATCAAGGATGAAATTATTGATTTTGCAAAGTGTCAATCCTTGTCTTCTTCATGTTAAGGTGCAAGCCCATTTTAAGACTATGTTCCTTGATCTTGATAAACAGATGTTTCAGATCATCGTCACTTTCAGCCTGTAACGTGGTATAATGACTCTATGTATCTTGCCAGCATCATTCAATATGGCTCCTTAAGCATCTTTTAGCATTCCAGTTTGAGGCTGGAATTTTCTCTTGAACTTTCATAGCATTAGGAAAGCCAATCTTATTCTTCCTCTAATATTTTCTGATTCTATTTCCTTGCATGCATCATTATCAGGACTGTACCTAGCCCTGTGCGAGCAGTGCGGCCGCACAGGGCACAAAGATTTAAGGGGCGCATTTCAGCTGTCTGCTGTTGCCTGCCGCCGCCACTTTTTCTTCTCTCAGTGGCGGCAGGCAATGGCAGACAGCCGAAATGCGTCCCTTAAGCCTTCTCGTGGCACACTAAGCAGGTTTGGTCCCTCCGGGAGGGACCAGACCTGCTTAGCGTGCCGGCAGCTTGCACATCGGGTGCGCGCCTCTTCTCTCCCGCCCCTATAAAGTGGCTAGATGGAGGTGTGTGGGGGGGGGGGCGTATTTCACGATCGGTATGGCCCTGATCATTACAGTACTTCTCTTTGTCGCTCCTTACTGCATATTGGAAATCTCTGTTAAATTTTGTGATTACCTCTCTTTCTTAACATAAATTAACAAAAGAAACTAACTAGGATTACCTAGAGTAATCTGTCCTCATCTGTTGGAATCCTCAGCTACCTATACCTGACTACCCAAAAATAAAAAGATAGGGCCTGATAGTCGAAAGGCATTTACACGATTTACAGCCCAGTAAATTGTGTAAATGCCTTTAATCGGGATATTCAACGGCACTTATAAGGTTAGTGCCATTGAATAACCCCTTCTAATTCCCCTACATGCCCTGATGCTATCCTGTTCGAATCGGGGTGTGTTGGGGCGTTCTGGGGCGGAACAGAGGCGGCGAAAAGCCCATAATTATTTATTCCCTGACTAAATCTTGAAATTTTTTCTATTCAGACTTTTTTTTTTTTTTTACAGTCAACAGTCAGTCAATCCAACTCTCAGTTTGTGTCTGGAGTACAAAAATCCTGACTCATTACCAGGATTATTCAGAACCTCATAGCTGAGCTAAAGTGTCAAATGGCTTTATATTCCCTCACTGTACACCTGCATGCAGTCTCTTTCGCTGACTTTTACTCCTTCTAATCAGAGATGTCTCACTCTTCACTTCTGGCACTCAATTTTCCCTGCACCACACACATATTATTTTTCTTTACATTTCAGGCAATTATTCAATGAGTTTGTCTAGGCCAGAATGCAGATTTTTTTTTAGCTCTAGGGATTTGAATAGTTTCCACAGACTATAGCTGGCAATAAGCACAATTTGACATGCATCTTTTGTATATTTCTTATTTGATGTCTCCACTCACTAGCTCACTCATTCATACAAATGGGCCTATTTCTAAAGAGCGCTGCACAGTCATTATGAGATTTGGCATGCACTAAGTGCCCAGTGAAGCCCACAGTAACCAACAGTGTGAGGTGAAAACCGTGCGGGCCGATTTCCGTGTTAACTGAGTGTCACACATTGGGGTGGTAAAGGGGCGGGTTACAGGTGGAGAGTGGGCGTGATGAGCACTGCTCAGTTAGCACACAGGTACACACTGTGTTCTACCTGCACCTCATGCAATTAGTGTGAGTTCACCTAACGCTGCCTTAGTAGAATTCATTCAGTGCACCCATGTTTTAGTGCATACTGCCACGGCACATTACAGTACAGTTATACACGGTAACTGCCAGAAACATGCTGGCCACACCTCTGGTAGCTAGTGCACAACGGTTTCAACTACTGCGCATTAGTCTTAGCACTAAATGCATGTTAGTTGCTAAACCCTAGTGCACTTTAGTAAAAGGGCTCCAAAGAGGTCTTTTTTCTTTTGTCCGCGGTTTGCTCTTCAGACACTCACACCGACATACCACCTTAACATGAAACAGTTTAAAAAAAAGAATCAGTAGTAACTTTCCATGCTTTAAATATTCATTTTAGTGTCCTGTCTGTCAAATTCCACTACCATTTAGACTGACTGACCTTTTCAAGTACACACAGACATGTTTGCAACTTGCCTACCTGACAATCAGTCTCCAGCTAACTTTTTTTAAAAACATTCCTTTAACTGCCCTGTCTCTGGCTTGAGCCTGTTAATGCCTAAGCTGTCAGTCACTGCCCATGCTCTGTGCAACTCTGCCCAAGCTCCTCCCAATGCTGGCTGCCTTAGTGCATCTCCTGCTGCCTTCTCTTAGATACTGCTGCTTCTGCCACTGTGCATCTGGGAACCCAAACCCTATCTCCCAATCATATGCCTATGCTGCTGCAACCCCATGTAGCCCCACAGCCCATACTTCTGGGTTCACAGTTTGTCGTGGGAATGGCAGCAGTGTTGTGCATTTGCCCCAGCAATTGGCTCCCGAAATGGCAGTCGCTCTTCCAGCAGCACAATGCCAAGCGCCACTACACTCCAGTCCCAGCCTAAATAGCGGCTGAAACTGCATGCCAGCCAGACTACCAAACTCCTCCTCACTCTGCTTCTGGGCCAGCAAGCCAACATGCTTCCCACCTTGCTTAGCCAGCTTACAGCTCAGGCAATAATTTTTTTTACATATTTAAATATACTCCATTATCACTAAGAGATCAGTGCTATGAAGAAACAGACAAGTCACAACTATATATTAGAAGTAGGGATGTTAAATAGCACATTAAAACCCATAGGCTTTAGTCTATACTATAGAACATCAGACCACTTGAAAGCAGGATCTTTACTATCTGTTCGAATGGCACTTTGGATAATGTTGAGCAAGAGGGCTCTATCATGGCTGCAAATGTTACTGATCAGAAGCTCATGGTGAAGCATTCACCTAGCTGTGTACATAAAGCATGTAAATTGTACAGCAGTGTTCTGACTTGTGTATGAAAAGAGGAGATTTTGTTGAGTTTCTTACAGAGATGACCTAGTGGTATCGATCTATGAGAGTTGACAATTATAGCAGTTCAGGCAAAATATTTTAGGAACTTTGAAATGTTCATGATTCAGCATCTTTATACAATGTGTTAAAAGACTTTTTATAAAAGAAAAAAATAACAACCATCAAATTAGATTTTCTTAAAAGAGTAAGTGCGAGGCTAATGTCTCACTTCAATGGTGCCTTAAGATCTAAGAAATCTGTACCCTTATAGCATAAGAAAAGTCTTGTATTCATTGGACAAGAAGGAGAAGATATGTGGATTGCTTCAAAGTCCTTGAATGAGAGGAACAAAGAACGACAAGCAGTACCTGAACTTTCACATAACACAATGCTAATGAATGCCTGGACTTACCCAGAATACCTGATTGAAGGTAAGATGATTTGACAGATTCATAGATGACTAACTCAAATTATCCAAAAAATGATAGCGTGTACTTTGTGGACTTTACTCAAGTCCTAATTAATCTAGCACTGATACCCTGGATAGGATTTTGTTATTGAACTAAACATGGATGTGGAGATTTAAAAGATATGACTAAATTGCTTAAAGGTCATCATTCTTGTCTACCTTATAAACTTTAGATGAATAAGTATGGCTGACTGATATAGAGTAACATGAACAAACAAATGTGGCAAAATACTGATGCAATGTATAAACTAAAATGCAAAAATATTAGCATTTTCCATTATTACTACAATATAATAGAGTTTCTTAGTGCTGGTCTTGGTGCCACGAACAGGACCATTTTTAAGAGTAACCAAAGTATGCAAATTAACCCAGTTTCTGGATCAACTATATGCTAATAGATATGATAAATATTTATTGTAGACATTCTCAAAACCAAGACTGTTTGTGGCTGTTAAGGATTGGCAATGAGAAGCTCTGAACAGCTGTAGCATTGGGTTTGTGATACAAAACACAAATATTGTAATTACAGAAGACTAACTCTCATGTCAGAATATATGAATTAGAGTTCTCTAGTGTAAATAGAAAAAAAGAACAGCTGTAACATTTGAAATTTGGTCAGAAACACATACATATATGTATTAAGAAACATAGAAACATGACGGCAGAAAGAGATCACAGGACCTATCTAGTCTGCCCTTCCATATCAACCACCACAACAGTCCCCTTTTTTTCTTTAGAGATCCTCTGTATTTGTCCCATGCACTGGAAGACTATTCCACGCATCTACCGCTCTTTCTGTAAAGGACTATTTCCTCATATTACTCCTGAGTCTATCCCTTTTCACCCTCATCCCATGTCCCCTCAAAGCAGAGCTTGCTTTCAATCGAAAGAGGCTCGTCTCCTGTATATTTATGCCATGGAGGTATTTAAATGTCTCCTTCATATCATCTCTATCCCACCTTTCCTCTAAAGTATACATATTAAGATACTTACGTCTGTCCTCATATGCTTTATAACGAAGACCACTAACCATTTTAGTAGCCACCCTCTGTACAGACTCCAACCTGTTTATATCTTTTGAAGGTGTGGTCTCCAGAACTGCACACAATACTCCAAATGAGACTGCACCAAAGACCTGTACAGGGGCACTATCACCTCCTTTCTTATGCTGGCCATTCCTCTCCCTATGCACCTAAGCATCCTTCTAGTTTTTGCCATTGCCTTTTCTACCTGTTTAGCTACTTTAAGATCATCAGACACAACCACGCCTAGGCTCCGCTCTTCTTTTGTGGACAGAAGTACTTTACCCCCTATACTATATCGCTCCCTTGGATTGCTGCAGCCCAAATGCATGACTTTACATTTCTTAACATTAAATTTCAGATGCCAAATTCTAGACCATTCTTCAAGCTTATCCAGATCCCTCCTCATGTTATCTACACCTTCCCAGGTGTCTACTCTATTGCAGATTTTGGTATCCATCCGCAAAGAGGCAAACCTTACCTGACAACCCTTCCACAATATCACTAACAAAGATTTTAAAAAGAATCGGAGCAAGGACAGATCCCTGGGGCACACCACTGGTAACCTCCTTCTCCTCAGAGTGAACTCCATTTACCTGTACCCTTTATTGCCTCCCACTCAACCAGTTTCTAACCTAAGCAGTAATTTTAAGGTCCATCCCTAGGGTGCTCAGTTTGTTTATAAGTTGCCTGTGCAGAACGGTGTCAAAGGCTTTAGTGAAATCTAAATGCACCACATCTAGGGCTCTCCCTCGGTCCAATTCCCTGGTCACCCAGTAAAAGAAATCAATCAAATTTGTCTGACAAGATCTGCCTCTGGTGAATCCATGCTGCCTCGGATCCAGTAATCTGTTGGACTGCAGAAGCCTCACTATTTTCTCTTTCAACAACGCTTCCAATAATTTACTCACCACCGAAGTCAAACTAACCAGCCTGTAGTTTTCAACCACATCCTTACTTCCGCTTTTGTGTAAAGGGACCACATGTGCCACTCTCCTATCCTCTGGCACCACTCCTGACTCCATCGAGGCATTGAAAAGGTCAGTCAGTGGAGCTGCTAGAATGTACCCAAGTTCCCTCAGTATTCTCGGGTGTATCTATCTGATCCCATCGCTTTGTCCAATTTAAGTTTAGCTAGTCTCTCATGAACACAGTCTTCTGAAAATTGTTGAAGATGCCCATCACTTCTGTTCCTGTTTGTGGGTGTTTTCTGAGATCCTGTTCCTGATTCTTCATCTGTGAACACAGAACAGAAATATTTGTTAAGCAATTCTGCTTTATCCTCATCAGTTTCTAAATATTCCCTCCCTTCACCCTTGAATCTGACACCACTTTTGCCCTTCCTCTTCTAACATATCTGAAAAATGTCTTATCCCCCCATTTTATTGCATTGGCTATTTCCTCCTCTTTTTGAAACTTTGCTTTCCTGACTACTTTGCTAGCTCCTCTAAGTGTTTCCAAATATAGTTGCCTGTCTTCCTCTCTCTGTGATCTCTTGTATTTTATGAAGGCCTCCCTCTTTTTCTTCACCTTTTCAGCTACTTCTTTCCAAAACCATAGCAGTCTCCTTTTCCTTTTACCTTTATTTACCATTTTAACAAAAAGGTTGGTTGCCATTAATATATCCCCTTTCAGTTTTGCCCACTTTTTTTCCCACATCCCCCAGCTGTTCCCATTCCCCTAACGATTCCCTGAGGTATTGGCCCATATTGGCCCATTAGTTTTCCTAAAGTCTGAGACCCTTGCCTTTGAATGGATTTTTTTCAGCCCTAGTCCTAATATTGAACCACACCAGCTGGTGAGCACTGGATCCAAAATGATCTCCTACTATAACATCAGAAACACTTTCACCATTGGTAAGCACCAAGTCCAGTATTGCCCTTTCACATGTAGGTTCTGTTACCAGTTGCCTGAATAGTTCTCCCTGTAGAGAATCCAGGATCTCCTTACATCTAGATGATACTGCAGCAGGGATGTGCCAGTCAAAATCTGTCATATTGAAATCCCCTATCAGTAGCACATCCCCTTTCCTGGCAATGCTGCATATGTCTTCAATTAACTCTCCATCCAACTCTTCTCCCTGTGAGGTAGGTCTGTATATCATGCCAATGCAAATAGATTTCTCTTTCCCTCTTTCTAGTTTAACCCACAGTGCCTCCTCTCTCCCTTTTAAGCCCTGTATTTCCATAGCTTTAAAATGATTTTTTACGTATAGTGCCACTCCTCCTCCCTTTCTTCCTACCCTGTCCTTCCTGAATAAAGTATAGCCTGGTATAGTTACATCCCAGTCATGGTTGTCCGTGAACCATGTCTCTGTTACTGCTACTAAGATCCAAGTCAGCCTCTTCCATTAAAGATTCAACATCTGGGATCTTATTTCCCATGCTACAGGCATTTATAGACACTGCTTTCCAGATGTTGCCCCTTTTACCTATTTCTATAAAGGTATTTAAAGTTTCACTTACCTGGGGGCTTTCTTCACCCGTTCCCAATGAATCTAGTATAAAGCCCTTTTCAGTAGGTTAGCCAGTCTGCTACTGAAGAATCATTGATCCTTCTTGGACAGATGGATGCCATCTCTGCTCTGCAACCCTTGGAACAGCATCCCATGGTCCAGGAAATCAAACCGCTCTTGATGGCACCATCCATGCAGCCTTGCATTCATCTCCAGGATGCGAGCTTCTCCACCTTGGCCTTTACCCTCAACGGGTAGAATTGAAGAGAACACCACCTGCACCCCTATCTGTTTCACCCTCTGTCCCAGAGCCATGAAGTCACTTTTGATATGCTCAGAGGGATACCTGGTAGTATCATTTGTGTCGACATGGATGAGCAACATTGGGTAATAGTCAGTGGGCTTGATGAGTCTCTGCAAAAACTCTGTAATATCTCGGATGTTGGCTCCTGGCAGACAGCATACCTCTCTAGACATCAAGTGTGGTTGGTAGATGGATGCCTCAGTACACCTCAGAAGAGAGTCACCAACCACCACTACCCTTCACTTCCTTGTGGTCACTGATTCTGCAATTTTGGGGTGCTCAAGCTCTGGTTCTTCCCTTTCCAGGGACGCTTTCACCTCCTCCACTTCCAAGGCTGCATAATGGTTCTTCATTTCAAGGGCTGGAGGAGTTGGATTGGTAATTCTGCAGGCCCTGGTGATTTGTGTCCAACCTTCATTATTCTGTAGGCTCCCATCTTCTCCTCTGCTGGAGAGCTTGGATGTTACAAGAAGCATCTCATCAATATACTTCTCACTTTCTTGAATGCTCCTCAGCCTTGTCACCTCTTCTCTAAGCTTGTTTCCTGAGAGTTTCAGTATGCAGGCATCCTGCACATGAAGGTGTATATAATTACCTAGGAGTAGAGGAAGGAGCAACAATTCAGCATAAAGACTGAGAGAATAGACCAGCAAAGAGTATTATAGGAGACTGAAGCTGATTCTGATAAGTGCACTAACATCAAAGAATCAATCAATCAGCTTGCAATCCCCGTAATCTTGTATAGCTTTGGAACTATAGACTGGCCTTTGAAATATCTTGAGAAACTACAGTAGATGTACGAACAAGAAAACTCCTCTATGCAGTGGTTTATAAAAATCAGTGTATGCTGAGACTGTACATTTCTAGAACTAAAAGAGGAACGGTCCTCATGGAAATTGATTATACTTACAGAGCGACCATCAGAGGCCTCCAGGCCTACTGAACAGCATCAACAGATCCAAATGCACGAAGAGTTGCAATATGAAAGTAAATGGCCAGAATCCACCCCCATAGGCACAAAATTCTATCAAAGTACTTGTTAAAATCTAGTCTGATTGCCATTGGATTGTTTTACTGAACTGAAGAGCACTAATCTTTGTAACTGGTTAGGAGAAAAAAGGTTTATTAATGGATGAGACTGGAAATGTGTAAGGGGTGAACTGTTAGGAGAGAGGAAAAAAAGGTTTAATTTGATTAATTAAACTAAATTGAGAGGGACAGAAGTGAAGGAAGTGAGAGTGATTGTTTGCGAGAGGAGTAGAAGTTATCTTTTTATATTTTTCGTAGAAGTTGGTGGCCTTTTGTATTCAGAGATCTGCCTCTGTTAAATGAAGAAGTCTGTGAATGAAACTTTCAGTGTGGTGTAAGGCAGAAAGGTTTTTTTTTCAAAATTCTGGGGCAGTTTTACTAAAGCGCAGTGGACAGGATCACAGAATTTAACTGGCCCTGCAGTATTTGGGAACACGTGGCAATAAGGTATCCATGCTACAAATCTTGTGCTACCTGAGTACCATGAAAAAAGGTGGGGTTACAGTAGATATGGGGCAGAGAGTAGGAATGGACAGCTATGCACAGCTACCATGGCCATGTTACTGCATATCTGACCACAAAAGGTGATGCTAGTGCAGATGCAGATAGCAACTTCTTCTGACCAGGCACTAGTTGCACCTGCCATGCTGGTGTGCCACAAATGGGTGGTATGGGTGTGATTCCCATACTGTTAATAGCCCAGAGCCATCCCACAAATATATTAGCATATACTACCATGGATGACATGGTCAGTATTCAAACAAAGAAATTACCGCCTGAGGGAAATACTAACTCTACTAATCAAAAACAATACCCCTCAGTAACCCACCACTACAAAGACCTACTTCTACCAAATACTCACCAATAACTCTTCAGCCTTAAAATTTAAGAAACCTCTCCTACCAAATATATTATACAGAGATTCACTCAACCATTCACACAAACATATCAGAATCCACATTCATTATCACATATCACATCCACAAAATATCCAATACTACTATAATAGTGTCCAATATTGTTACAGAAAGCAGAAAGCAACAGACAAGAATAGTCAGTGCCCTTCAAATCATGCAATTCAAAACTGAAGCGTTCAGATACAGATATACTCAATTACAATGTCCACAAAAATAAATGAACAAAAATAAATGAACAAAATTCTGTTAGCTAAAATATAGCCTTTCCCATCAAAATAAAGAGCAGTCTGTACTTATCTGCTAAAAGTCAAATATCGGCACTTCATCGTAGCACTAACAAGCTCCCCCAAGGGTCACCATCCGTTGTCCAACGAAAGCTTCCGTTTCGCCACCAGGCTTCATCAGGAACCGGAGTAAAAGAGATTTAATAAAGTACAAAGCTAGCATACGCTCTTCCATACTCAGACACAAACAGTGCCTCCTCAAACAATAGCTCTCACTGGCGTCTGATGTCAGCAACTTTAAATAACCGGTAACCAATCGGCTTACTTGTGCTGGCCACATCACAACTCTCAACAACTTTATACATACCACAACACATAATAACACACTAACATGAATGAATATAGCCAAGGAGAAGATAAGCAGGAACTGCACCAGTCAAAATAAATCTGAACAAAAATCTCATCTAAAAAAATAATGTCCAGTCTATTTTGTCGTTCAACCCTCCCGGGTCTAATGTATGTAAGGTATAAATCCATTTCTGTTCTTTCTGGAGCAATTGAAGTCCTCTATCACCTCTTCGGATATTAGAAGGCACCACCTCCAGAACCGTACATCGAATATCTTCAAAATTATGATGAAAAGTAAGCCAGTGCTGCACAAGAGGGTTCTCCAGCTGAGCTTTAGATATACTATACTTATGCTCCGCCAATCTAGTTCGCAAAGGGCGAGTTGTTTTGCCCACATAGGTTTTAAAACATGGGCACCACAAGGCATAGATAACAAAAGAAGTGTTGCAGTTAGTATCTTGGCAGAGACGTCGAGACTTAAGCACTGATGCAAGGTCAGTCGTGTTAGTCATATATTTACAAAAAGAGCAAAGACCACAACACGTATGAGAAAACTCTTTCACTCTAATTGAAGTTCGAGGAACTGCCGAGCAGAGCTGGTCTAGCATATTTCTGCCCCTTTGATAAGCCACCCTAAGGGAGCTGCCGGCCAATAAAGGATGAGCCGTAAGTAACTTCCATCGTTTATACAGAGCAGAGACAATGCGATTAGACAGACTAGAAAAAGGGAGAACACATGTTACAGTAGATGATACAGTAGACACTGCAGAATCAACATCCGGCGCACTCGGACGTAGGAGCCACTCTTGATGATTAAATTTGGCTCTTTTGTAGGCCTTCTTTAATACCGAAGAGGGATATCCTCTTTCACGAAATTTAGACAGCATCACACCAGCTTGCACTTCAAATTCTTGATGCGAAGAACAGATTCGACGACATCGTAATAACTGAGAATAGTATTCAAACAAGGCATCAGCAGCTGTGGGAGATGGGTGTACATTGCCCTTCTCCAACCCTGGGGATTGCATGTGGGTGGATGGGTCACCTCCTCCACATGGACAGTGCTGTTGCTGGGGGAGAGAACCTGTTCAGGATAGTCACACATAGGTAGACAGCCAGCGCTGGGGAGGAGTTGGGATATAGGGGATATACTCAGTGAAACAACTTGACCTGAGCCAAATAGTGAGGGTTAGAGACAGCTGAACACAGTTGTTGGTGGAGCCTGCAAATGGGGTGTTGCAACTAATGGCAAATTGTAGGCCTGGCACATGATTGTGCTTTCTGACCACCACCTCCCCTGCATGAGGGTGCATGAATTGGTGTATACGTGCACTAGAGGGGCTAGATCAGTGCCACAGTCTTTGTTTATGGGAATACATGAGCCCTCACCTTGGCCATTGGAGGATATGTAGAGCAACTGCTTACATTTAAACCACTGAAGAACACTCTGGTCAGTGTCCTTCTACCATGCATGGTGCTGAGGTGATGAGGTGTTCCCCCCACTTGGGGAACATTTATGGGCTTCTCAGGGCTTGGGGTTTCTCAGTTACCTGAAAACAGGCATGCTAGAGCTGGGGAAGGACTGGAGGTTCCCTTCTCCCTGGTGGTGGACGGGGTGTGCTGCAGTGTGCTACCAGAGCTTTCTTCATGTTAGGAGCATGGGTGTTTTCTGTGGATATATATATATATATCCAACATGTGCAGCCTGAGCTGTGCTCTGCTTTGATAACAGCTGGGTAACAAGCTTCAATCAACAGCTTTTCTCCTGCTCTGCACAAACTTTCTGATATGCCAGTTACTAGAACGTTTCCTTTTTATGTTTGATCCCACTTTCAGGATTTCTCTGTGCTAGCCACTTTGCATAAAGAACAGTCCATGAAAGAATCATCTTCCTCACCAATTATATCTTGTTCTTCTATCTGCATGGGCTCTATATCAGGATCAGGCTCAGAGGGTTCTACAGACTGACCTCTATTAGGACAGAAACTGTTTCTAAGCAGCTTGCATTGCTCTAGGTTAGACAAACGTCCAAAGTTCATACCTGAGTTAAAGCTGTCATTAGGCTGTCCTCTTAGATACTCTGGCCAGTATGCACTTGAGCTTTTGTGACCTGTCCTCCAGTCTGTATTCCTGGACCTCAGGGCATCTGCTCCATACCTCTTCCAAAAGGTATTTGTGTTCCTTCTCCCTGCAGCTGCTTCTGTCCTCTTACCGGCTGCTGCTTTAGGGTTCCTGGCTGAAGTTCTCCAAGCCTCTGGATCTCTCCAATCCCTTGAAGCTGGCTTCTCACAGGAATTTCTCCAAGAACACGAGTCTTTCTGAGCTCCTTTTGCTTCTCCTTCCCTCTCTCTCTCCGTCCGTTTCTCTGTCCATTTTTCTGTGAACATTCTGTACTAGTTTTAAAGTTACCAGTTTCCAACCCCTCCCTTGCAGTCCCCAGGTGTTGGTGGTCACACTCCCTCCTGGCAGCTGAGTAATTAGGAGTGACGTAAGGGTTTTTCAATCTGGGCTTATGCTCGTTCTCCTCATCTCCACTAGGGGCTCTCTGCTGGTCATTGCAGCCTGGAATAATCTGTCTTTTAGGAAAACATGCAGTTTTATTCCTCTGCCCTGCCAAAACAGGTCCCTTGATTAGGGTAAATTCCCTTCCTTTGCCAGTATTCTCTGGGCTCTGATAAGCTTCTTTATCACAGTGTCCACCTCCTGGAACACCAGTTGTTTGTGAGGTGGATGTCCTATCTGCCAAACTGAGAGGTTGTTTCTGGACAACCTAGACCCAATTAAGCAGGAAGGGCAAATGGCAGAGAACTCTTGCCAAATGCATGCCATATCTGTGTGGTCTCTATGTTGGACCATCAGATCTTCAGACTGGCCTATTGCATGCCCCCCTCCCCCCTCCCTGGGGCACCCACATGAGTCAGGTCCACACTCCTCCCTAACAAGGGTTCAGTCCATTGCATCATAAGTCGTCAGGCACTCTGGGTGACTTAGGGTGAGAGGGTTTCATACGCCAGTGCCCATCTGCGGGCACTGCTGACATCCTGCCTTCACCAGAATGAGGCCCCATGCTTATGTGGATGCAGCATTTGTGTCCTAACCCCAACAGACAGTCTATATGCAGGAGGTTTTTCACTGATTTGTATGCCCTGCCTGATTTGGCCCATATATCTGCACTGAGCAGCAGAATGCACATTTCCCCAGTCAGCCTTCTCTATCCTTCACTGGTCACTTACACTATATTCTGTTGGTGGGGTGTGGGGACATTTATTATGTGTTCCCCTTCTGCTATGGTGCGGTGGGCTGTGTCTACCCATTGCATTGCTCTTGTTCCTCTCTCAGACATTGTATGGCAGGGATTCCATTTGTGTTGGCACACCCTTGTACTGCATCTATCCCTAGGGGTCCAGTCATGCCTCTTTGGCTCCATGGCATGATGCAGCTATCTGGATATGTCTTCACTCATCCTGCAGGCATCTGTAAGGTGCTCGCCACACAGCACTATGCTGTGGCCCCAGTGACATACACTTGTCTACGGAGGGTGCAATGGTGTTAGCACACAAGTGCAGAGGGCAAGTAGCACGTGTTCAATGCATGATTGCTACTAATACATGGTTGCTGTGCCTAGCGTGGCATTACTTCCATACTCAGCCCCCTACATTTACTGTGGTTACACTACCTTTGCCGCAATAAAAATGCACGCTAACTGCATGTTTGTCCTCTGCTACTTATGGCACTTTGGTAAACATGCCCCTCTGAGTGATCCTGACAGCTGATAGGCATCTCAGCTTGAAGGTTTTGCACTAATTTCATTTGCTGTTAAAAGAAAACTTGCTATAACTATGCAGGAAAGATAATTTATTCTTGTTCTGAGTAAGGAATTTTGGTGTGACTGGGTTTAAAAGTTCTGTTACACTGTAGAGAGACAGCGACTATTGTCTCACTGGCATTGCCTGGAAGGCTATTTGGCTGCTTAATTAGAATTAAAATCATCTGGAAGAAGTGAATATTTCCTCTGAGGAGATTTTAAAAGCCAAGTTGTTTGTTTGACAGTGCTGGTGGAAACTGCTACTGCTGGCTGTGCCTAGTTGTCACAAGCAATGCTTGCAGAAGTGCGAGAGAAACTCCTGAGCTGGAGAAGAACATTTATTTTTATTCCAATTCTTTCCTAACTAGTTTTTTTAAAAGAAAACATTTGGGACAAGACCACTGGGGCTCATTGTTAAAGCATGAATATGGTATGAATGGTTAGAGAGGGGGTAATCATGGATCTATAAATCTTTTATTTTTACATTAATTAGAAGTGACATTTTGTAGAATTAACAGATTCTGCCTTAACTGGCAGATTTTTGAAACCTCAACATTAGGGAGATAGCTTCTCTTATTGAGTTGGCTTGAGGTAGGGAGTAGGTACCTCCTGACCTGTGACCAGAAGAGTCAGAGGAGCCAATTACCAGAGGACCAGGATCAGTTTGACCAGAAGAGACCCTGGACTCCAACACAAGACAGAGTCCCAGGAAGAGATAAGTAGCTACCAACTAAATGGCATGCATACCAATGTTTACTTTATAGTTGGAGTGCACCAAAGAACATAAGAACATAAGATATGCCATACTGGGTCAGACCAAGGTCCATCAAGCCCAGCATCCTGTTTCCAACAGTGGCCAATCTAGGTCATATGTACTATCGTGACCCTCGCCTGGGGCCAAAGACTTACAGGCATAGGGCTGCCAATGTTTGTCCTTAAATAAAGAGTTACTATCCTTGTCTCCAGCAGGGTACTCTGGGACTTGTAGTTGATTCTTGTACTCAAAGACAAAGTAGTGTGAGACCGTTGGTTTTAAGGCAAAACAATAAATTTATTTAGGTTCCCATAAGCACTAAGGTTCAACGCAGACATAAGGATTATTCTCCAAGTAAATAATAACAGGAAACATATGCAACTGGAACTGAAGAAACTGAAAGAACCTTTAAACATGTGCAGCTGTTTTTATCAAAAACATTTCAGCAAGTAAATCACAGCTTCCTTTGTTCATCCAGCACAGCTAAATTCCTTCATTTATCCTGTGCTGCTTCGGTTATCAAACTCTAGGTTAAGCAAGGGTTCGTTACCTTAGAAGAAGTTCCGGGCATTCACATGGCTAGGTAAAACCCTGCTTCTCAAAAGCTTCTTCTGTTAACACTTTTTATCACCAACTTTCAAACGTCCTTCTTACACAAAGAACAGTCCATAGGAGACTCCTCCATAACAGAATCCTGCCCAAAAGAGTCAATTTGAATTTCTTCCCGTGCTACGAAATGCTTGTCTGTCTCTGGGTTTTCATTAACTCCTTCAAGCTTACTGTTCTGTAGGAACTTCTGAATTTCCTTCCACAGCTGCTCTCCCTGATATGGAATATTTGTACCTTGAGAGTGGGGCTTCTTTCCCTGGATCAATTGCCTCAATGCTTCAATCGTGTTCAACTCAGGTTCTCTGCCCTCGGCTGGGTTCTGGTCACTTCCAGTTGTAACCGTATTCACCCACCTTCTGGCAGCTTGAATTCTCTGAGCTGGCTCACGAACACTCTGCACTGCAATCTGTTCCTCGTTGTCAGCAACTCTCCCAGCCACCCATCTGCTGGTTTCTGAATTAAGAGTACCCCTCTTACAAGGACTGCTTCCTCTCTTGCTGGAGCCATTCTCCAACTCGAAGTCAAACTTCCCACTTCTCCCTTTCCTCTCCTCTGAACAGGGCTTATAAAGCTGTTTCCTAACTAACACTCCCCTGTCTCTGCACAGGTGATTATCATTACCCTCCAAGCCTGCACTTATGTTAGAGCTTGGGTGTGGTTTGGCTTCAGCAACTACGTGCTTCTTTCCTTTGCCTGCAGTCTGAACCCTGTGAATACCTTGCCTGTCTCTCCCCTTAAAGGCATATTCACTGTTTTCTTCTGTTTCCATCGGCTCAGCACAGCTCTCATCATCACAGTACCTAGCAGTTTCCCCAAAAGACACAGGTTCCACAATGCTTGTACTGGGTCAAGCATTGATATCCTCGGTTCCTTCTTAATAATGGTTTATGGACCTTTCCTCCAGGAACTTGTCCAAACCTTTTTTAAACCCAGCTACACTAACAGCCTTTACTACATCCTCCGGTAACAAATTCCAGAGTTTGATTACACGTTGAGTGAAAAAATATTTTCTTTTATTAGTCTTAAATAGTTTACCCTGTAACTTTATTGCATGTCCCCTAGTCTTTCTATATTCTGATAATGTAAACAATCCTCACATTTATTTTTTTGTTTATTTTACTTGAGCTCAAAAGGGTGTTTTGTAGGCTGAGAAAAATGCTTACCAGCTAGTGCTACTTCAAGGAGGAATTCATCAAAGAGAAACAAAATCTACTGAACGAAATTTTAAAAGAAAAAGACAAAAGAAAAGCAATTTCCATGAGAGTAATTACCCGAGCTCCCGAAATTTGGGCTAGTGACACCTATCGAAGAAATAAATGGAAATTAGTACTGTTTGTACACATTTAAAAGTAATAGTATATTGAAGTTGGGTGAACTTATCTATACCCGTACCTTACCAAAGTACCTGAAAAGAATAAAAACAAAAAGAAAAGGTCATAGAGAAAAAGTTAAATAACTATAAACTCAAGTAATAGGGAAGAATAGAAATTTATTAGTTGAAAACATTTTGGAAAGAAGCATTTTTGTGTAGATTCCTAGAAACAGAAAAAAATTTAAGTATTGTTTGAAGGAGAGTGATCTGTAATTTCTGCAATAATACCTAAAGCACTTTAAAAGTTTTAATTAGAATATTTCAGTTGGTCTTTTAACTAGAAATAGCCAATTATTATTTATCTTATTTATTATTCTAGTAACAAACAATTTGAAGTATTGCACAGTATGTTGAATTGTTATTTCAAATAGCAAGACTTACCAGTGATAACATCATTGTGACATCCGGCTGATAAGCAGATAAACCTTCAAATCTTTGGGGGGTCTTTTACTAAAGAGTGTTAAAATATTGTACCAAACAGCACCAAAACCATAGTGCGTTAGGTGCAACACCATCACATTAACTGTTGGGGGTGTGGAACGAATTTCCTCAACAGTTAACACAGAGCCCTTTCCCCTAAGGAGGCTGCATTAGCACGGGTGCATTTAACCCCACTTATTGAGGTGGCATTAGGTGAACCCGCATTAATGCAGTGTGGTATGAATCTGGCGCTAACAGTACTGAGAACGCCACTCCCACTCTCTGTCCCTGTCCCGCCCGCAGGCAACCCTAAGGCAGGTTGCACAGTTAGTGCGGGAATTGTCCTGCACTAGCTGTCATGGTCCAAAGCTAGCTGGCAATGCATGCCAGAATACGCGCTGCCAGCTATTGCCCATTAGTAAAAGACTCCCTTAGTTTAATTCTTCCTTCACTTTTGTTCTAAAAAAAGTCAATCGAAGTAGCCTAGTAGCCTGCTGGAAAATATGTGCCTGAGGTAACATTCTTTTACCTGTTCTATATCACATTATTAAACATCTACAACAGGGAAAGTAAGGCTGTCATCCGCCAAGCTGCGGCTTCAATATTAACCAAACATTGTGAGTCTGATTCTATCAGGGGCACGTCCGGGCTATCAGGGGCAGGATGGGCCCATTTGGACCCGATTCTGCATCAAGGGAGCAACATGCTCCCATGGGTGCAGGATCAGGCCCAGAGATGGCACAGTGTGCGCCTGCTGCACTGCAGGGATGTCCTCACAGCCTGCCAGTGCTCTGACCTCTGCAACCCCGCCTTCCGACCCCCACTGGGGGCAGCCGGGGCCCTGATCAGTGACTGTGCATCCCGGCAGGACATGCAGCCCTGCTATCCTTCTCTCGTAGCTTGTGTGTACAGTGATTGATAAACAATTCTAAGAGCTTGAATAGTGACAGTCCACATAAAATCAATGATGTATTCTTCTAAAACAATTAGTAGTAATAGATATCACAGTGTTGAAACAAGGAATGATTTAGATTTTTTGGAGGTTGAATATAACTAAAGAAAATCATAGGAGGGCATTTTGAAATTATTTTCAAAGTCACTGCGATATTCAGCAGCACTAATCGGTTAGCAGCGCTGAATAGCCAAAAAACGCCTGGTTAAGATTGGGGCTTCTGTGGGAAGATCCAGGTTAGGGGATTCTACTATCCAGTTAGCAGTGACATTCAGCTGCTAACCAGATAGCTTAAGCAGTTAACGTTAAGACAGGTGAGTGGCTGTCCTAACTTTAACCAGTTACTTCTTTCTGGTGAACGGCTGAATATTGTGCTGGTGTCTGGCCAGCCTGGACATTCAGTGGTAGAGACGAAACATGTTCCACTGCTGAATATTTGACTTTAATTAAAGAGGTGGCGGCCAGGAGCTTTATTTAGGCTAGCCACCGCCACTGACTATGCCTCCCTCAGTATTTATCCCTGAAGATTTTTTTGTGCTCTCACTATGTAACTGTTCAGATCTTCTGCTTAGTATTCCATAGGGTTACCAATTGGCCCCAGGTCATAAAGAACAAGAAAATACAGTCCTGGATTTACCCCTATTGACTGCATGTATTTGCAGTCCATACATGCGATAAGGAAAAACTAGGACTGGATTTGCCTTTTCTTTATAAAGTGGAACCAGTTGGCAAGCCTACTGGCAACTCGCACAAGCTCAGGCAATTTCATCATCCACACACCTGACTTTTACTTAACAATAGCCCAACACCTGATTTTCTGTGGCAAGAGGAGGTACTTTGCTGAGAAAGAGGTTAGACAATTTCCCCATCACTTTTAGATGATGCTTTTTAGAGATCAGCCACTCTCACGAGCAATAAAATGAATGAGCCGGTCAATAAAATGAATGAGCCTGCCTTATTATTTTATTAAAATTTCATATACTTTTTATTTTTCATTTTTTATTTCTTTTGGTATAATGTGGAAAAGGAACACTCATGTTCCTGCTTCCTGATTTATTCTGCGACATCACAAACCACAGGTTGTGAGATCATATTATCAATTTCATTATTCTGCACTAAAGCTGAGACACCCAAACTTAAAGTTTTATATCTACACATATAAATATATATATATGCAAACATAATGCAAAATTGAATACAGCAGTGTCTGAATTCAGTAAACAGACATTTCTATTCTCCTGGGCCCTGCTTTGCACCCATGGAGAGAAACGTATTCTCTTGCAAGCCAGTGGAGATTCTTTATCAGTCTCGCTTATCTTTTATCTATTTGCCATGGAATGAGTGCAAAGTACAAGGAGCATTCAAGGAAATGTACAGGAATAATGGATACGATTTAAGATTTGCTACTTCTCAGACATACTTTTCCTGAACTCGGTGTCCTGATTATCAACAGACAAGACAAAAGGATTTTGAAGTACAATTATTGTAGTAATATATCACCAGCTATTAACATACATTTCTGTTGTTGCAAAGACCTGTTCCAAACTTACAGCATTGTTTGCCAAGTTTGAAGTATTAACTCTGCCAAAAAAAGTTTCAAATAATTCATGAAAAAAAATTGTTAATATCTTCCTTTCATTTGCTATGTCCTATTTTAATTCTAAATATAAACCTAAATAAATCAGGAGCACTGCTCCGTGGAATATCACCAGAATCCTAGGTAAACATTATCTTGATAGGCTTTTTCTAGCATGTGTAATATAGAAAATCCTGGAAATGGGTATAACATTGGGTATGGAGCCAGAAATGGAGTGAATGATATGACTTATCCTCACAGGGAGAGCCCTTTCTTCTACAACGGTGGTTTGCAACCTGTGGCCTGTGAAACCCTGGGAGTCTGTGAGATCATTACAGGGGATCCTCATGTAGCACCCCCCTTAGGTGCGCTTCTGGGTCTGGACCGGCTTGGCTGGAGTGCCCTCAAGGGCGGGCTCCGTCGGTCCTTGTCAGTTTGGCATCTGGTGCCTCTACCTGGGGAAGAAAGGTGTTAGCGGGCAGGATTTCCCTCCTTTCACCGCAGGAAAACTGCAAAAATACTGCTGTGAACAAGGCTGGCTTAAATAGTATTTACAATTTATTTACAAAATATATACAGCAAGTATTATGATAAAATAATGCAGTATGTACAACCCATGTTATAATAAGTGGTTCAAGCAGGTAAGGTGAAATAGCAGTATAAGATAAGAGTTAAGATAGTTCAAACAACCAACTATAACCTTGTACAACTTAAATAAACTTTAAAGATCATGGATTTAACCTTATTAACCTGTCTCCTAACTCCCTTCCCTTTCCCCTTGTCCACCAGCCCCAAGTTATATAGTAATATAGTAAATGATGGCAGATAAAGACCAGTATGGTCCATCTAGTCTGTCAGCCACTCCATGCAGGTCACCCCTCCCCATGCCTTTGTTTAGGGGTGTACCCACTGCTCCATGTAGGTCACCCCTATTTGTTGAGATAGAAGAGATAGTTATGTTTATTTTGATTTTATCCTGTTGCTATAAAAGGATCCGCTGTGTCTGTCCCATGCCATTTTGAATTCTGTCACTGTATTTGCCCCCACCGCTTCCATCGGGAGGGCATTCTAAGCATCTACCTCTCTTTCAGTGAAAAAGTATTTATTGACGTTTCCTTTCAGTTTACCCCCTTGCAGCTTCATGTTATGCCCTCTAGTTTTACAGCTCCCCGTCTTTGGACAAGGTTTGTTTGTTCTTTAATACTATTCAAGTATTTAAAGGTCTGAATCATATCTCCCCTGTTCCTCCTCTCTTCCAGAGTGTACATATTTAGGTATTCAAGTCTCTTCTCATAAGTCTTCTGACGCAGGCTCCAAATCATTTTGGTTGCCTTCCTCTGAACCATTTCCAATCTTTTTATATACTTTGTGAGATATGTTCCCCAACATGAACACAATGTTCCAAGTGAGGCCTCACCAACGACTTGTATAGTGGCATCAGTACCTCTTCCTTTCTGCAGGTAATTCCTATTTGTATGCAACCCAGCATCCTTCTGGCATTTGCCACCACCTTGTTACACTGTTACTGCACCTTGAGATCCTCAGAAACAATCACTCAGAGGTCCTTCTCCTGGTCCGTGCACATCAACCTCTCGCCCCCTATCGCATAGAATTCTCCTGGATTTCTGCTTCCCAAGTGCATGACACTGCACTTCTTCACATTAAATCTTAACTGCCAAGCATTTGACCATTCTTGCAGCTTTTGTAGATCTTTCCTCATGTTATCGACTCCCTCAGGGGAGTCCACTCTGTTGCAAATTTTGGGGTCATCTGCAAAAAGACAGACTTTTCCATTCAGTTCTTCTGCAATATCACTCACAAATACATTGAACAGTATTGGTCCCAGGACCAAACCTTGGGGCACACCGCTAATCACCTTCCTTTCATCCAAGTGAGCTCCGTTTAACATCACCTTCTGTTGTCTGTCAGTCAACCAATTTCTGATCCAGTTCACCACCTTCGGACCCATCCCCAAACTACCGAGTTTATTGATAAGCTTCCTATGAGGAACAGTATCAAAGGCTTTGCTGAAATCTAGGTAGATTATTTATTTATTTATTTAGTTTTGTATACCGCCTTATCCTTCAATCAAAGCGGTCACAACACAATTGGGGGATACATTTAACATGCGGGGATATGAGACACATACACTAATACTTACAGGGAACATGGGCAATGGAGGGTTAAGTGGCTTGCCCAAGACCACAAGGAGCATCTGTGGGACTAGAAACCCCAGTCCTTCCGGCCCAAGGTTGCTGTCCTCTAGTGGGATTTGAACCTCCGACCTTCTGGCCTGAAGTACCTTGCCCCAACCACTAGGCTACTTCTCCCTCCTATTACATCCATCATATGCCCTTGATCTAGTTCTCTGGTCACCCAGTTAAAGAACTCAATCAGATTTGTTTGGCAAGATCATCCTTTGGCAAAACCATGTTGCCTCGGATCATGCAACCTGCTGGTTTCGAGAAAGTCCACTATTCGCTCATTCAGGAGTACCTCCATTACTTTTCCTGTCACTGAGGTAAAGATTACTGAACTGTAGTTTCTCATGTCTTCCCTATTACCACTTTTTTTTTGTAATTTATATTTTATTGTCAATTTTCCAGCATTTACACCTTATTCATAAAACATCTCTCCCCTCCACCACTCTTTCCAGCATTAATCATTAACATAAACATCAACATAAACTTCAACCTCTTTCCTTTTTCCCCCACCCTATTCTTTTACATTGCTTTATGTTCTTTACTCTACATCCTACAAGGCACTATTACACCAACTCCATTCTGCCTTTCTATCATCCTGCATCACAATGCTGTGTTTACAAATTATATACTTTCTTGTACCACTGTTTTACATATTGAATCATATAAAATCATTTCAGAACATATAACCATTGCTGATAACACTCCCCTTTCCACCTCCTTCATCCCATTTGCTTTCACCTCTTCTGCCTTAATATCTTCAACCCCTCCCCTCCCCTTTCCCATCCCCCATCTTACCCCCTCCCCTTCTGCACGTTCTCCCCCCTACCCCTTGAATCCGTCATCCTTTCCCCTCTCCGTTCCCCTCCCCTTGCCATTCTTTCTCCACCCCCTCTCTTCGCCAGTTGTCATACCATTGCCATACCTTTTTGTGTTTTTCTACCTGATGTATTCTCTGCGCTTCTATCATGCACAAACCCCATAGCTGTTCGAGCTCACCCACTACCTCTCTCAACGGGGGCACTTCAGCATTCTTCCACCATCTCAAGAGACACATTCTCGCTGCTATAATCCCATATCCCATAAAAATTGCCATATCTCCCGCTCCCACTCTCTCCCCCTCATTAAGGGCTACCATATCCTCTGTAAATGTTATCTGCACCCCCGTAATATCCCCATATAGCCTTCTTACCTGCCCCCAATACCCCTGCACTTTTGGGCACTACCAAATCATATGCATTAACTCCCCATTGCCCCACACTGCTTCCAGCACTCACTCGATCTATCTGGGAATATAGCCCGTAACCGTATTGGTGTCCAGTACATCCTAAACCTCAGCTTCAAACTATTTTCTAGCATCGGAGTCCTTCTAGCCATCATGTGAGTTCTCTCATATATTGCTTCCCACCTGTTTTCATCCCACGATCCTGGAATATCCTCCTCCCACATCCGCTGCCAGCTCCCCTTCTCCCACCTTTTTTGTAACAGCATTTTATATATTTTTGATATTACCCCTCTTTGCAACCACTGTTTCCCCAACATCTCCTCAAATTGTGTAGGCTTCCTCACCAAATCGGCTTTCACCTCCCATTTATTCATGAAGTACCACAATTGCACATAGGCATACTGATCTTTTCTTTCTAGACAATATTCTTGCTGGAGTTCCTCAAATGTTCGGATTCCTCCCCCCTTCTGCATAAGTTGTCCTAGCCTCTCCAGCCCTTTACCACTCCACCCCTTGAAAACCGTAGAGTCCCCTTCCTATGCCCCTATCACCTACCGCTCTAATAAGTGTATACCTAGAATACTCCTTCCCTTCCAAGAGAAACCCTTTCCCCCTTCTTCCAAACTTGGAACATGAGCTCCCGAAATGGATTACCTTTCCCTTCTTTATCTCTCCAACCTCCTGGGTCCCATATTCTCCTCTCTTTATACTCTTCAACCCCTGACTCTATTTGCATCCATCTTAAAATATCTGCCCCCTCCCTCCACGCTAAAAGTGCCTTCAATTGTGCCGCTTCAAAATATTTTAGCAAACATGGCACCCCTAACCCCCCTTCAGCTCACATTTGGTACATGGTTCCCCTTGCAACCTTTGGGCGCTTTCCTTCCCAAATAAACTGCATAATCATATTCTGCGGCTTTCCTATCTCCTTCTTGGTCACCTTACATGGCAGGGAGGCGAACAAAAACAATCGTGGCAGGATGTTCATCTTCACCGTCGCTATCCGATCCAACCAGGACTGCCTTAGCCCCCCCCCCCCATTTTGATAAGTCCGCCCATATGTTTTCCATCAGAGCTTGATAATTCCACTGCTTTATCTTCTCTATTGGCTTCCCTAGTTGTATCCCCAAGTACCTAAACTGCTGCTTCACCCACTTAAAGTTAAAATGCAACTTTAACCTTTCCTCCAGCCCCCCTACCAGATGAAACCCAAGTACCTCCGTCTTTCCCGAATTCATTTTGTATCCTGCGATACTACTAAACTCCTGTATGATTCTCATCAAGACTGGCAGAGTAGTCAAGGGCTGCGTCAACGAAAATATTATATCGTCCGTGAACAACGTTATTGTCTTCTCCCTCCCTCCCACTACTACCCCTTTTACATCCCCCTCCCTCCTCACCACTTCAGCCAAGGGCTCAATCGCCAGCGCAAACAAAAGAGGCGACAGAGGACACCCTTGCCTGGTACCCCTCCCCATTGTATACTGCTCAGAATATCCTACATTTATCCAAATCCTTGCCTTTGGGCACTTTCACAATGCTCTTATCCATGCTATATACCTTTCTCCAAATCCCATCTGTTCCAACACTTGAAACATATACGGCCATTCAACCCTGCCTTCTCCGCATCCACTGTAACCAACACCGCCTGTTCTCCAGTCCCCTGAAGATACCAGGCAATGTTCATCACTTTCCTAATATTATCACTACCTTGCCTCCCCTTCACAAACCCAGTTTGATCTCTATGAATGATCTCAAGCAAGAGTTTCTGAATCTGATTTGCTAAAACCTTAGCAAAGATCTTTGCATCTAGATTTATCAGCGAGATGGGTCTATAGGATCCACACACCCCCTTGTCCTTACTGGGCTTTGGCATCACTGTGATACCCGCCTCCCCCCTCATCTAAGGAATCCCTTCTCCTTCCAGCACCTTATTAAAGACCCGCGTCAGTAACGGTGCAACTTGCTCCCCCATCTTCCGATAATAATATGCCGTAAACCCGTCCAATCCCGGGGACTTTCCAGTTTTCAAGGACTTTATAGCCGCCATCACTTCCCCCTCCGCAATATCCTCTCCTATTCTTTCTCTAGCCCCTGGGTCAACCTTACTCAACCCGCACTCCTGCAAATATCTATTTCCTCCTGTCCTTGTTGTAACTCACTTTGGTACAACTTTTGATAATGCTCTCTAAAAACCTGACTGATCACTTTCGTACGGTGTACCATCGTCCCCTTATTGTCCCTAATGCCATCTATGTAAGCTGTCTGCTGTTGGGCCCGCAACCTACTTGCCAGAATCCTCCCCGCTTTATTTCCCCCCTTGAAATATGTTTGCTTTAAGACATTGAGTTTGAACGCTATCTCTTTCCCTCTCAGCCGACTTAGCTCTAATTGCTTTACCTGTCATAACAAATCCCCTTCCACTTTCCTCTTTTCTTTTTTAAGACGCGCTGCTATACTTATTAGCTTTCCCCTAATCACTGCCTTTAGGCCATCCCAAACTGTCTTCAATTGGACCTCTCCCATCTCATTAAATTCCAAATACTCTTTAATAGATTCTTGCACTATCCCCACATTCTCTTCTTCGTCTAACAAGGAGTCATTTAACTTCCAGAGCTTGATCCCCCCCCTCTTCTACTCCTATATCAAAAAGCACACTAACGGGTACATGGTCTAACCAGGTCATTTCCCCTTGTTCTACCTCCTTCACATTTGCCGCCCATTTCCCCCCTTCCCAAATCATGTCCAATCTGCTGTATGTGCCATGCACCTGAGAATAAAAAGTGTATCTTCGCTCCCCTGGGTGTCTAGACCTCCATAAATCTATCACCCCTAGTCTCTCCTTCATCCTCTTCATGCTTTGTCTATCCTTCTTCCCTCCACTACCCTGCCCGCCGCTATTATCCAGCCTTGAGTTACTAGTTAGATTAAAATCTCCCCCCAATATTAATAGGGTATCTCCCAATTCTTCCAGCTCTTTGGTTACTTTCCCAAACGCTTCTCCCTACCCCTCATTGGGCCCATACACGCTTATCACCCCCACCTCTTCCTCCCCAACTTTCAACTTCATTCCCACCCACCTCCCATCTTTCCCTCTCACTTCACCTACTAATAAATTTCTGTATGCTTCCCCCACCAACCCCTCCTCTCCTAGGGTTCGACCGCTTCCCCGCTAGCACCACCTTTGGATATTTTTTTGTTGTTAGCATGTACTCCTGTCCCACCCGTAAATGTGTCTCCTGCACACAAAGTATATCTGCATTCATACGCCTACCTTCTCGCTCCAGTAGCCGATGTTTTTGCCATGTTCTTAACCCCTTTGCATTAATGGTAGTGACCCCCAACTGCTTAGATTTCCCACCACTATTTTGCCCTCTTACCTCTCGTTCTCTCCTTCCCTTCTCCCTCTCCCCCTCACCCTCCCCACCTGTTCCCCCCTCCTCCTCCTCCTCTTTGCCCTCCCTGCCCCCCTCCAGCCCCTCCTCCCCTCCCTCCTCCCTTCCCTCCGCCCTCTCAATCCTTCCCTCCCACCCCCCTCCCCCTTACTCCCCCCTCCTTGTCCAGGAGTATTTAGAGTAGTGCGCCCCTTGCTCCCCCCACCTGCCCCACCTCCCACTCCTTCCCCCTTCCCTCCCCGTCTGCTTTAACTGCTCTCTTACCCCCCCTACCACCCCCCTCTCTCCTTACCCAGAGCCCCCTTTTCAAAAACAATTTTCATACAACTTTTAACATTCCAACCTTCTAACCATTTTAACCTTTTGCTTTACAAATACAACGTTTGTCATATATTTTATTCCACACAACTGTGTTGTCTCTAGTTCACCATCTCTGCCTTCTCTCCTCTACCCACACACCCATCTGCTGCCTCTCCTTCTGGATTGGTTATTTCTTAGCTCTGTCTTTACTCTCTTTACTCCGGTTCTTCTTCATTTCTTGCTGCTCTTCAGAACCTTTGCTTTTTTTTTCCACCCCTTCGCTATTTTATCCATGTCATTGCCACCATTATTTTTTTCTGTCCTCAGCCCCGCTTCTTGCAGCGCTGCTTGCATCTCTTCCAGCGTCTGCACTCTCCAGGTCTTCCCTTTCAATGTGAACAACAGCCCAAAAGGATGTAACCATCTATATTTAATCTCCACACTTCTCAGTATCTGCGTTACAGGCATCATGGCTCTTCTTCTTCGCAATGTTCCAATGGACAAGTCCTCATAGATAGTCACTGGGTACCCTTGCCAAGTCAAGGCCCCAAGGCTCCGTATTTTTCTCACAATCCTTTCTTTCATTTTATATCCCATAAAACAGATAATATCTCTAGGTCTGTTCACTCGCGCCACACCTAGCGCTCTATGTGCTTTGTCCAGCGCGATCTCCTCAGGGGCCACTTCCTCCCTCCCCTTTCGGAGGATCTCCGAACATATTGAAACCGCCACTTTCGCACTGTCTTGGAATTCCTTTTCCTCCGACACCCCTCAAATCCTCAGATTATTCCTATGGGACCTATTTTCCAAGTCCTCCAACTTATATTGCATCTCCTTTTGCCATTGTTGAGCTTCCTGAAACCCCTGTTGTTGCTCCTCTTGTTGTTGCTACAGGCTTTGCAACCTGTTCTCATGCTCTCCCGCTGTATGTGTCAATTTCATGATATCTTCCTTCAGATTTCCTATAAGTTCACTGATCTCTATTTTCACTGCTTGCACCTTCTTTTTGATTTCACTGAACCATTCCTTTAGTTCTGTTCTTGAAATATCCTTTAATTTTTCCTTTCCTTGTTCTATAATATTTTTAGTTGTAGTCCCCTCTGCAGGCTCCTGTTGCTCAACATTTTTAGTTTTATTCTCCACGACCGTTTGATCACATGCACCCACTCCCCCACTCTGAAATGCATATTCTCTCAAGTCCATAGTTTTCCTTCTCGTCGCCATGTTGCCCCTCTGAGCACACTCCCCTTCTCCCGCTGCTACCACTTCTCAGCAAATGCGTTGGTACCTGTAGCTCAAGTCCTTTAATAGCCCACATCCGCTGATTTTCTCAACAGTGTCCTTGTTTTTTTTTTTTATTATTTATTCCCCTCTTCCAGCACCATTCCACTTTTCACAGTATTCCTTATAGCTCATCTGTTCCCCTTACCTCCAACACAGTCCTTAAACTAATCACGTTGCTGCTTTCCTTCTCAGTGCTCGTCTCTCCGCTTCCCCTGTGGCACTGCAGTAGCCATTCAGTCTTTTTCCAACTCCAACTCCAACTCCAACTCCAACTCCTTTCCCTTTTTTTCTTTTTTCTTTAATTGTATTTTTTTCTTTCCTCCACCTGCTCTCCTAATCTCCTCCTTCACTCATACTTTACTGCCTCTGTACTTTCCTGCACTCCTCACCTTCAGCGTTTGCACTATGAAGCTCCAGTCCTTCTCATTCGGCCATCTTGCCGGCCAAGTGGTCCCCGATCTGTATTTTCCCTGTTACTTGATTTCTTTTTGTACGCTCCCGCTCTGATCGTTCCGCACTCCAGATCTCCTATTCTCCTGCCGCTGTTCACTGCTGATCCAGCGGCTCACTCTCCTGCCGCTCCCCATGCAGCCAGTCACAGCCTCCTGCTCTTTTCAGGGCTTCTCTCCTTACTGATAGCGCAGCTCGTTCCTCGACTGCTCCTGGGACTGTCCTTCACTGCCGCCCGCTTTTTATCATTCCGCTGTCTCTCCCTCCACTCCGATCCCGCAGTTTACAGCTCCTGTGCTCTCAGGATCGATCTCTATTTCGGCGGCTGCTTTGCACTCCACGAGGGTTCTTTTTTATTATTTTTGGTAGGGTTAGCCCGGAGCGGTGCCCTCGCACCGCCATCGGGTTCGGTGATGTCACTTCCTCCATTACCCCTATTACCACTTTTGTGAAAAGGTACCACATCAGCTCTTCTCCAGTCCTGTGGAACCTCTTCTGTCTCTAAGGATCTTTTGAAACCATCTTTTAATGGCCATGACTCTTTCAGTATCCTGGGATGTATCCCATCCAGTCCCATGGCCTTGTCCACTTTTAGTTTTGCAAGCTGTAATAACATATCATCTTCTGTGAATGGTGTGGTATCTACTCCATTCCCATTTGTATATTTGTCAGTCACAGGTGGTCCTTCTCCTTGGCTTTTATCTCAAACCACACCGTGTGATGATCGCTGCTGCTCACATGGACATCCACCCGGATATTCGACACGTTATCTCCATTGGTGAGCACTGAATCCAGCATTGAGCTTTCCTGGTTCCATGACTATTTGTCTAAGTAATGCATGTTGGAAGGCATCTACAATTTTCTTACTTCTTTCCAGATTTGCAGAAGGAATACTCCAATCCACATCGGGTAGATTAAGGTCACCCAGTATGATCACTTCCTCCTTCGTGGCTATCTTTGCAATATCAATAATCAATTTGCTATCCATTTCTTTGGTTTAAGTTGGAGGCCTGTAGACTACACCAGCATGGATGACAGTGCCATCTCTTCTTTCCAACACAATCCACAGCACTTAATCTTTTCCCGATGTCCCCTGCATTTCAGCAGCTTTAATATTGCTTTTCAACAGAGTTATGATATCAAAAAGAATTCTCCAGCTGATCTCAGATCAATACGTGCATCACTCTCACGTTTCAAAGAAACTTCAACGGTGTGCCGTTGAAGTTTCTTTGAAACGTGAGAGTGATGCACGTATTGATCTGAGATCAGCTGGAGAATTCTTTTTGATATCATAACTCTGTTGAACAGGTTGAATGAGCAGTTATACAGATTTAGTTATTGAATATATTCATTCAGAAACGTTTTAGACCCATTGTACGTTGTGTTAATATTGCTTTTGACATATAGGGCTACTCCTCCTTCTTTTCTACCCGCGCTCTCTCTTCTAAATAGATTATAGCCAGCTATGGCTATATCCCATTCATGTGACTCATTAAACCATGTTTCTGTAATGGCCACAATGTCCAAGTACATTTCCACCATTAGGGCTTCCAGGTCAGGAACTTTGTTGGCTAGGCTTCGAGCATTTGTGCTCATTGCTTTCCAGCATTTGTTGACTGGCTTAGAGACACCCCTTCTGTGCTCTGCTATACCACCGATGCTGCTGAATAGTCTGGGACAGGCAAACACTCCATTGATGACATAGCACCACACTGTTACAAGGTATGCTGCCTTCCTCCTCCTGAACCAAGCCCTGATGGGTGGGCAAGGTTCTTGCCCATTTGCTTCGACATGAAGCGAAAGGGAGAAGTAGCGATGAGGAAACGTGAAGCTTACTGCCAGCAGCCACTACCAATCCATCATCTTGACTTATGGGGTATGTTTACTAAGCTGGGCTAATGGTTAGCACATGATATTTGTAACAAACTGAAACAAACTACCTGAGTGAGTACATCAGGCTCCTTCTCTAACCCTATTCAAATCTAGACTAAAACCCCACCTCTTCAAGGCTGCTTTTGGATCCTGATGTCCCTCATTGTCTTGCTCACCACTTATGTGTATCTTACAATATTCTATTCCCCAGTTTTGTGATGTTTTTCGTCTTGATTAGATTGTAGGCCCTGATGGTTTATGGTTTATTAAAACTTTCTTCAAAAGCAGAGCGGTGTACTATAGCAAATAAAATCATATTAGAAAAAGGAAAAGAACATCATTAAAATGATAGAAACGGACAGAGAGGAAAACAAATACAAAACAAGACATGACCATAGAGGACGGGTAGAGGGAGGAGAGAAGAAGGGAAGATGCAGAATTCTAACCTAAACATGATGGCAGAAAAAGACCACATAGCCTATCTAGTCTGCCCTTTACATATCAACTACAATAGTCATCTTTTTATTTTTAGAGATCCTCTGTATTTGTCCCATGCTTTCTTGTATTCAAATATCGTCCTTGTCTCTGCTACCTTCACTGGGAGACTATTCCATGCATCTTCCACTCTTTCCATAAAAAAATATTTCTGCTTATTACTCCTCAGTTTATCCCCTTTCACTCATGCTATGGGACATAGCAGAGCTTGCCTTCATTTCAAAGACACCCTCCTGTGCATTTATGCCACGGAGGTATTTAAATGTCGCTATCATATCGCCCGTATCCCGCCTTTCCTCTAAAGTATACATATTAAGATCTTTAAGTCTGTCATATGCTTCATAACGAAGACCATTAACCATTTTAGTAGCCATCCTCTGTACCAACCTGCTTATATCCTTTTGAAGATGCAGTCTCCAGAATTGCACACAATACTCCAAATGAGGTCGCACCAGAGACTTAAACAGGTGAATTATCACCTCCTTTTTTCTGCTGGCCATTCCTCTCCCTATACACCCGAGCATCCTTCTGGCTTTTGCAGTTGCCTTTTCTAGATGCTTAGCTACTTTAAGATCATCAAACACAATTATGTCCATGTCCCGCTCCTCTTTTGTGGACAGAAGTACCTCCCCCTATACTGTACCATTCCTTTGGATTTTTGCAGCCCAAATGCATGACCCTGCATTTTTTAGTATTAAATTTCAGCTGCCAAATTGTAGACCATTCTTCAAACTTAGCTGGATCCCTTCTCATTTTATCTATCCCTACCTGGGTATCTACTCTATTGCAGATTTTGGTATCATCCGCAAACAAGCAAACCTTACCCGACAGCCCTTCCGCAATATCACTAACAAAGATGTTAAAAAGAATCGGACTTAGGACAGATCCCTGTGGCACACCACTGGTAACCTCCTTATCCTCAGAGTGAGCTCCATTTACCTGTACCCTTTGTCGCCTCCCACTCAACCAATTTCTTACCCAAACAGTAATTTTAAGGTCCATTCCTAGGGTGCTCAGTTTGTTTATAAGTCACCTGTGTGGAAATATGTCAAAGGCTTTACTGAAATCCAAATACACCACATCTCGGTCCAACTCCCTGGTCACCAAGTCAAAGAAATCAATCAGATTTGTCTGACAAGACCTGCCTCTGGCAAATTCATGCTGCTTTGGATCCTGCAATCCACTGGACTTCAGAATCCTCACTTTTCTCTCTTTTAGTAATCTTTTCAATAATTTACTAACCACAGAGGTTAGACTAACTGCCTGAAGTTATCAATGCCATCCTTACATCTGCTTTTGTGTACAGGGATCACATGCCTTTCTCCAGTCCTCTGGCACCACTCCCTACTCCAAAGAGGCATTGAAAAGGTCAGACAGTGGAGCAGCTGGAACGTCCCCAAGTTCTCTCAGTATTCTCAGATGTATCCCATCCAGACCCATGGCTCTGTCTACTTTTAGATTAGCTTGCTCCTCATGAACACAGTCTTCTGAAAATTGTTTGAGATCCACGTCACTTCTGTTCCTGTTGTGGGTGTTTTCTGAGGTCCTGCTCCTGGTCCTTCATCTGTGAACACAGAACAGACATATTTGTTAAGCAATTCCACTTTATCCTCATCAGTTTCTGCATATTCCTCCCCTGCACCCTTGAGTTTGACAATACCACTTTTGCCCTTCCTCCTCTCACTAACATATCTGAAAAATGTCTTATCCATGCATTTTATTGCATTAGCTATTTCTTCTTCTTTTTGTACCTTTGCTTCCCTCACTATTTTGCTAGCTTCTCTAGGTTTTTCCAAATACAGATGCCTGTCTTCCTCTCTCTGTGATCTCTTGTATTTCCTGAAGGCCTCCCTCTTTCTCTTCACCTTTTCAGCTACTTCTTTTGAGAACCATAGTGGACTCCTTTTCCTTTTACATTTATTTACCTTTCTTACAAAAAGGTTTGTTGCCCTTAAAATATCCCCTTTCAGTTTTGCTCACTGTGTTTCTACATCCCCCAGCTGTTCCCATCCCACTATTGACTCTTTGAGGTATTGTCCCATCTTGGCAAAGTTAGTTTTCCTAAAGTTTAAGACCCTCGCTTTTGAATGGATTTTATCAGCCCTAATCCTAATACTGAACCATTCCATCTGGTGATCACTAGATGCAAGATGATGTCCCTCTGTAACATCAGAAACTCTTTCCCCATTGGTAAGCACTAAGTCCAGGATCTCTTTACTTCCAGATGAGACCACAGCAGGGATGTGCCAATCCACGTATGTATATTGAAATCACCTATCAGTAGCACTTTTCCTTTCATTGCAATATTGTGTATGTCTTCTATTAAATCTTCATCCACTTCTGCTCCCAGTGAGTGGGATCTGTATATAACACCAATGCAAATGGATTTCCCTTTCCCTCTTTCTAGTTAAATCCACAGTGCCTCCTCTCTTCCTTTTAAGCCCTGCAGTTCCATAGCTTTAATATTATATTTTACATATAGTGCCACTCCTCCTCCCCTTCTTCCTACCCTGTCCTTCCTGAATAATTACATCCCAGTCATCCCAGTCATAGTTGTCTGTGAGTCATGTCTCTGTAATCGCCACTAAATCCAAGTCAGCCTCTTCCATTAAAGCCTCAACTTCTGGGATCTTATTTCCCAAGCTACGGGCATTTATACACACCGTTTTCCAGATGTTGCTCCTTTTACCCATTTCTACAGAGCTATTTAATGGAACATTATCCCATGGTCCAGGAAACCAAAAACACTCTCGATGACACCATCCATGCAGCCATACATTCATCTCCAGGATGCGAGCTTCTCTGCCTCGGCCTTTACCCTAAACAGGGAGGATTGAAGAGAACACCACCTGTGCACCTATCTGCTTCATGCTCTGTCCCAGAGCCATGAAGTCAGGTTTGATATGCTTGGAGAGATTCCTAGCAGTATCGTTTATACCGACATGGAAGCAGTATCGTTTATACCGACATGGATGAGTAACATTGGATAATAGTCAGTAGGCTTGATGAGTCTCAGCAAACTCTCCTTAACAACTCAGATTTTGTCACCTAGCAGACAGCATACACCTCTCTGGACATCAAATCTGGTCAGCAGATGGATGCCTCAGTACCCCTCAGAGATATGTCTTCAGAAGTGTTTTGAATTTAGGGTAGGAGAGCTCAAGATGGATATTCAGGGGCAGGACTTACACAAGCTGGGGCCAAGAAAATAGAATGCTGAGTGCCTAGTGGATTCATAATGAGCTCGGGAGGGTGGAAGAAGGTAAAGCAGGTTCGGGTGAATAGAATGAAGTAGACGAGGAGGAGTGTGCAGGATAATGTGTGAAGAAATAAGCCGGAGCACTTGAGTGTAGTGTTTTGTGAATCAGGGAGAGGAGTTTAAACTGAATATGGAAAAAAGTGGGCAACCAGTGAGATTTGAGAAACAGAGGGTAATGTGATCAAATTTGGATGTGCGATGGAGAATACGAATAGCGGTATTTTGGACAGTTTGTAAGCATTTGATCTGATAAAAGAGTAAACCAGAGTAGACAATATTACAGTAATTGAGGCATGAGATGACAAGAGTGAGGAGTAGAGTAATGATGGTGGCGTCGGTAAGAAAAGGGCGTAGTGAATGGATCTGACATAGAGTATGGAAGGAGCATCTAACCACTGAACTAATTTGATCATGAAAAGTGAGACCACTGTCCAAAACAACATCAAGATATTTAAGAGAAGAGACCAGGGTGAGTGGGGAACTATCCAGTGAGGGAACTACAGTAGGATTGGAAAAAGAGCCAGTGAGCCAAATTGCGAAGGTCTTAGACCGATTCAACTTGTCTGGTAGTTCTGCCATGAGCTGGTCGAGACAGTAGGGTGTAAAGTTTGGAGTTTCGTGTTTGATGTATGGCTTTGTGGGTGAGTAGGATGGCTTTGTATTTAGTCCTTGCTTCAAGGGGGAGTATGTGTAGATCTTTCAAAATTGGGGTGATGTGGTCGGTCTTCTTTGCTCCCTGAACACCACAGCGAGAATCATTCAGGGAGCAAAGAAGACCGACCACATCACCCCAATTTTGAAAGATCTACACATACTCCCCCTTGAAGCAAGGACTAAATACAAAGCCATCCTACTCACCCACAAAGCCATACATCAAACACGAAACTCCCAACTTTACACCCTACTGTCTCGACCAGCTCATGGCAGAACTACCAGACAAGCCTCCAGCAACTCCCTCACCATCCCTCACAAAAGAACCAAATGCTTGCAACGGACCTGCAACCGAGCCTTTGAACTGTATGCTCCATCCTTATGGAACTCTCTACCGAGCTGTCTCCGAAATAACACCGACCTACTATCTTTTAGAAAACAGCTGAAAACCATCCTGTTTCAGTAATACCTCAACATGACCCCCACCAAAAAAGCGCAATAACCTCTGATCTCACCCACCATGACCACCTAACTCAAACTAGACTAACCCGACCATGTCCAAAACTTGTCCAAGTCCAAAGTCTGTCCTATGTCTAATGTTCAAATCATCAATGTAGCCTCCTTGGTGATGGCCCCACCCTTATACGTAAATTCCCCCCCCCCCCTTTTATGTAACGCTGCTTTGACCCGGTGCAAAGCAGGATATAAATACAGCTAAATAAATAAATAAAATAAAGGTAGTTACCATGTAACCAGTGGGCCACATGAGAAAGGTAGGTGTTGATATTGCTGAGATCAGGAAAGAGTGAGCATGAAAAAGTAATCTGCATAGGAATAAGCGGAGATCTCATGTTGTCAGATAAGAGTAGCAAGAGGAGCCAGAAAACCATTAAAGAGCAGGGGAACAATGATCAAACCTTGAGGGACACCACACATCAGAGGAAACATGCAAGAAGTAGAGGAATAAAACAACAGTGAGTAAGAGCAATCAGAAAGAAAAGAATGAAGCCACTGGAGAACCGAGCCGTAAATGCCAGCAAATTTTAGGCAAGCTAGAAGAAGGGGATGACTAACAAGATCAAATGCTGATTATAGATCAAGTGAAATAGCTAAAGAAATATTGCCCTTATTCAGTTACTCCCGTACCTCATTAAGAAATGGAAGAAGGATTGATTCCATGCTATGACCAGCACAGAAACTGGACTGCCTATGGTGAAGGAAGCTGGTATTCTCCAAGTGATCCGTGAGTTGGGTGAAAACCAGTTTTTCCAGGAATTTAGAAAGAAAAGGAGATTGAAGACAGGCCAATAATGTGAAGTGATGAAGGGATCAAGGGAAGGATTTTTCAACAGGGGTCAGGCTAGGTAGGATTTCCAAGAATGAGGGAAGGTACCAGAGGAGAGACTGTTATTAAAGAGAGATAGGATACAATGAAGGAGGGCTAAGGAGGCGACTGTAATCCAGGAGGAAGGGATGGGGTCAGAAGGATAGATATTCTTAGTGGAGGAAGAGATGTTTTACGCTAGGGCTGACAAAGGAATGGAATTGAAAGAGAATCATTTATGGGCAAGTGCTGGAGTAGAAGCAAAGGAGGAGGAGCCAATTAGAGAAGGCTGAGAAGGAGGGTTATTAGAGAACTGATGGAGTATTGAGGTAAAAGTGGAGAGTGCAGGGTGAAAAGGCAAGAAACTATAGTGTAGAATTTTTTAGAACTATTATCAGAGTGAGAAATAAGCCTGTTATAGTAATCCTTTTTTGCTGATGTAATGGAATTTTTATAGAACATGCGGAGAGTTTGAAAGGAGGCAAGTGTCGGGAGTGGCATTCGTGCCATGTGCTCTCAGCCTTGCGAAGCTGCCTCTGAGTATTTGCTAAGGCCGAGTGATACCAAGGATGATTGGAGATACTACGTGAGGGATGTCTGGGAACTAAGGGTGCCAATGAATCCAAAGTTGAGTGGAGGGTAGAGTTCCAAGTATCAGCCTGAGCGTCCACTGAGAGGGACTCAAAGTTGGTAGAAAAGAGAGCATCGGAGGGAGGAAAGGAGTGAAGAGTGTCTTTGGTGATACAACACCAGAGTGGAATGGGGCCGGTGGAGGAGGAGGAGGGGACTGGAACCGATACACAGCTAATGATATTAAAAGAAAAACACTTAGATGATTTGTCCAGGGGAGAGATAGCATGCGGGCAAGAGACAGACAGAAGGAAGAGGCAGAAAGGGTAAATAACAGATCCAGGGTCTGACCAGCTGCATGAGTGGAACATGTTGAACTAGAGAGAGATCAGCAATATGAGAAAGAAAAGCCTTATTCCTACCACTGCAAGGTTGATCCACATAAACATTAAAATCACCGAGAATAAGGAGATTTGGGAAAGCAGTTGTTGTATTAGCTATATGCAGATTCAACAGCATATAGACACAACCTCTCCGTTAGACCCGTGCCAACATGGTTTCAGAGAGGCGCATGGCGTAGAAACTCTGTTGACCTCATTAACAAACACACTCACAAACGGGATAGACAACATTAAGAAAGGCTTTGCTCTGATCTTCCTAGATATCTCTGCGGCGTTCGACTCAGTAGATCATGAACAACTCCTGATGAGACTCCATGCAAAAGGAATCCATGACCGCGCATGGGATTGGTGCAAGTCTTACCTTCAAGGCAGATGGCAGCAAGTTCGGATCAGCAACAAAACATCAGAACCCTTCCAACAAAGACAGGGAGTACCACAAGGATCATCATTATCCACACTATTTTTCAATATTTATATGCAGTCAATCTGCGACATAACCCGGTCCTTCGGCATATCCTGCCTCATGTATGCAGACGACGTTCTGTTATTCACACCTATAACGGTCGCATGCCCAGATCTCACAATGTTAATTGAGTGCTTCGATGCAATAACAGATTGGCTCTTCAGTCAGAATGTACGTATAAATTTCAAGAAGACAGAAGTGCTATTTGTCACACGGAACAAAGACCTCTCCCCACCATCAACACTAAAAGTTAGAGACGCAGAACTTCTGGTCAAATCCAACATATGCTATCTAGGAGTAATATTAGACCAACACTTGGAATTCAAAGACCACATCAAGCGAACAGTAAAATCTATCTACTTCAAAATCAAAACCCTCCGCCACCTGAGACCCATGATGGAAACCGACGACTTTTGAACAGTTTTCCAAGCCCTAGTAACACCGCACTTTGATTACGCTAATATAATACTACATGGACTCCCAAAGAATACACTCAACCCACTGCAGTTAGCCATGAATGCAGCGGCCCGTGTTCTGAGCGGAGCATCCAGGAAGGACCACATCTCACCTATATTAAAAGAGCTTCATTGGCTCCCAATAAACTGCAGAATCTTATACAAAACCCTCCTCATTACCTTTAAAGCATTCAATAAGACATCACCCTCCTCAATTGTTCATCTACTCACTCATACCCCAATAACAGATCCAGAAGAACACCTGCCGAAAACACTCTAGTCATACCAAGCGAATCTATAAAACTTAACCAATCAACCATCAATAGGGCATTCACAAGCTATGCCCCCAGATGTTGGAACAAACTCCCTTCTAACATAAGAGCAATCAAAGACCTCAAGCAGTTTAGAAAAGCCATCAAACATCACCTGTTCCTCATGCACTTTACTCAGCCCGGGGATCCCCCCCCCCCACCCACACACTCACTCATATGTGGCAATTGAAACCACAGCCACAATAAAACTACAACTTAACTCTACCCCATACGACATTACAGCTCTCTAACTCTTCTTTACCAACAGAGTACAAACACGCTGTAAGCTAAACTTGGCAGCAAAACCTTGTTATGAGCCCAACCTGTTAATTACTTGTAGCTAAATCTCAAATGTACAGTATATAGTTTCCCCAGTTAATCCATGTTCAAATCCCTGTTTTCTGTAAACATAGGACTATTTGTATGTCCAAGTGTTTATTGTTTCAATGTAAACCGCACTGATGAGAAATAGCGCGGTATATAAGAATTGTTAAATAAAATAAATAAATAAATAAATAACTAGAGTGAGGAGAAGAGAATCTCAATGGTCAGTATTCAGGGAGGGGGGCATATAGTAGCAATGCATGAAACGAGTGGGGTGGGGGAAAAGACAGGAGGAGCGATTCTGGATAATGCAAGGGGAAGGAGGAGAGTTCAATGGCATTGAGGGAGTCCTTATAGAGGATGATGACCCCACCCCCAGCCCTAGAGTTGCAGGAGGTAAAGAAAGTCATGTAGCCAGGTGGCAAAGGACGGTAGAGCTAGGCTTCCTCTCCATCCCTGAGCCAAGTTTCACTGAGGAAGAGGAAGTCCAGACAATGGAGGGGGAGAAGGTCAGAGATGAAAGCAGATTTGACCCAGACCAATTGAAAAGTCCTCCCTGGAGGGCGGGGGGAGGGGGCAAGTGGCTGAGGGAGTAAAGAAGGTGAATGCAATGGGATGAAGAGTGGAGGTGAGCTGGAAAGGAACAAGCACTTGGGGCCTATTCAAAGAAAGACACGGAAATGGGGCTGCCGGGCGATGACCTCAGTGAAATGGAATGGGTGAAGACATGACAGTGAGGAGTAACAGCAGCAAGGGAAAAGCCAGAGAGGTCTTACCTTGTCTCTTACACAGGGCCGGCCCGTCCATTGAGCAAGAATGTTTTTTGCACAGGACTCCGCGTTTCAGGGGGCCCCGCGCAAAGAACATTCTGCTTTTTTTCAAAATTAAATTAAAAAAAAAAAAGCTGGCTGCTACCACTGCCGCTGCTGCTGCCGCCGCGGCAGCAGCAAAATGGAGTGTCCTGTGGGGCCCCCTCTGCCCGGCTGAGTCCCTCCCTCCCTCCCTCCCTCTGCGATGGCTGAGCCCCTCTGTGCCGGCTTTCAGATTCGCGAAGGGAGAGTGTCTCCCTCGCGTCTCTGTTAAGCCTGCAGGGGCAGATGGGAAATTTCCTGCGGGCTTAACAGAGACGCGAGGGAGACACTCTCCCTTCGTGAATCTGAAAGCCGGCACAGAGGGGCTCAGCAGTCGCAGAGGGAGGGACTCAGCCGGGCAGAGGGGGCCCCGCGGGGGGGGGGGGGCAGGGTTTAGGACTGGAAATGGGCTATGGAGGGGGTTAGGACTTGACTTGAGGTGGGCTGTGGGTTGATGGGGGGGGGGTTTAGGACTGGTAATGGGCTATGAGGGGGCTAGGACTGGAAATGGGCTGGGGGGTTAAGACTGGAGGTGGGCTGATGGGGTTAGGACTGGTAATGGGCTGTGGGCTGTTGGGGGGGATTAGGACTGGTAATGGGCTATGGGGGGCTAGGACAGGAAATGGGCTGATGGGGAGGGGCTAGGACTTGAGGTGGGCTGTTGGGGGGGTTAGGACTGGTAATGGGGGGCTAGGACTGGAAATGGGCTGATGGGGGGTTAAGACTGGAGGTGGGCTGATGGGGTTAGGACTGCTAATGGGTTGTGGGGGGGGGGTTAGGACTGATAATTGGCTATGGGGGGGCTAGGACAGGAAATGGGCTTATGGGGTTAGGACTGGTAATTGGCTGTGGGCTGTTGGGGGGTTAGAACTGGTAATGGGCTATGGGGGGTTAAGACTGGTAATGGGCTGTGGGCTGATGGGGGCTGTCTGGTAATGGGCTATGGGGGGGGGTTAGGACTGATAATGGGCTATGGGGGGGCTAGGACAGGAAATGGGCTGATGGGGAGGGGTTAGGATTTGAGGTGGGCTGATGGGGTTAGGACTGGTAATGGGCTGTGGGCTGATGGGGGGTTAGGACTGGCAATGGACTATGGGGGGCTGACTGGAAATGGGCTGATGGGGTTAGGACTGGAAGTAGGCTGATGGGGGGTTAGGACTGGCAATGGGTTATAGGGGGGGCTTAAACTGAAAATGGGGTGATGGGGGTTAGGACTGGAAGTGGGTTGGTGGGGGGCTAGGACTGGTATTGGGTTGGGGGGGTTGCTAGGACTGGAAATGGGCTGATGGGGGGCTAGGACTGGAAATGGGCTGATGCAGGGACTAGAAGGGAATGGATGCTTGGTGAGGCTGGAACTAGAAGGGAGCTGATGTTGGGGGAGGATTAGAATGGGATGGGGCTGGGAGAGTAAAATGGAGAGGGGAAAAATATTTTGTGTGGGAGGGATGAAAAATCTACAATTGGCCGGGTATTGAGAGAGTAAGTGGGGATTGAGGATGGAGGGGTAAAATTTGAGTGGATGAAATAGGAATGAGGAAAGAGCAAAAGGAGAAGGATTAGTATGTTAAAGCAGATGTAGAGAGAGAATGGAAAAAAACTAGGAGAGAAGAAAGGACAAATGGACAGCAGACGATGGACAGTTAGCAGAAGACACGAAGAAACCAGAAGAAAGTGGCTGGAGCAATTGCAGCTGAAAAAAATGCACAAAAAGGTAGAAAAATATCTCTTTATTTTGAATTTATTAATTGGAATATGTCAGCTCTGGGAAATGTGCATCATTAACGTCTGCGCTTTGTTTAGTACAAGAGGAAATTAATTTATAGTTTTATTTCTACAGTGTTGTTGTACATTCCAAGTTTGGCTTTTGGGGTTCCCAGTTTAATTATTGTCTTCCTATTTCTAAATTGTGATTCCTTGTTTGGTGATGGTCTATGTTCTGCATGTGTAATTGAGCTGAGATATTCTGTTTATGTAATTCCTATTTGACATTGCCACTTGTTCTCTTTCCCCAGTAGGTCATGTATTGTTATTCTCTGAAATGTATTGGTTTAATATTTGCAGTGTTTCCTTTTGATAGGTAGAGTATGGTGCTTTGTGAGTCCTGGTAGTGCTGTTAGGATACGGCGGGTTTGCTATGGGTTCTAAATGTAAATCAAAAACCAAATGATTCCCCTATACCCTATCACCAATATCAACATCTACTACTCCCGCCCTAGACTCTAAAAATTGTTATCCCCCTCCTTACATAAATACTATTTTTTGTCGGATCATTCACCATGAGACAAAACCTTTTGCCTCCTGAAGTGAACCCTCCTTTTAATCACAAGTGAAAACGGCTGATTACTTTCCAGCCCAGCCGACCAAAACAGCACAACGCTGCTGTCAGCTAAAAAGTTTTTATATAAAATCTTGAAAGAGTCTGACAAATTACAAAGATCTTCGGGCTACAAAAATCCCAACAATACAGCTTTTAAAGTCCCCCTCCCGTCAAATAGGAAGTTTAAGAGAACTTAGCTGGTATGGAACGGTTCATGGTCACTCCCTCAGAAAGAGTCTCCAGACATTCACTCCTCACACAGTGAAGAAAATAGGGACTCTATCCAAAAAGGTTTGTGTATCTTGTGCAAAATGTTATGTTTTACAACTGGATAAAAAATAATTGAAGCATTTTCCACTTTACTTAGATACTGTACTTTTATGGGCTTTTGACAAGCACATGCAATCATCACATTACGAGAATTAGGCCTCTTTGTACGACTAGTAATTAGGATCAAGATGAGGATTCTTGAGAAAGACCGAGCAATCCAGTTGAATACTATTCCTAAATTACTTTTAAATTTTTTGTAAGAACGTCTCACACTAACACTGTGTGGAAACATTCTAAATTTTAACAATTAAAAATGATAAACTGGCCAAAAAAGTTGCATTATGTTAAGCTGAGCTGTGACATACAGTATGTGCAGCAAGCTTGACTAGTTCTTGTTATAGAGCTCAGCTGAGACAGAATATATAATAACACTGAACATTTCCCCTGGAAGGTCCTTTGCCTATTCCCTGTGGCTCTCAGACAGTGCCATAACCTCTAGTTATGATATACAGTCACAGTTTAATGACTGAAATGCCTTTGAAGCTTTCCCAGTGAAACTAATTTTCACCCTCTGTGAATAGAGGTTCCATTCTTCCACTGAAACGCTGGGGTTGGTGAGCAGTTTAAGCTTACACATGAGATTAGTCTTACAATAAATGTAGTCTGTTGCCCTGAGTGCTTTTAACATGAAATGTGGTATATGCAATTAAAGGCTTCTCTTTGACCAGATGTACTAAATGAGCAAGCATAACATTCCAGGGATATACAGCTGTGGTCAACTTTATTGGCACCCGTGCAGTTCAACCCCTTAATGTCCAATATCTCCAAATAAAAATGGCCAGGAAATGGCTTTGGACTATACATATTTGACACATAAAAGCATTAAATAAAATAAGACCAATTAAAAAAGGAAATAGTAGGAAATAGTATAAAAGCAGAGACATCACCAGGGCGTGATTATTGGCAGCCTTATAAATAATTCAAATCAGTATGAATAGAAGAATCACGTTCCCATTGCAGTAAAATTAGACATACCTGGGATTAATTGTCAGTACTCACATGACTTGAATCAACTAATGAACAATGGCTCTAATGTTTAAAATGGCTACATTCACTTCCTGTTCCATTTTCATAATGGTGAAGATGAGAGTGCTGCCTGACACCATCAGAAAAACCATTAGCACCAAACATCAAACTTCAAAGGGGTACAAGGCTATCTCCCAATATCTTGTGTCTACAGTTCACAATGTTTTTAAGTTTTCTGCCCATGGAACTTCCAAGAACCTCCCAAGACATGGTGGGAAGAGAAAAATTAATCTAAGAAGTCTTCGAAGGTTATTGCGAACTGTTGTAAAAACACCACATACAACATCCCTCACTTGGTTTGCAGCTTGTTGTGCTGTGAGAGCTTGTGTGCATCAGTGATGCTGAGAGCTAAGTTATCGGTAGCTTAACTACTGGCAGGGTCTCCCAAGATAGACAGGTCTCAGCTGAGGTGCCAGACTAAGACAAACCACCCATCTAGGCAGCAGCAAAATAGGATGGTGGTAGTGGAGGATCACATTTCTGTGAGAATTGCAGCAACACTAGAATTACCTGCATGGAAGAAAGGCCTGGCAAATCTACAGTACTTCTGTATCTTGCATGAAAACCCAATGGATAGTCACAAAACAAATTGCTCTATAGGGCTGGAAGATGAGACCCCTAGGTCAGAAAACACTCAACTGTCTATTGAGGATGAGCTGAAGACTTCTCAGAGTAAAGCCAGCATTTATGATGTGGTTGAATCAAAGTCCTTGAGACATCTGACTGCTGATGTAGCTGCACAAGAAATAAGAGTTGGAAGTTGCAAAGATGTCTTACATATTGGGGCATGGAATGCATGAAGCATGAACCAAGGGAAGTTGAATGTAGTCAAGAATGAAATGGAACTGGTACAACTTGATCTGTTGAGTGTCAGCGAACCGAAATGGACTGGCATCAGGCACTTTGCATTTGATGATCACATGGGTCTACTATGCTGGAAATGAAAGACAAAGAAGAAATGTGTTGCTTTTATAATTAAGAAGAAACTTGCAAGAACTGTAAAGAAATACAGTGAGGTCAGTAAATGCTTAATTTCTATTTGTCTATGAGGAATGCCCGTCAACACAACTATAAAGGAGGTATATGCCCCAACAAAGCTGCAGAAGAGAAAGAAGTTGATGAGTTCTATGAACAACTACAAGCTGAAATTGAAAGAACTTGAAAACAGGATATCCTGATAGTCATGGGTGACTGGAATGCAAAAACAAAAATTGGCAACAAAGGAGAAGGCAAAGTGGCTGGAAAATATGGACTTGGCAAAAGAAATGAAGCTGGAGAAAGACTGATAGATTTCTGCAAGAGCAATGATAAGGCGGTATAAAAATATCATTAAATAAATAAATAAAATAAATAAAATAAATGATCTATTCAACTCAAACACCTTCTTCCAGCAACACAAGCGCTGACTGTACATGTGAACTTCACTCAATGGATTGTACAAAAATCAAATTGACTACATCTGTAGAAGACAGCAATGGAAAAGCTTGATGACATCAACAAAGACAAAACCTGGAGATGACTGTGGTATAGATCAGTAACTACTAGTATGCAATCACACGCTAAAGATGAAAACAAGAAAGCCACTCATTAATGTAGCAAATTATGACCTTGAGAATATACCACTGGAATTTAAAGACTGCCTGCAAAATTGATTTGCTGTTTTAGATACAAATGAGTTCAAGAAGAGTTATGGGATAACATCAAGAAGGTTGTGTTGAAAGAAAGCAAGAAGTCTCTATAAAGGTGTAAAAGAAAAAAACGGCCAAAATGGATGACTGAAGAAACTCTGAAAATTGCCCAGAAACGCAAAGAAGCTCAAGCCAGAGGAGAAAAAGAGGCAATCACAGAATTCAGAGATTTCCAACGTGCAGCAAGACAAGACAAGGAGAAGTACTACAATGACACATGCAAGGAATGGAATCAGAAACAGAGGAAGAACAAGATCAGCTTTCCTAAAGCTACGAGAGATAAAGAAAAAAATTCCATCCTTGAAATGGAATGCTACAAGATGCTCAAGGATCCATTTTGAATGATGCTGAGAAGATTAAGTGGAAAGAATATAGAGTCATTCTTTATTTATTTAAGGGGTTTTTATATTGCCTTATCATGTATCAAAGCGGTTTACAGTACGAAAAACAACAATACAATAAAACATTAGTACTGTACCAGTTACATTGAAACAAAGTATTTTAGGGCTAAAAAATATAACATAGAAAAGAGGTTCTTTATATACAGTACGTGATTGGATTAACTATTATATTTGGTATAGCTTATATACAATGTAATAGATATACCATTATAATTATGTACATACTTGAGTAGTTCACTGTATAATAGTGAGCGATCTATTATTTTGGCTATGACATTTTTACAGAGCAGGTTATACCGCGTTACAGTGTACAAAAGGTTCATTGGTCATGAATAGTGGAAATGGATGATTTCATTCCTATGTATCTTGAAGGGGGACTGTCGGATTTTATGTTTGATATAGGTTTATGTTCTCTTCAGTGTTGCCAAAAAGTTTAATGAAGAGATGCATTTTTAGGTCTCTCCGGAAAGTGGACAAATCAGTAATGGATCTTAGCCTATCTGGAAGCATGTTCCATAGCGTTGGGGTAATGTATGTATAGGCTCTATTCCTAGTGGTGTGGTTTGTTTTGCAATAATCAGGTGGGACAACTAAAGTATTCTGTATACAATCTCTTCTTTGATGATCGTTTGGTGTTATTTTTATTAAATTTGTTATGAATGAAGGGGCTATATTTGTGATCAGTTTAAATGTGGTCATTAATTAATGCTGTATAGGTAGCCAGTGGAGAGTGTAGAGTATTGGAGTTATATGTTCAGAAATATGTGCTTTGTGGGTAATGCGCGCAGCCATGTGTTGAACAATCTGGAGACTGTGTAGTGTTTGCTTGGGTAAGCCCTGTAGTAGACTGTTGCAATAATCTAAGTGGGGAAATATCATGGCCTGTAGCACTGTTCTAAAGTCACTGCTTGGGAGAACTGGTCTCAACTGCTGGATCATTCTCAGTTTGTTGTAGATAGTTCTTGTGGTGAGTTTTATATGAGATGTTAAGCTGAGGGTTTGATCGATTGTAACACCCAAGTATTTTATTTCTTCTTTTACTTTGAGAGTGGCCTCTTTAACATCAATGGTAGTTGGTGGGGAGAAGTTTTGGTTTCTGGTAATGAATAATACTTTTGTTTTTCATAGTTTATGTTTAGATTGTGAGCTTTCAGCCATTGAGATATATTATTGAAGCACAATATTATAGGTTCTAGGTTAGGGTTGCTTATATCAAAGGGAAAATATAATATGTCATCAGCATATATGGCGTATCCAACTTGAAATTTTTTGATTATTTGGCATAGAGGCTGGAGGTATATATTGAATAATAGTGCTGATAGGGCAGATCCTTGGGACAGACCTGTTGCTGTTTGTAAGTGTCAGATAATTGTTGGTCAACTCTAATCTGTTGTGTGCGGTAAGATAGGTATGACTTAAACCATCTAAGCATAGTGCCATATATCCCAGTTTGCTGTAGCCTTTGAATTAGAATGCTGTGATTAATAGAATCAAAGGTTGCAGCTATATCTAAAAAGATAAGTATGAATGTCTGCTTGGAATTGTCTATTTCTTTCATGAAGTTATTGAATAAGGCTAGTAACAGTGTTTCTACACTGTGGTGTGGTCTGAAACCATATTATGGTCATCCAAGGGTGCATGCATATCAATATGGTCCTGAAGTTGATTATGAACAATTTTCTCAATAACTTTAGCCATGAATCAAAGGCTGAAGATTGGCCTGTAAGATGTAGGGCATATTTTGTTCAGTGTTTTTTGTTTTAATACGGGACATATTATTGCTTGTTTTAAACCCACAGACATGTATCCTGGGGAGAGTGATAGACTGACCATTTTGAGTATGATGGGCACTAGATCATCATGGGTGGCTTTCAGCCAACTGACTGGGCATGGATCTAAGCTGGTTATTGTGGTATTGATATTTGAAATTATTTTTTCAGGTATTCCAGAGAGCCTGGGTAGGATGATTATTTGAAGGGTTTAACTTATTCATGTAATAATGAGAAGGCCGCGGGCAGCGTCACGGCGGACGCCGGTAACCGGCGGTTCTAGCCGGGCGCGGGCCCATCGGTCGCGCGGGCGGGGGGGGGGGGGGTGGGGGGGAGAAGAGAGCATCGTTTAAAAGGACTGGATGCTGGCTTCGCGAGTGAGGCAGCATCCAATCGGAGGAGTCGACGGGCCATGTGCTTCAGCGACGCGGGCGTACGCAGAGCACATGGTCCGTGGGCTGGGAGCCGGCAGCGTGGTGGAGAGGAAGCGGTTATTGGCTCGGGCACCTCACCTTGCGGGAGACTGCGGTTGCGGGAGACAGCGGTGCGGCCTGTTCGGTGCGGTGTGCTGCGTTCCGGAGGTGAGGTGTTGGTGGGGCGGCTGAGCGGCGCGAGAGCGGTGAGGCGGAGTCTTTTCCGCTTGGGCCTGCTGGATTGCTGTCCCCGCGGCGGGCTTTCCTTGCATTTCACTGCCGGCCAGCGGGGTGGCTTACGGAGTGAGCGGCTGTCCCTGTGGGGTTCTTTCTGCTGTCCGTCACTGCCGGCAGGCGGGGTAGTGTCCCGGGGGGCTTCCGGTGTGGGCGGTTGGTACCGGGGTTTTTTTCAAGGCCTCTTTTTTAGCTAGCTATGGTTGGGGGGGGGAAAGGCACAAAGGGGGGGCGGGGGCAGCGAGGGGCTGCTCCCGGGCGGCGTCTGTTGGGTCGGCGGGGCCCTAGGGGTCCTGCGCAGGCTGTATTGGGGGTGGACGGAGAGGGACTGCCGGTGGTCCCAGGGGGTGTGGGCCGGGGGCCTGGTTCTCAGGCTCGGGGGTCTGGCAGGGGGAGGGACCGCAGGGCGCGGGCTCCTGCCTTGTTGCGGGGGGTCGGGGCGCTAGAGCGTCTTCTGGGCGGGGGTCTGGTGCTGGGGCAGTTGGGGGACAGCAGGGCGAGGGGGTGCGGCCACGGGGGGGTGTGCTGGCCCGTGGGGCGCGACGGGGTTCTGGGGGGGCTGGGGCGTCCTGCCTGGTTCTCCGATGGGGGCGGGGTCCTTGGGGCCCGCGGGTTGGGAGCATTGGCTGGGCGGTGGGCTGGGTTCCTCTCAGGGGGATTGGTCTGGGGCTTGGCCGTCGGTGTGGCCGGCGGCGGTTCCTCCTGCTTTTTTCCCTTTCTTGTCTTCTCAGGGTCCTGGCGGTGCCACTGCGGGAGCGATGCAACCTCTGCCTGCAATTCCTGCGATGTCGGCGACCAGTGCGGCCTCTGGATCGGGGTTCAGTGGAGAGTCCCGGACCTCATCCTGCGTGGAACAACAGCGGGCGACCCAGTCGTCGGCGTTGGACTCGGCTGCGGGTGAGTTGTCATTGGCGCCAGCCGGCGGGGCTACGGGCGAAGAGCGTGCCGCTGGGGAGTTGCAGATAGAGCGGGGTACCACGGGTGTGTCAGCGTTGGAGCACGCCGCTCGGGCTGGGAGTGGCGCGCGGGCGGGTACCTCTGGTAAGGCGGCCAAGAAGAGGAAGCATACTTGCCGGCGGCATCACGGATCGGGTTCGTCCTCGTCCACTTCTTCCAGTTCTTCCACGGGGTCCTCTGCCGGGGGTGGGACGGCGGCAGGGACGGGTTCGGCGGGTGGCAGTTCGGCTGCGGTGATGGTTTTGTCGGAATTGTTGGAGGGCGTTCCGAGGAAATTGAGGAGGAGGATTCGGAAGCGACGGTATATTGATATTTTTCGGCTTCTGGAGGGTCGTAAGCGATCCGGGGAAAGCAGGAAGAAGCGTAAGGAGGATGAAAAGGCTGGGAGGGTTCGGAAGGTGGCGAGGACAGTGGTCAATTGGGTGCGGGCTTTCTTGCGCCTGGCGAGTGTTTGGGGACGTCATTGGCCGGAGCAGTCCGGGATGCTTTTGTCCTATGCTGATTCGATTCTGGAGGCTTCTCAGGTCCATGATGGGTGGTCATGGCTCAATTATGACGAGAAGTTTCGGGATAAGATGGAGGAGAACAAGTTGTTATCGTGGGGTTCGCAGGATATCAATTTGTGGCTCACCCAAATGTCCGTTAGGTCAAGTGCAGTGGGCGTCGGGGGAAGCAGCGGGAAGCAGGGCCGGCCCGTCCATTGAGCGAGAATGTTTTTTGCACAGGGCCCCGCGTTTCAGGGGGCCCCGCGCAAAGAACATTCCGCTTTAAAAGTAGAATTTAAAAAAAAAATAAAAAAAAGCTGGCTGCTGCCGCTGCCGCGGCGGTAGCAGCAATATCGCAAGTCCCGCGGGGCCCCCCGCCCGGCAGATCCCTTCCTGCTTGCCTGCCTGCTTGTCAGTTCTTCTCCGCTTCGGCTTTCAGAGCCGCGAAGGGAGAGCTTCTCCCTCACGACTCTGTTAAGCTCGCCGGGGCAGATGGGAAATTTCCCATAAGCCCCAGCAGGCTTAACAGAGTCACGAGGGAGAAGCTCTCCCTTCGCGGCTCTGAAAGCCGAAGCGGAGAAGAACTGACAAGCAGGCAGGCAAGCAGGAAGGGATCTGCCGGGCGGGGGGGGGGGGGGCCCCGCGGGACATGCGATATTGTTGCTACCGCCGCGGCAGCGGCAGCAGCCAGCTTTTTTTAAAGTTTTAATTTTCCCGGGGGGGGGGGGAGTAGGACTTGATGTGGGCTGCTGGGGGGGTAGGACTGGAAATTGGCTGATGGGGGGGTTAGGACTTGAGGTGGGATGATGGGGTTAGGACTGGTAATGTGCTGTGGGCTGATGGGGGGGGGTTAGGATTGGTAATGGGCTATGGGGGGGCTAGGACTGGAAATGGGCTGATGGGGGTTAGGACTTGAGGTGGGCTGATAGGGTTAGGACTGGTAATGTGCTATGGGCTGATGGGGGGGGTTAGGACTGGTAATGTGCTGTGGGCTGATGGGGGGTTAGTAATGGTAATGGGCTATGGGGGGGTTAGGACTGGTAATGGGCTATGGGGGGGGCTAGGACTGGAAATGGGCTGATGGGGGGTTAGGACTTGAGGTGGGCTGATGGGGTTAGGACTGGTAATGTGCTATGGGCTGATGGGGGTGGTTAGGACTGGTAATGTGCTGTGGACTGATGGGGGGGGGGTTAGGACTGGAAATGGGCTGTTGAGGGGGTTGGGACTGGAAATGGGCTGATGGGGGGGTTAGGACTTGAGGTGGGCTGATGGGGTAAGGACTGGTAATGTGCTATGGGCTGATGGGGGGGGGGTTAGGACTGGTAATGTGCTGTGGACTGATGGGGGGGTTAGGATTGGAAATGGGCTGATGGGGGGTTAGGACTTGAGGTGGGCTGATGGGGTTAGGACTGGTAATGTGCTATGGGCTGATGGGGGGGTTTAGGACTGGTAATGTGCTGCGGGCTGATGGAGGGGTTAGGACTGGTAATGGGCTATGGGGGGGCTAGCACTGGAAATGGGCTGATGGGGGGGTTAGGACTTGAGGTGGGCTGATGGGGTTAGGACTGGTAATGTGCTGTGGGCTGATGGGGGGTTAGGGCTGGTAATGGGTTGGGGGGTTGCTAGGCCTGGAAATGGGCTGAGTGGAAGGGGAGGTTTGAACTGCAAATAGCTGATGGGGAGGGGGCCTTGGAATGGAAATGGGCTGAGTGGAAGGGGGACTTGATCTGCAAATAGCTGATGGGGAGGGGGCTTGGAATGGAAATGGACTGTGAGAGGAGGGAGCTAGGACTGGAAATGGGCTGAGTGGGGGGGGAGCTAGGACAGGAAATGGGCTGATGGAGGGGCTAGGATAGGACTGAAAATGGGTTGTTGGTGGGAGCTAAGATTGGAAATGGGCTGTGGTGGGGGGGCTTGCATTGAAATGGACTCATGGAGGGGCTAGAACTGGAAGTAGGCTCATAGGTGGCTTGGATTGAAATGGGCTGAGTGGAGGGGAGCTAGGATTTGACATGGGCTGATGATGGGGCTAGAAAAGGACTAGAAATGGGCTGATGGGGGGCTGGGATTGGAAATGAGCTGATGGAGGGACTCAGATAGGACTGGAAATGGATAGGGGAGCTAGGACTGGAAATGGGCTGATGGGGGGCTAGGACTGGAAATGGGCTGATGCGGGGACTAGAAGGGAGCGGATGCTGGGTGGGGCTGGAACTAGAAGGGAGCTGATTTTGGGGGAGGATTAGAATGGGATGGGGCTGGGAGAGTGAAATGGAGAGGGGAAAAATATTTTGTGTGGGAGGGAAGAAAAATCTACAATTGGCCGGGTATTAGGAGAGTATGTGGGGATTGAGGATGGAGGGGTAAAATTTGAGTGGATGAAATAGGAATGAGGAAAGAGCAAAAGGAGAAAGATTATTATGTTAAAACAGATGTAGAGAGAGAATGGAAAAAATACTAGAAGAAAGGACAGATGGACAGCAGATGATGGAGAGTTAACAGAAGACACAAAGAAACCAGAAGAAAGTGGCTGGAGCAATTGCAACTGAAAAAAAAAATGCACAAAAGGTAGAAAAATATCTCTTTATTTTGAATTTATTAACTGGAATATGTCAGCTCTGGGAAATGTGCATCATTAACGTCTGCACTTTGTTTAGTACAAGAGGAAATTAATTTATAGTTGTATTTCTACAGTGTTGCTGTAATTCTAAGTTGGCTTTTGGGGTTCCCATTTTAATTATTAACTTCCTGTTTCTAAATTGTGATTTCTTGTTTGGTGATGGTCTATATTCTGCATGTGTAACTGAGCTGAGGTATTCTGTTTATGTAATTCCTATTTGACTTTGCCACTTGTTCTCTTTCCCCAGTAGGTCATGTATTGTTATTCTCTGAAATGTATTGGTTTAATATTTGCAGTGTTGCCTTTTGATAGGTAGGGTCTGGTGCTTTGTGAGTCCTGGTAGTGCTGTTATGATACGGCGGGTTTGCTATGGGTTCTAAATGACCAACAGACTTAGAGAAACATTCACACACACATATTTTTATTGGAACTCACACCTTGAAGGACAATCCTTCTCGTGGCGTGCTGTTCCCTTTTATTCTTTATATAGGGACGCAACCCTAGCATGCGTTCAAAGGGGATATCTACCCCTCAACATCAACCAGTTAACATTCTTTCATTCAGGAAAAACCCTCTTAGAAGCCACTTATCTGAACGGAGACTTTCCACAGTTCATAGGCAACTCGGCGTCTTCCCCAGCTCATAGCAATGTTCCCTCTAATTTTCTGTAGGCTGTGTGCGCATAAAATATCAGCTGTGCAGCTTTTGAAGGAAGGTTAAATTTTTGTGCGTCACATAACAACACTTGGAGTTCTATACTTTAAAATTTGACTACACATCAGAATACAGTATGTACACCAAATTGATTGCACTAGATAATATTGTAGAACTTGTGAAAACCGTAAATACACAACAACTTTTAAATTTTAAGATGTCTTGTGTTGTTTTCTATCAGATTCAGAACCGTAATTTTTGTGCGCTCTGTTATAAAGTATGTGCGCTCACTCAGAGAGGTGTGTGCGCGCGCACACGTGCACAGCTTAGAGGGAACAGTGGCTCATAGATAGACTCAACGTCCACTCCTGATGGTAAATGGAGAAGTCCCTTTATCAGCCGCCGATACCGGGTAAAACCCAACACCTCCAAATCAATGTAACCAACAGGGAAGGTCATCCGTTATGACTTCTGAGACTTATTCAAATAGCAACCATTCGAGAGTCTCCCCTCATTTTCTGTCATTTTCAGACTCTCGTATGGTTGCTACTTGAATAGAGTCTATCTATGAGCTGGGGAAGACGCCGAGTTGCCTATGAACTGTGGAAAGTCTCTGTTCAGATAAGTGGCTTCTAAGAGGGTTTTTCCTGAATGAAAGAATGTTAACTGGTTGATGTTGAGGGATAGATATCCCCTTTGAACGCATGTTAGGGTTGTGTCCCTATATAAAGAATAAAAGGGAACAGCACGCCACGAGAAGGATTGTCCTTCAAAGTGTGAGTTCCAACAAAAATATGTATGTGTGAATGTTTCTCTAAGTCTGTTGGTTATATATGTGGGAGACATACGAGATTCAGGATTTAGAATGGGTTCTAAATGGGCAGTGTTTGTAGTAGTTCCTAATGTGCCTGACGGTTGGCACTGGATTATAGTAATGTAGAAATCTTTTAGTCTTTCTTTATCCATACACTCATTAAGAGGCATGTTTACTAAAAGTTAGTGTATGGTAACATTATGCAAATATTTATGCAAATGAGGCCCCTTATGCAAATGAGGCCCCGCACCGAGTCTCTGCACATGGCCCCGCACCCCCCTTGGGCCGCCCCTGGCGGGAAGGTTGGGGGGGGCGGCCATTCCTGTAGTGAACCGGCCCTTTCTGGGGGGCGGGGGGGGAGCCTTGGCAAGCCGGCTGCGGGGGCAGGGGCCGACGTGTGCTGGAGGTTTAACAAGTCGTCTTGCCCGTTCCCGGATTGTAAGTTCCGGCATGCATGTTCCGTCTGCGGGGGAGGGCATGCTGCATCGAAATGTGTGCGAAAGGGCCCCATGCCCTCCACTAAGTGATAGGGCAACGTGTGAATTAGCCCCATCCCCTATTCGGCTCGAGGTATTGCGGGACTGGTTGCTGTCTTACCCTCGGGTGCGGGACAGAGGGGTGCTTCTCAAGGGGTTTTCGCAGGGTTTTGTTATTCCGGTTAAGGGTCAGGTGGTTTCTTTTGCTGCGCGGAACGCCCCATCGGTGCGGCGTTTTGCGGCAGTGGTTCGCGAGAAGTTGGCGGGGGAATTGAGGTTGGGTTGGATAGCGGGCCCCTTCGCTGACCCCCCTTTTAAGGAATTTGTGGTTTCTCCTTTGGGGGTGATTCCCAAGAAGGAGCCTGGCAAGTTCCGTTTAATTCATAATTTGTCTTACCCTGAGGGTTCGTCGGTCAATGCTCATATTCCGCGAGAGTGCTGCACAGTCCGGTATGCGTCATTCGATAAGGCGGTGTGTTTGGTTCGGCGGGCCGGGCATGGCTCGCTGATGGCGAAGGTGGACATCGAGTCCGCATTTCGTTTGCTTCCGGTACACCCCTCTTCCTTTCCGCTGCTTGGTTTTAAGGTCTCCGGCGAGTATTATTTCGACAAATGCATGCCCATGGGTTGTGCGGTGTCGTGTGCTTACTTTGAGACTTTTAGCACTTTTCTGCACTGGGCTGTTGAGACACAGGTGGGTTGTGCTGATATGGTTCATTATTTGGACGATTTTTTCTTTGTGGGTGCAGCCCACACTTCGCAGTGTCGACAGTTGTTGGATGGTTTTGTTTCTGTGGCCGGCGCGTTGGGGGTCCCGTTGGCGGAGCAGAAGACGGAAGGTCCGGCCACGACCCTAAATTTTTTGGGCATTGAGTTGGACTCCACTGCCATGATAGCGCGTTTGCCCACGGACAAGGTGCGGAAGTTGCGGGTGCTTGTGGCCAATGCGCTCGTCTCGGCAAAGTATACTCTGAAGGAAATGCAGGCTCTGCTGGGGTCCCTGAACTTTGCATGCAGAGTGATTCCTATGGGTCGTGTATTTCTCCGGCGGTTGGCGCTGGCTACGTGTGGTGTGTCCAAACCGCATCATCGTATTCGGATTTCCAAGTGTCTGCGTGAGGACTTAGCAGTGTGGGATGCCTTTTTGCAGGACTTTAATGGATCGGCGGTTCTGGTGGAGGAGGACTGTTCGAGTGAGGACTTGCAGTTGTACACCGACGCTGCAGGGGGGGTGGGCTTAGGGATTTACTTCCGGGGATCGTGGTGCGCGAGCCCATGGCCGGCAGCTTGGGGGGAAGCGGGGCTTCTAACTAACATTACCTTCCTTGAGCTGTTCCCTATCTTGGTGACGCTGGCATTGTGGCCCGATTGGTTGCGTAACAAGAAGGTTGTGTGGTGGTGTGATAATGCAGCCGTAGTGAGTGTGGTCAATAATTATTCCCCTCGTTGTGCGGATGTGGCGGCTTTGATGCGGCAGGTGGTCTTCGCCTGTCTGCGTTTGAATCTGACCTTGCGGGCTCGGCACATTCCGGGACATAAGAACGGTATTGCTGACGCTTTGTCTCGTTTGCAATTACAGCGTTTCCGGCTGTTGGCCCCGGAGGTGGATCCGGTGGGAGCGGAGGTCCCATGGAGCTTATGGAGCAATGGGCGGTGGAGATGACGGAGCTGCTGCGGTGTTCTCTGGCGGTCGGCACGTGGACTGCTTATTGTCGGGGCTGCCGGCGAGTGGTGGCATTCCTACAGGGGCTGGGGTGGCAGGGGGGGGTGGTACCTGATTCCTTATTGGGGGGTTATGTGCTCAGCGCCAAGCGCCTGGGCGTCTCCCGGTCAGCTGTTCGGCAGCACCTGGCGGGCTTTTCTTTTTTCGCTAGAGTGCTCGGATGGTCCCCTGTGGGGGGGGGTTCATTGGTGCGGCAGTTGATGCAGGGTTGGCGACGTGTTCATCCTCCGTTTCCGGATGCGCGTCGCCCGCTCACGCATGACTTGCTGGCTGGGGTTTGCGCTGCGTTGCCGGCGGTGGCTGCTTCGGCCTACGAGGTCACCCTGTTCCTGTTCTTTTCTGTCTGGCATTTTTTGGTGCCTTTCGGGTGGGTGAGTTGGTGGCTGATTCCAGAAGCAGGGGGGGGGTGTAGGTGTCTGCAGACACATCAGGTGCACTTGGTTCGGGATGCCCTGAGGGTGTTTTTGCAGCAGTCCAAGACCGATCCGCACGGTCGGGGTCGGTGGGTGGTGTTGCGAGCGATTGGTGGGGTTACCTGCCCGGTGTCGGCGACTCGCTCATATATGGAGGGCCGTCCTCGGGCGGCGGGTGGGTTTTTTGTTCATGCCGATACTCGCCTAGTCACTCGTTACCAGGTGACTGTGGTCTTAAGATTGGGGCTGCGGCATATGGGTGTGGATAGCCGTCAGTTTTCGGCGCATTCCTTCCGCATTGGAGCGGCCACCAGTGCGGCCGGGGTTGGCTTGTCGCCGGCGCAAATACAGGCAATAGGCGGGTGGCGGTCCAGGGCTTTTCAAACTTATGTGAGGTTGTGATATGTGGGCATTCCAGGGGCAGATCATTAACACTGTGTTTTCCTTGCAGAATGGGGCAGAATGGTGCGGGGCTGCTGGATGCTGGGGCATTCCTTTGTCTACTGGGCTGGCAGACGTGCTGCGGAACGGCCTCTTGGGCGGCACCTGCGATTGGAGTCTGCTGGGATGACGCTTTCATGGCTGGGCGAAAGGGGACTGAGGTGGCCACAGCTAATGCCCTTGCTTCGTCATCATGCGCGTCTTCGCGCACAGCCCGGATTCCTCCTTTTGCATTTGGGGGGTAATGATCTGACTTCTTGGACTTGTAAGCAGTTGATTAACGCTGCCAAGAGGGATTTTTCTCGCATTCTGTTAATGTTTGCTGGGGTGGTGCTGCTTTGGTCTGATGTCATCCCCCGGCCGGTGTGCGCTGGGCAGCGGTGCTGGTCGCGGGGGTTGGCTAAGATCAACCGGCAGATTGGGAGGTGGGTGGTTGAGCATGGGGGGTCCCATGTGCAGCATGATTGGGTTGATATGGCCTGTACGGGGTTGTACAGGTCGGATGGGGTGCATTTGTCCCCGGTTGGGCTCGACCTTCTGCTTAATGACTGGCAGGAGGCATTGGAGAAGGTGTTGGGCAGGTCGCAGCTTTTGCCCGGGTAATGGGGCGGCAAAGCCACATAGTTGTGTCTATGCCGGTGGCGGGATCCCGGAGGTTTCCGGGGTCCGGAGACATAAGCTACTTGGGGCGGGGGCAGGGTGCCCACGACCCGGAGAACCCTGAGCTTACTTTTGCTAGTGATATGGCGAAGTTGAGCAGGGGTGGTTCGAGCTGGACTGGTGGTTGACCGGACCAGGGGCGGAAGCGACGTCACCTTGCTAATAGTATGGCGGGTGACGTGTCGCTCTGCCGGTGGTGGGGGGGGGGGGGAATTCATGGTTAAGTTATTGTTGACTGTTTAAATGTTAATTGTTATGGGCAATAAAGCTGCGACCTGGTTTTCTTTCCAAGCAATTGTGTCTGTGTAATTGTGTGGGTAATGTATAGGGGGAAAGGGGGGGGGTGACCTGTGGGGGTGGGGAGGATGGCGAGCGCCTGGTATGGATCCCCGGTTATGAGAAGGCCGCGGGCAGCGTCACGGCAGACGCCGGTAACCGGCGGTTCCAGCCGGGCGCGGGCCCATCGGTCGCGCGGGCGGGGGGGGGGGGGAAGAGAGCATCGTTTAAAAGGATTGGATGCTGGCTTCGCGAGTGAGCCAGCATCCAATGGGAGGAGTCGACGGGCCATGTGCTTCAGCGACGCGGGCGCGCGCAGAGCACATGGTCCGTGGGCTGGGAGCCGGCAGCGTCCCGCCCTCCCACCCTTAAGGTTGAGGGTCGGTTTGGGGGGATTTTGGGGGGTGTCGCAGCTGGGGGGGGATGGGGGTGGCGGGAACCCGGAGGTTTCCGGGGTCCGGAGACATAAGCTACTTGGGGCGGGGGCAGGGTGCCCACGACCCGGAGAACCCTGAGCTTACTTTTGCTAGTGATATGGCGAAGTTGAGCAGGGGTGGTTCGAGCTGGACCGGTGGTTGACCGGACCAGGGGCGGAAGCGACGTCACCTTGCTAATAGTATGGCGGGTGACGTGTCGGTCTGCCGGTGGTGGGGGGGGGGGGGGGAATTCATGGTTAAGTTATTGTTGGCTGTTTAAATGTTAATTGTTATGGGCAATAAAGCTGCGACCTGGTTTTCTTTCCAAGCAATTGTGTCTGTGTAATTGTGTGGGTAATGTATAGGGGGAAAGGGGGGGGGGTGACCTGTGGGGGTGGGGAGGATGGCGAGCGCCTTGTATGGATCCCCGGTTATCTGCTAGTACCTGGATTGATGTTCTGATTTTCAGCACTATCATTTAGTGTGCTAATCAGTGATTTTACTATTTCAAATAGCTCCCGTGGTTTATTCAGTGATTTCATTAGTAAGTTTGTATGAAATTCTCTCTTTTTAAAGTTTATGAGGTCGCGGTATGCAAAAAGAGCTTTCATGTTGTTTGCTCTATTTTGCGTAGATTTTGAAGTTCACCAGATGCGTTCTAGTTTCAATTGTCTTTTTAGTCCTCTTATCTCTTGTGAGTACCATTGCTTTGAGCTACTTTGTCTTCTGTTATGTTGTGATCCTGCCCTAGAAGCAATCTTAGTGATGCTAGAGTTCCAATTGAATAGGAGCCCATCAAGATCTTTTATGTAAGGATCAATGCTATTTAGAGTGTCTTTTATTTATTTATTTATTTTATTTTATTTTATTTATTTAGCTGCATTTATATCCCGGGTCAAAACAGTTTAACAAAAGGGGGGGGGGGGAGGGACAATAATCAATTTGACAGTGAGGGGGGGCGTCACCAGGGGGGCCAACATTGATGATCTGAACAGAAAGTAACAGAACTAGACAGTTGAAGTAAGTCTCTTAGTTGGTAGCAGAGGGGTTAGGTCAGAGGATCTGGATGTGCAGTCAGTGTCTGTTTCAGATCCAACGGGAGAGGAGTGGTCTAGTGGTTAGGACAAGGTACTTCAGGCCGGAGGGCCAGGGGTTCAAGTCCCACCTGGGGACAGCAATCTCAGGCCAGAGGGACTGGGATTTCTAGTCCTATAGGCACTCCTTGTGGTCTTGGGCAAGCCACTTAACCCTCCATTGCCCATGTTCCCTGTAAGTATTAGCGTATGTGTCTCATATCCCCTTGTGTTAAATGTATCCCCCAATTGACCGCTTTGACCCGGTGAAAAGCGGGATATAAATACAGCTAAATAAATAAATAAACATATTCATGAAACAGGATGTTTTTTAACTGTTTCTGGAATGTGGAGAGGTCTCTGTTGTTTCGGATCTGGCTCGGAAGGAAGTTCCAGAGGGAGGGCGCGTACAGTTCGAATGCTCTGTTACAGGTTTGTTGAATGAACTTAGTTCGTTCGTGGGGGATAGTGAGAGTGTTGCTGGTGGTCTGTTGGGTTGGTCTGTTGAGGGTAGGCTGAGGTAGTAGAGTCCAGAGTTGGGAAGTCTGTGTTTGATGGAGGGCTTTGTGGATAAGTAGGAGAGATTTGTATTTAATCCTTGCTTCAAGAGGCAGGATGTGAAGTTCTCTCAGGACTGGAGTGATGTGATTGTGTTTTTTCGCTTTCTGGATGATTATTGCAGTAGTGTTTAAGGCAGTTCATAGGGGGTTGGTGTGGGTGGCGGGTAGGCCGTGATAAACTGTATTACAGTAGTCCAGGTGGGAGAGTGTCATAGCCTGCATGACTGTTCTAAAGTCCTGTGGGTCGATGAGTGGTCTGAGCCGTTGTACCGTCTTTGCTTTGTGGAATATTGTTCTGGTAGTCTTTTTAATCTGTTGTTTAAATGTAAGCGCTTGATCAATGATAATTCCCAAATATTTTATGTGGGGTTGAACTTGTATTTGGGTGATTCCCAAGGTGAGGTATGGCGGTGGGGTGAAGTTAGGGTCCTTGATCACAATGAGGGCTTCTGTTTTTTTAATGTTGATGGATAGGTTGGTTTCTTGTAGCCAGCTAGAGACATCAATGAAGCAGTCTGATTGTTGGGTTTGTGGTTGAGATGTGCTTGTGTTTTATGAATGTATCCTTATCAAAGTACTTAAGTTTAGGATATTGTTTAGTCATTTGGTTGTGTGTATGGTTAGGAATTTGGTATGATGAGATAATAAAATTAATTAGATGGTGATCTAACCATGGCACTGGTAACGTTTGGGGGCTGGTCATTTTTAATTGCTCATAGATGTTCTGCGGGAGGAATACCAGATCTAGAATATTCCCTTTATTATGAGTGGGAACATTTATTATTTGTTGATACTATAGATCGTACATGGCATTTAGAAAGGTGGTAGCTTGAGCATGGTATAAGGAGGTAAGGTTAAAGTCTCCTAGTAAGATTATTTTTTAGCTAACATGGAGCACACATTTTCTAGAATGGTTGTTAGACACCAGGATCAGATATGGGAGGTCTATAGAGAAGACAAAATGCTAGATGCCTGTTTTCAATAATTGAAGTATCAATATCAGAAATGGTATTGGACAGTGTGAGAGACTCATTGAGTGCCTTTTTGTTTGTTTGAGGTGTGTGGAATACCTCATAGTTTGGGACCCTCATTTGGTTATATGGGACTCTATCTGAGTCAGAGAACCAGGTTTCAGTGATGAATATTATATCTGGATTACAGTCATGTATATGGTCTAAGATTACTGGTATTTTATTCTTGATTGATCTGGCATTTATGGGTGAGCATGTCAATACTGTCTCCTTTATGTTTTCTTTCTAGTCATGATACTTGGAAGTCCCAGATGGAGTAATATAAATTAATCTGTGACTACTATTCTAGAATCTGTTTGAGAGTTTATTATGAGTGTGACCCCCTATTAATGACCCCAGCGAAGGCATGTAGGGCTTAAGGGGTTTGTTTCCTTCTTGAACAGGTATTCCACTATTTCCTGAGGCAAAGCCTTGTGGGAAATGTAGTTCTCTTTTACCGTCCAATAAAGGGTAGTGTGACTCAAAAGTGATCAAAGCAACAAGGATTTATTCCCCTCCCGGGGTGGATTTCAACAAGGAAAAATAAGGTACAAAAAACAGGTGCTTCTGGCAGAAGGACAAAATAAAAAACTTTCAAACTCAAACAGCTTACTTCAGCACAAAAACATGGCTTCCAGCAATCAAGATAAACAGTTCTGTTTTCTTCACAGCTTTGTACTTTTAAATCCCCACAATTCTGTATTTCTCTTCAAAACATTAATTCAACGCAGAGATAATATATCATTAGATAATGTAATTGTACAGTCCATCAATTCCTCCGGAGTATTTACAAACTCTGGCTCTGTATCCATTAATTCTTCTTGTGAGGCAGGAAATGTTTGCAACGTTAAATCTTGTGCCACGCCTTTCCTCACTGCTTTAGGCTTCTGGCTATACTCTTGAATCAGGTACTGTTTTAAACAAGCATTCTCATCATAGTCATTTTCCTCACAGCCCCAACCCTCCGGGTAGATAAAATCACAGTGATTATTAAAACCCCAGCCTTTAGGCTTACCTCTAAACCTGGCTGAACTAGGTTTACTCTGAGACGTGTGAAGGGCTGTAGGTTCCAAACCTGACTTGTGCACAGAAGGTTTAAACTGCCTTCCTGGCTTTCTCTCCTTTCTGTAATCCTCAGGATACTGCAGATAACCTGGTCTGCTTCTGTTGTATCTTTCTCTTGGAGACTCTGTCCTCTCTCTGACTGGAAGCTTGGTTCCTCCCTTCCATGGAGACTCTGTCCTTCTCCTCCCTGGGATAACCTTGCTTGCTCCGTTCTCCTCGATACCTTCCAAACCTTCCTTGACTCCTTCGATACCTTCCTCCACTCCTTCCATTTCCTCTACTGGGACCTCTTTATGAGTCTGAATTCTAGGGTAGTGCTTAACTCCACCCCCTAACAGGTGTTCTGAATTAACTCGTGACTCCCTATCTAATTGGCAGCACAGGTGTGTTTCTTTCCTTTGTGCTTCCATGGCCACCATTAGCCATGTGCTTTTGTTTATGCCTCAGCACTGCTCCTGTTTCCTGCTTTTTAGCTCTTTCTGAAGGGCTGGAGGGACCCACTATATCACATGAGGCAAAACATTATAGTCTCTGTTATAATAATGCATTATTGTCATAGATTGGAACTGGTCCTGGGTAGACAATTGGGCATTTCCTTGGGAAATGAGACAACATAGCAAAAACATACAATATATAAAACTTACTTTTCTGTGAAGATTCATCATTGCTGGTAGGTCAGGCTGGCTGGATGAGAGCACAGATAATTATAAATTATTATAGAATACAATGGAACCTTTGTTGAAATATCAGCAGCCCACGCTATGCCTGAAGCACCGGGATTTATGTACAGGGTTGGATCTCAGTTTGATGATGCTTACAGGGAGGGCAGGCCAGAAAGCCACATGCTCATTCTGGGAGGGAAGCCCCTACCTTCCTTTCTGGTGCAGTTTCTGAGTGCCAGTTCCCTCGATACAGGATGGCTGGTGAGAGAGCCCGTCTGCTGCTTTGAAATCCCTCTGAGACTCCAGATTCGGTGCTGATAAGAGAGAGTGTGCCTGAAGTGCCGGGTTTATGTAGGGGGTTGGATCTCAGTTTGATGATGCTTGCAGGGAGGGGGCTAGAGAGCTGCATGCTCATTCTGGGAGGGAAGCCCCTACCTTCCCTTCTGGTGCAGTTTCTGAGTGCCAGTTCCCCTAATACAAGATGGCAGGTGAGAGAGTCCCTCTGCTGCTTTGAAATCCCTCTGGAGATCCCCAATTTGTTGCCAATAAGAGACAGTGCACCTGAAGTGCTGGGGTTTATGTAGGTGGGTTGGATCTCAGTTTGATGATGCTTGTAGGGAGGATGGGCCAGAGAACCAATAGCCATTTCAGCCTGTACCTTATGATCAGGAACCATTGGTGATGAAAGAAGAAGTTGAAGCAGTATTGAAAACCTTAACAAAGGACAAAGCACCGGGTAATGATGGCATTCCCACTGAAATATTACAGCAATCAGATGAAGCAGTTACCATACTTATAAAGCTCTGCCAGAACATTTGGAAGACAAATTCATGGCCAACTGACTGGAAAAGATCTGTGTTTATACTAATACTGAAGAAAGATGATTTGACTGACTGTGGGAATTATCACACAATTGCTCTGATCCCACATGCCAGCAAGATTCTACTCAAGATCATAAAGCAGAGAGTGCAACCATACCTGGAACGAGAACTGCCTGAAGTACAAGCAAGGTTCAGGAAAGGGAGAGGAACGAGAGACATTATCACGGATGTGAGATGGATCCTTGAAGAGACAAAAGAATACCAAAAGGATATCCATATGTGTTTTATTGACTACAGCAAGGCTTTTGACTGTGTAAACTATGAGAAACTCTGGGCCACATTAAGAAGCATGGATATACTAGAACACTTGATAGTTCTCTTGCACAACCTTTATACTGATGAAGAAGCAACAGTTTGAACTGAACTAGGAGAAACAGAATGGTTTCAGCAAAGGTGTACGACAAGGCTGCATTCTTTCCCCCTATATCTTTAATTTATATGCAGAACAAAATCATCAGAGAAGCAGGACTGTATGAAGACAACCAAGGTGTGAAGATTGGTAGAAGACTTATCCACAACCTTTGCTATGCTGATGATACCACATTACTGGCTGAAAGTGAAGATGATCAGAAACATTTGCTTCTCGAGATCAAGGAACATAGTCCTAAAATGGGCATGCACCTTAACATTAAGAAGACTAAGATAGTGACAACTGGCAAAATCATAAGTTCATCATTGATGGAGAAGAAATTGAAATAGTTGACAACTTTAACCAACTTGGATTAACAATCAATAAAGAAAGGACAAGCAGTCAAGAAATACGATGACACATTGCTCTTGGCAGAATGGCTATGAAGGACCTAGACAAGATTCTCAAGAATAGAGATGTCTCTCTCCATACAAGGATTTCACTTGTCCAAGCCATGGTATTTTCAATAACATCATATGGATGCAAAAGTTGGACAGTGAAAAAGATAAACAGGAAGGAAATTGATGCCTTTGAATTATGGTGCTGGCAACGAATACTATGCATATCATGGACTGCCCGAAGAACAAAGCGATCAGTACTAGAGGAGATCATACCTAAGTTTTCCTTGAAGCTCAGATGATAAGACTTCAACTTTCATACTTTGGACACATCATGCAAAGAGAGTGATCATTAGAGAAAGACATAATGCTTGGCAAGGTAGAAGGTCAATGCAAAAGAGGATGGCTGGCAATGAGATAGATCGATACAATAACAGCAGCTATGGGTGCCACTCTATCAACAATGAGCCGCCTTACTGACAACTGAACATAGTTTTGGTCATATCCAGAGGGTCACCTGAGTCGACACTGACTCAAAAGCACTTAACAAAACAACAACAGCATCCAAAGAGCTTAAGGCTTACTTGGAGCAATCTAGAGTGGTGGTTTCACCTGTACCATATACTGCACACTAAACAAAGAAGGACTGCATAGACGAAGGCCAAGGGGGATCCCACTGCTCAAAGACAGATATGAAAAGGAATGTCTGATCTTTGCCCAAACCCGCCTTGAGAAACCACAATCCTTCTGGAAAAATGTTCTGTGGACATATGAAAACAAACTTGTGCTCTTTGGCAATGCAGATGAAGAAATGAAGCTTATAAGGAAAAAAACACCCTTCTTACATTAAATATGGTGGAGGTTCCATAATGTTGTGGGGCTGTTTTACTGCCTCAGAAACTGGAGGCCTGGAATGTATTAAAGGAATCATGAAGTCAGAGGATTACCAAGATATTTTGCAGTGAAATGTGCTACCTAGTGTCAAAAATCTATGTCTGGGTCAAAAGTGAGTCCTGCAGCAGGACAATGACCCAAAACATACATCCAAAAGAACAAAAGAAAGGTTAAAAAGGAACAAATGGACTGTTTTAAACTGGCCAGCAATGAGTCTTAGGGGGATGTTTACTAAAGTGCGGTAATCGTGATTAACGCGCGTTCTGACATGCTAACGATCGTTAAACGTACTTTACGCGCGTTAACCGCAGTTAACGATCGTAAACCTCCGCGGCGCGTTAAAACAGCGCGGAAGGTGGAGAGTGGGCGGAGAGAAGGGGTCAATGGGCGGAGAGTGGGCGGGGAGAGGCTCCCCTCATACTAACGCGCTGAATTTCTGAGCTCAATTCCAACGCGAATGAAAACCTGTCGTTAAAGGCATTTAAAGGGAAGAGAAACCATTTCCGTCAGCAATGTACAGAAAAACCGGGGAAACCCACAAAACGTGAGCAGTGTGATACATGTGCACAGAACAAAATTTCACATAAAACGTTAAAAATGACCACAAGAAACATTTTAAAAAGCATAATTCAGCTGGGCAACAGTGATAGCAATGGGCAACAAGGAACAACACTCCCTGGAAAGCACCAAATAAAAAAGAAATGATGTGTGGAAGGGTCTACGCTCCGCAGACCCTTTCAAAGATCATTTCATTGTAATGGAGCTGTCCTGGGAGTGTTGTGTAATGTTTCCCAATGATATCATTGTTGCCCAGCTTGGTTATGGGTGTGTGCCCCTTTTGTGAGGTCTTTTCTGAGGTTTATGTGCACCTTTGTCTGCATACAAGGTAAATGAGGCCACAGTAAACCTGTTGCAGAGCAGGATTTCTGACTCGTCAGGCCGGTTTAACTAACTCCAGGGACTGCACTGTCTCTGTGGCCACAGTGTGGTGCAACAGACACAGCCAGTGCCTGTAAGACCAGAAGGTCACAGGTTCAAATCCCAGCTGGGGCTCCTGCCAACCCAGTCCCCATAGTTTGACCCACCACTAAACAGTGATAGTAAAGACACTCCTTTATTGCAGAGAACATACGCATGGCCTATACTTTACCACACCAAACACAGACACCAGAAACAGGCACATTACCTAAAGCGGAGTCCTGCAAATGCAGTCCTGGAGGGCCCCACACCATTCCGGTTTCATGCTGCCTCTAATAAAGATGCCTGTGCTGCATAGCTATGCACCACCCCCATGGTATGCAGATGTAGCTCATGCATATTTATGAGGGACAGCATGAAAACCCGAACAGTGTTTGGAACACCAGGACTGGAGTTGGGGAACTCTGCCGTAAAGCAGCAGCCAACAGGGCCACACACACACCCACAGGCCCCATTGGCCAATGCCACCTGGAGAGGCAAGACATTGGGCCCTGCCTGTATCTCCCAATACTAGCAGTTGCATACCTTAGCAATGCCACCCTACACCTGGGTATACGGTACAGAGCTATCAAACGTTTCCTATGATAACTGGCAGATATCAATTCCTACGTTAAGCACATTTTGCTCACTGAGCTCCACCATAACAATCATTCTGATGTCTGCGGTGTGTGCTGCAGGTCTGGTCTCTGACAGTGTTCACCACCCTGGGGAGTGACCCCCCAACAGTCGTGTGTACCATATCCATGCCTGTACTATGCCCATGACTGGTGTGGTGGGTATGGCTGCTGACCACCTCTATAGTAGCACAAAGGTGTGGGGGTGGCTGTCTGTCTATCCAGTGTGTGGTGGCTGCAAACACCTTCCACAGCCCACACTGCCAGCAATGTTGCCAGTATTGGGCTGCCAATGTGCATAATGAGGAGCAAGGTACCATGGGTATAGGCTGGACAGGGTGGCCTGGCCAGGGTGCATCTGCACAGGGCATAGGGCAGTGACAGGTACATTGCAGTGCCCGGCCACCACCTACACAGACAGGGTGACCTCAGTATATCCTGCTGAGAGATCACTCTCACCCTGACTGTGCAGTGACCACAGCATGGCTAGGCACTCCCATAGTGCTATCTAGTATTTTTCTCATGTGATAAATATGGGTTTCCTTTTGGGGCCCAGTCACTGATGTATCTGATTGCTGTGTATGCTGACATCCCAGTTCTGGGTGCAGGCATCTCCAATGGGCACTAGCAGACTGTTTGCAGCTGGTAGGTGTTGTGATGGAGTGGCTTGCAGGGTGCAGTGGCTGATGGCTTGCACCAGGGGAATATCAGATAGTGGTGGGGTGCAGTATACAATATCCAGGCCTAATGTCTGTCTGCTATTGTGTTATGGCTGTGTACAGAGCTGCATTGACTGCCCTGTGGGGTGTCTGTTCCCCAGCAGGACTAGGGTTAATGTTCCCCTCTACTACCACCGTTGCAGGGAGGTAGACTGTGGATCTTTTGATAGGAGACCCTGTTTGCCACCCTCAGTCCTGGGGGAGGGGTGTGGTGGTGCATGGGGGCTATACCTGACTGAAACAGACAGAGATGTCCAAGGTGTTCCTGCAGAAACTACCTATCTCACACAGTAACACTGCTTTGGACCTGCGCCATGGCCTCTTTCAGCCATGGACGGTGCTGTGGACCTAGTGCTGGGCGCCTCACTGCACCCTCAGGGTGAGCACAATACCCGCACAATGTGACGGTGTGTAGCTACTCTGTGCCAGTACAACACCCGATCAGTACCCCCTATCAGGCCGAGGTGCTGTGGGGGTGCACATGGTCAGTTCCCCCTACCAGGCCGAGGTGCTGTGGGGGTGCATTCCCCATGGTGTGTATCTGTGGACAGCTGATTTGCATGTGCAGTGCATCATGGGTGTGACTGGCACAATCCAACCCTGTGAAACTCCAGCACCTGCTCACAGGCTCTGATAAACCATAGGGGAACAGGAAAAGGAGCGTGACTCTTGCAGGCACAAGGAGGAACAAACGGAGCAAGAGAAGAGGGTAGGCTTGGAACAGACTGCTTTATTGATGAAGGTCCCTACGCGTTTCGGCTTGCGCCTTCCTCGGGGGACATACAGCAGTATTGTATGAGATGAAGTGTCTCATAAAGACAGTTTGGTCAGAGCACTATATAATGGTAGTGCTGTATCAGGTGAATTGTCTCATAAAGACAGTTTGGTTGAAGTACTATACAATAGTTGAATCAACGGGCGAATATAAATAGATGGTGTAGAATTGCAAATAGTACCAGTATGCAGGATAATGGAACGAAGCTGTGTGTCATTGCCACAGCTTCGTTCCATTATCCTGCATACTGGTACTATTATATAGTGCTCTGACCAAACTGTCTTTATGAGACACTTCATCTCATACAATACTGCTGTATGTCCCCCGAGGAAGGCGCAAGCCGAAACGCGTAGGGACCTTCATCAATAAAGCAGTCTGTTCCAAGCCTACCCTCTTCTCTTGCTCCGTTTGTTCCTCTCTGATAAACCATAGGCCATCACACGTACATCTGTTAGCATAATGCATAGGTGCAAGAGACCCTACAGAGTCTGTAATATAAGATGCCCACGCTGGTAAAAACACACGTACCCACGCACGTAAAAACACACGTACCCACGCACGATTGTACGCGCGCAGCTACGCACGGGGCTACACACGTACCAATGCACGCAACCTCGCACGCACCAACGTACGTGGCTAGGCACACTCCGAGGGTGTTTTTCTGACACCAATACTCAACGTAACGAAAAACATGCCTCCTCTTTCCCTCTGTAATGTACAGGGTGATGCCTGGGACAGCCTTCTGCGTTAGGCACACTGGGGACTCAAACCCATGCTGCCTGTAACAGCGGTCAGTACCGTAACCATTGTGCTACAGCTCTGTTTCAGTGCTTTGTGTCTGTACGTCTTCTTACGTTTAACGCGCAGTAACGCGCCACGGCGCCCGGTAACGCTCGTTAATTTTTTTAACGCGCGTTAGTGGTGACGATGTACCGCCCATGTCCCTATTTGGGGTTTCTGTCACTACCGCGGCTCCTAACGCGAATTGCACTAACGCAGTTTAGTAAACATACCCCTTAATCTCAGTCCAATCGAGAACCTTTGGGAAGAGCTGAAATCTGCCACTGGTAAAAGGAATCCTGGAAACATTCATGAGCTGGAACAAATCGCAGTTGAAGAGTGGGAGAAACTACTAGCAGATGTAAGAAACTTATAGATGGCTACAAGAAACATTTGGAGGCTATCATCACTACCAAGGGTTGTGCAAACAAATATTAGTGAAGGGTGTCGTGGGGAGCGCCCCCTACGCTTAGGGCGATCCACGGCAAAGATTATATTTAGGGAGCCACCGGGAACGTAAGGTTCATTCGCGTAGTAAAATGTTCTTATCGGTTCCGGCTGCCTAAAAGAACTTAGCAACAAAAACCAAGTGGAGGGAATTAAGGCTTTTATTCCCCGTCAATGCAAGGGTTCAAATTAAGAGATGAATAATGAAACAGAAAAGTCCTTTCTTGCAAAAGGTCACCAGTATTCAAAACATGTGCTTAATTGTTACACTTCACAATTAATGCAGAGGTCAGAAAACAGGAATTCAGTTCATTCCAAAAACATTAACATTTTCATAGACTCTTCTATTTTACTCAGTTACTACAGACTCTTGACATAAGGCTGTGCACAGGTCACACTCCATCTGCTCTGGTGGTGATAAGGAAACTGTGTCAATGCATTCTGTCTCCATGCATTCTTCCTCACTAAAATCACCAGGGGAACAAACACTGTCCCTGTCTGACTCGTGTTGGTGTGCTATGCCTCTGGGGCCTTGTCTCCAATAAGGGTCTGTTCTCAGGGCTTTAGGGATTTTACTAAACCAGTCTGGTTTCTCCTTCCTTGTAAAGCGAGGACTGGTTTTCCCAGGGCCTTTATGCTTCAAGCATTTACTAGCATCAATAACTGTTTCATACCTGGAACTTTGCTGGCTTGACTCCACAGAGTTTTTCCTTTCAGCAACTTTCCTGTTGTAGCAATGTCTCTGCCTTTCAGCATTAGGCAGGGCTGTGCTTCTTGGCAGTTTAGTAAAACCTGGTTTGGACTCTCTTTCCTCCCTTGGTAAGAACTCAGGTTTATTATAAAATGCCTTTCCTCTCTTGCTGGGTAAAACTGGGTAATTATTCCTCAGAGACTGTGAGCTTCTCACCAAACCATTCCCTTTGGCTTATGGCTTAGCTCTCTCTCTTCTGGAGTCAGGAACACTGGAAGAACAGGGCGTGGCACAGCCTCTAACCTCAGAGCTGGCTCTAACAGACCTCCTTGGGAGAGCTGCACAATCAGCCTGGCCCTTCTGGATTTCACCCTTGTAATCCCTGTACCTGTGGGCTTGCTCCTTTAGGATTTCTTCACTGTTCCTTCTCAGGTCCTTCTCTTTCTCTTCTTTCTCTTTCCTTGGTGAAGCCGTGCTCCCCTGTGTAGCCGTGCTCCTCTTCCTCAAGGCAGCTGGACCCCGTCCTGGATCTCTACCTCTTCTACTCCCACTGCACAATGCTGCTGGACTGCCTTTCCCTAAGGCAGCTGGACCTGGATCTCCTTGTGTAGCCGTGCACCCCTTGCAAGCTTTCAGCTCTGGCTTATAAGGAAATCCTTCCTGCCTGACTTCCGGGGTCACTTCCAGGTGCAAATCATTAAGCTTCTCAAGCTCATTAGCTCCTGAATATTCCTTCCTGCTCCCTCTAGCTGTGCCTGAAGGTAATTGCACACCTAGCTTCTTAAAAGAAACAGGATTTCTTTTCAAACTTTCAACTTTATCAACACGCACATCATGACAAGGGTTCCGTGAATCTTATCCAGGCCATATGTTGTTTTTTTCTCAGAAATGACTACATCTAAGTTGCACAGACATCTTTTTTTTGTTATATATCTTTGAACATACTATTAAAATATTTTGATGACATACAGTTGTAATATTACTAATTATTTCTCAAGATATTGTACACAACATACGTAAAATACAAGGGTGCCAATAATGTTGACCACAATTGTATATGTGTGGATTTTGACCATAGCTTAGTGGGTTTAGGATTTTTGGCATCTGCAAAACACAAATACTCAAACTCTTTCCAGGGAAACAGCAAAGAACTTAATTCCAGAACCTCCCTTTTAACAGAGGGTGTCTATGGTGCATACTAGAGGATAATGAGAATATCAAGCAATTGCCTTTAACTAAGCAGAGATTAAGCTAAAAATAACTGTGATAAAAAGAAAACAAAGCCAAAGAACAGCCAATTAACCAAAAAGACTTGAGAAAGCAAAATCCTATGGTCTGGTCTGCATACCTGCTGTGTGATCCAATGGCAACAACCTCAGCTCTGGGCATTTCTCCTGAATCTTTAACTTGCCAAAGAAATGTTATAACTCTTGGCTTTCTGTAAGCCTGAAACTAACTCCCTTTCATCTTGGTAACAATGATGCACCATCAGTGTGGCTCCCTGTGTTCCTTTAATTTCAAAAGCAGTAGTTGTACGCAATGTTCCCTCTAATTTTCTGTAGGCTGTGTGTGCATAAAATATCAGCTGTGTGCAGCTTTTGAAGGAAGGTTAAATTTTTGTGCGCCACATAACGACACTTGGAGTTATATACTTTAAAATTTAACTACACGTCAGACTACAGTATGTACACCACATTGATTTTAATCAAATTAAATGAAAATAGATGATTACTAAATGAAGCGGGAAATTTCTAGTAATTACAATCATAACTTTTAAATTTTAAGACGTCTGTGTTGTTTTCTATCAGAATCAGAGCTGTAATTTTTGTGCGCTCTGTTGTAAAGTATGTGCGCTCGCTCGGCGAGGTGTGTGCGTGCGCACATGCGCACAGCTTAGAGGGAACAGTGGTTGTACGTATAGTAAAGGTAAAATGTGAAGCAGCTTTCAGTGGTTGCATGTGTTACTCAGAGTGACTGTGCCTATAGCTGAAGCGTTTTTTAATGAAGAAGAATGCATTTACTTATTTTTTTTATAACCAACAGTTTCCCAAGGCAGACAACCTTTCAGCTTTGAGAAAACTTTAAAAGATATTAGTTGAGTTTTTGGGGGCTTTTTTCCTGCCAAGCCCTGCAGGTATCCTTGCATTATGTGCAAGCAAAAGTAAATTTTCATCCTCAGCCTCCATGCCCATGAGGACCAGCCCATGACTTTGGGGGTTTCTTTCACTAGTATTTCCGAAAACCAAATGGCACAACTTTAATTTTATCTTTATCTTTGCTGAGCTTTTTGATATACCGCCCTGGACAGGAGTAGCTGAGCAGTTTGCATCAAAAATTGCATGCTACAGGAAAAAGAAAGGAAAAAGAAAGCCATTGCAAGACAGGAAAAGAAAGACAAAAGAGAAAAGGAGAGGCAGATAGATTGTGTGCTGGAGGGAAAGAAAAAAGGGAGAGAAAAGGGGCAAGGGTGGGACAAACAGGGGGGTTAGGCAGCGGAGAGTGGAAAGTCAAAGGCAATAGAGAAGAGATGGGTTTTCAGTAATGTTTTGAAATGTGGAAAGGAACGTTCCAGGCAGAGATCGGATAGGAGGGAGTTCCAGAGAAGGGGGCCAAGGACAAAGAAGGCAGAAGCGTGGGTGGATTCTAAGTGAGCATAGGTGGGGGATGGTAGGAATAGGTGATTAGAGTAGACCTGTCCGAGGGAGCAGTGAGAGGAATGGAGATGAATCAGATCGGAGAGATACTGGGAAGTGTTAGTGTGAATGGTACAGTGAACTAGGGTCAGTATTTGGTAATGTACAAGGAGTTTTATGGGCAGCCAATGTAAATGAATGAACAAGGAGGAGATGTGGTCTGAGCAAGAAGCATGGGTCATTAAGTGGGCAGTGGTGTTCTGGAGGAGCCGTAGTCTGCGAAGTTGGTATTGGGGGAGGCCTGTAAGGACACCATTGCAATAGTCGATGCAGGTCATCACCAGGGAGAGTAGAAGTGTGGACAGAGAGGAGAGGGAAAGAAATGGGCAGACATAGTGGATCTCACACAGGGAATAGAATGAGCGTTGAATAATGGAGGAAAGGTGTTTGCAGAAGGATAGAGAGGAATCAAGTGTGACACTGAAATAGCAGAGTGAAAAAATCAGTGAGATAGGTGTTGAAGCAAGGGAAGGGGCCAAGGAGGGGACAGGAGAAAAGAAGGTAAACCATATGACAGAGGATTTAGAGGGGTTGATGTGAAAAAAGCTTGATATCATCCAGGGGATGAAGAGGAGAGGCAGGCATTCAGTGGGGCCAAGTCAGGGGCTGAGGGACTGGTGTGGTGGAGGAGAAGAATATCATCCATATAATAACAGGCAGAAAGACCAGGCAGAAAGACCGTGCTGTTGGACAAGGAGAGTGAGAGGAGCTAGAAAGACGTTAAAGAGAAGGGGAGTGAGAACAGAGTCCTGGGGTATGCCACAGGGAAGGGGGGTGACAGAAGAAGAGGAGAGGCCAGTAAGGATGGAGAAGTCCGCGATGATAGAAAAGAGTGGAACCAACGAAGGGCAGAACCAGCGATCTTGAAATCACACAGACGAGAGAGGAGAGTGCAATGATCAACCAGGTTGAAGGCAGGATACAGCCAAGGAAATGTCATCCCGATCATGGGAAGTGTGAAGCTCATTAAGAAGGTAGAGTATGATAGTTTCTATGCTATGACCTTGGTGGAAACTGGATTGGCAGGGTGAAGTGCAAGGGTGGTATCAAGATGAGAGGAAAGTTGGGCAGAAAACCAATTTCTCAAGGACTTTGGAGAGAAAAGGGAAGGCAGAAATGGGGCGCCAATGGGCAAGGGTAGTGGGGTTCAGAGAGGGTTTCTTAAGGATAGGTTGAATGACAGTGTGCTTCCAGGGGAGGGGAAAGGAACCGGAGAAGAGGATGGAGTTAAAGATGTTAAGAATAAGCAGAAGAAGTTCCAAGGAGGGGTCAAGAAACCAGGGGGAGGGAATAGGATCAGAGGGACAAGTGGTCTTGTGGGAGGAGAAGAGGGTCTTAAGGAGTTTGGCAGAGGAAAGGGGGCAGAAGGAGAACCAGGAATGGGACAGAGCAGGGGTAGATGAGGGGGTGGGGGAGGCAGGTAGAGAAGTGGGGGGGGGGGGGAGGGGGAAAAGGGGGGGAACAGGTAGGAAAGGAGTGACAGAGGGTAAGGACTTTATCAGTGAAGGGGCTGGGAAGGTGGGGGGGGGGCTGGAGAGAAGGAGGAATGAAGGGACGACAAGGAATGAAGAACAGAATACAGCTGACGGGAGGAGTTAGATGAGGAAGAGACCGGATTAGAATAATATGATAGCTTGGCGGAATGGATGAGGGAGCGGTAATGGGAGTGGCACTGAAAGAAGTGGGTCAAAAATTCAGTGGAGGGATGTTTACGCCAGAGCTGCTCAGCATGACGGAGGTAGTTGAGATGAAGGTAGAGGCCAGAATGGTACCAAGGCTGGCATGGAACAGATGAATGAGGATGAGAGGTGGGATGAGGGGGAGCGAGAGTATTGAGGACAGCAGACAGGGTGGAGATCCAGGTTTGAATCTGGAGGTCAGGAGGAAGGGAGGCAAAGTCAGAGGGGAAGAGTTGGTCAGAGGAGGGAAACTCTTGAAGAGTGGAGGCACGGATGTGCCAAGTAAGGGGGGGGGGGGTCTGGCAGAGGGTGTGGTTGATGGGAAGGAGAAGAGATAGGACTAGAAAGGGAAATACGAAGACAAAAGTGATCAGACCAGGGAACTTGAGATATTGAGAAGCCAGAAAGGGTAAGAGTGGGAAGATCAGAGGGAGAGATAATGAGATCAAGGGTGTGACTGGCGGTATGGGTAGGGCAATGTATGTGTTGACGGAGTGAAAGATCTGCAAGCAGGGAGAGGAATGAGACCTCACGGGATCGAGAGGGAGAGTTCAAGTGGAGGTTGAAGTCACCAAGGATAACAAGACTGGGGAACAGGGGAGAGGCTTTTGAGATGGTGAGGAGGGAATCCCAGAGATGGGCTAAGAGGGAGAGTGGGGCATAGATGAGAAGGAAATGAAAAGGGGGTAATGTCGAGACCGAATAATAGACCCTCTGACTAGTGGAACGCCGGTGAAGAGACTGTAGTAAGGGAAAGGGAGGAGCGGGTGAAGAACCGCTACATCCCCACCACAATTTAAAATTATAATCAGAAAGCAAACTGTATAGCATTGGCACATTGTGCTGATTAACTTTTCCTACTAGCATTATGCAAATTTGAGTGACTAATATTTATTAAAAGCTCCTTTTGTAGGAGAGACTTTGTCCAGCCAAAATTGCCTAGCATCTTTCCGAGTAATTGTTGGTAGACTTTTCAGTCAATATAAATGCTCATTGCTTTATGAAAGTCAGTACTGAGAAGTTCTGTTTCAAAGATATACATCATTAAATTGTGAGAGAATAACCTGACATAAATGTTGGACTATCCTCCTCTTGAATTTTCCATGAAACTAATTTAGGAGAAATTTGATTTGTAAAAGACAAGAGAGGACACAATATTTTTGAACAAAATTTCATGTATGTGCAGTGGATTGACTTGTTTTTAGCTAATTGAGCTTTTGAGAATGAGAAAAATGATTAAAAGCATAAATAAGAAGGGGCTGTTTTTCCTGCCTCCGGGTATCCCTGAGCTGTGGCACCCTGTAGACGTAGGAAGCTCTCTGGCTAAATGAATCTTTAGGAATCACATAGATTTCACTTTAAACATTAAAGAGCCTCTGGGCCTGCTGAGAGGTACACCAGCCAAAGTGGGGATAAGCTTATGCAAATGTGTTCGCTACTGCCTGTTGATGATTAATCCTGATTCAGGCAGGATTTTTGCATCCTCTCTTTAGTTGTTCTGGGACACTTTCAATTCAAGAAGTCACTGCAGCTCAACCCTAGAGAAATTGTTAGTCAAATTTCTAATTTAAAAAAAATAACAACCTACTTTTTGTGTAATGGATGTGGAGATAAAAAGGTAGTATTACGGAGGTCTAAAGGCCCCAGATGTTGGAGCATGTTTACTAAGGTGAGCTAAGTGTTAATGCACGCTTTAGCACATGCTAAGCACTAAGCATGAGGCTGCAGTAACTGCCATTGCATGCATGTTAAGTGCAACACTTTAGCACACTTTAGTAAGCATACCCCTTTGTCTAGTAAATTTTCAAAGAGGCCAATGTAAAAGCCTAACTCCCATCTTTGAAGATCGGCCTCTTACTTTCAATCTAATTTCCTCATTTCCTATAGTTCCCCTTTTTAAAATGAAATGCACCTGCATTAGTCTTCCTTAATGTCCTCACTCCAGTGATTATGTTGCATCTGATCCCATTATGATCATTATTGGCAAGCCGCCCCACCACCATTACTCCTTGCACCTTTGTTCCAGTGAGGACTACATCTGGAATAGTCCCACTTTCATTGGTAGCTAATTCCTTAGGTGAGAGCTATGAAAGCATCCAACAGTTCTAACATCTTCCTGCATTGAGCTAAACTGTTTTTCTGCACTCACCATCTCATAAATGTAGAAGATATGGAGTGTATTCCACCAAATATAAAAATCTAAAGAGGAGTAATTTAAGGGCCACCAATAATGAGGAAAACAATAAATAAGCCTTCTCTTTTGTTATCTAGAATTTAATTGCAGAACAAGAAAAGCAGAAATGGAGGTAGACAATGGTCACAAATGAGGACGTTCAAACCACTACATTTACTATGTTACTATTTTACCTGCATCAGGGGTCTAGAAACATAAATAAAATAATATATAAACACATAAATAAGGTAATGTATAAAAACCAAATAGTCTTTAACAAAACTATGATGCATAAAAAATAAATAAACATATATATATACGCATGCATTGAACAAATGGCACAAAAGTACATTTATATTATAAAAAAATGAAAGATCTAATTTTTAAATTAAAAACATCATATTCTTAAAAAAACATAACCAGACATAGCAAAAGATTCAGGGCTTGATATTGACGTGAGTGGTGCTATGTGCCGGGTTGGTGCATAGCCTGCTCCCCTCCCGCCTAAACCAAATTTTCCATGCCGGGATCATATGTGGCCCCAGTATCAAAAATCCGGGTATCGCTGCTCAGCTGGGAGGCCGCAGGAGTTACCTATGTAGCACTAATTTTCGATGCTATACGGTTAGCCCCAGAGCCTTACAGATAGGCGGGGTTTCCCTTGCCTATTTTTAAGGTGCAGAGCACTAACCGTGTTGCATCGAAAATCGGCACTACGTGGATAGTGCCATGGCCCGCCTCTGCACCGCCCCGGAATGTCCCCGACACACCCTGATGCTAACAGCATAGCATCGGGGTGCATAAGAGACAAACCAGGGAATTTCGAAGGCACTGCCCATGTAGGTGCCTTCGAAAATTCCCTGTTAAGGCATTTGCATGAGTAACTAGGGCAGTTGCCCGTGTAAATGCCTTCAAAAATTGGGCCCTCAGAATATAACACTGGTCAACATTGAAATCGTTACTGACTTTAAAAGGCTCTAATCTGTAGTATCTTGGTGAGCTGAAAACGAATATAACATTAAAAAAAATTTATTTGCTCTTGTTTTGAAGATATTGCATGTATTTATATTCTCTTACATACTGTGCTATTCTGCATCAGTGTGGTTTACATTGAACAAACTGAAATTACATTGAACCGGGCATTATAACTTGGAGATAACTATTTTACAGGGAACATGGGCTATGGAGGGTTAAGTGGCTTGCCCAAGACCACAAGGAGCACCTGTGGGACTAGAAACCCCAGTCCTTCCAGCCCAAGGTTGCTGTCCTCTAGTGGGATTTGAATCCCTGACCTTCCAGCCTGAAGTACCTTGTCCCAACCACTAGGCCACTCCTGTAGTTCAGTTCAAATGTAGTTCATTTCTGATGTTTCACCATGTAAATTTATCCAGTAGGACATCAACAACATCCCAAATAAGCCTTGAATGATGTAATATTGCATCACATTGCATAATACCAGCAAGCACACATCATCCAGTTGATTGCATCATTTTCTGGTGCAATGCAATACTACTGCCAGATGGCTACTGAAGCCATCTGACGTCAGCAGTGTACTATACGCAGTCGGAAAGGAAAGTAACTTAAAGCATCTACTGACTTCCACTCCTTTCGCACTCAGTTTAAGTTATTTACTCTAGTTCACAGGGCTCTTCACACTAGTACTCCACAATACCTGGCAGACCTTATTACATTCCACACCGCCAGACACACTCCCCGCTCCTTCCACCTTAACCACCTTAATCTCCCTTCCCCCTCCCTCGCTCACCTTCAATCCACCCGCTCCTCTGCTTTCTTTTTCATCGGTCCCGCACTCTGGAATTCACTCCCCACCTTCCTCCGGTTAGAACCCCATCGTGCCACCTTCAAGTGAGACCTAAAAACCCACCTCTTTTCCTTGGCCTATGACCTTCCCTCCCCTCTTGTCTGATCCTGTCCCCTACGTATAGTCCTGTATCCTTTCTCATGTTCTATTATATCAACAATTGTAACTTCCTTTCCTCCTTTCTGGCCCTGTGCCTGTTTCTAATTGTTTGTGAATTGTAAACCACTCTGATTGATAAAGTAGGGAGGTATATCAAATAAATAAACATAAACATACAGCTGGCACCTATGTGGTGACTTGAAGGTAGTTGCCCTTTTAATGGGACTGTTGCAGGGATATATAAAATACATGTGTTTCTTATGTGAGTGGGATAGCCGAGCAAGGGATTGGCACTACTTGCGGAAGGAATGGAATCGCAGACAAAATATAACAGTTGGAGAGAAGAATATCCAGCACCCAGCTCTGGTTGAGGCTCACAAAATCCTGCTACAACCCCTTCACATCAAACTAGGTTTGACGAAAAACTTCGTGAAAGCCATGGACCGCACTTCTCCAGCTTTCCGATACCTGCATGAAATATTCCCTCTACTCAGCGAAGCAAAGATTAAAGAGGGAGTTTTTGTGGGTCCTCAGATTCGAGAGCTCTTCAAAGATGATTGGTTCAACAACTTGCTGCAGGGTGATGCGAAACAAGCATGGAATGTTTTTCGCCTAGTGTCAACAAACTTTCTTGGGAATGTTAGGGCAGAAAACTACAAGGAACTAGTAGAAGACATGCTGATGCAGTATCAGAAATGTGGCTGCAATATGTCTCTAAAGATCCATTTCCTTGATTCCCATCTCAATTTCTTTCCTGACAACTGTGGTATGGTTAGTGATGAACAGGGTGAACGTTTTCACCAGGATATCGCAACGATGGAACAAAGATACCAGGGAAAATGGTCCACTACAATGCTGGCTGACTACTGCTGGACACTCCCCAGAGAAGCTCCCGAACAGCTGTACAAGAGACAGGCAAAAAAATCTAAGAAGTAGTCTATGACTTGGTTTTTTACAGGTATTAACAGAAGGCCCATTATATTTACTATTGACATGCATTTTGTGATGTAAACATTAATTCTTGTAGATTACAAAAAAAACTAGAGCCAACTTTGCAATTTCACTGTCATATTCATGTTCAGCATATATAAATTGATAAGAAATGACTATTTTTATTTCAGTAACATGACTTTTGTAAAAATTTGTTGACCAGTGTAATCACTAAAAACAAAAAGACAACAATACAACCATATAACAGACTGGTTAAAATCACAAATGCTTAAGATAAATTTTAAAAAGACAGAAGTCCTCTTCGTGACCAGAAACCCTGCATTCACCTCACCAGGGTCCATCAAGGTGCGTGACGCCGAGCTCCTCTGCAAGACTACAGTTAGATACCTAGGGGTTACGCTCGACCAACATCTCAATATGAAGGCTCATATCAGCAACGTAGCGAAATCTGTCTATCATAAAATCCGGACCCTTCGTCATCTGCGTCAACTGCTAGAACCAGATGACTTTCGATCAGTCTTTCAGGCCTTAATAATGCCCCACCTGGACTACGCCAATGCTATCCTACATGGCCTACCAATGAGCACGATCAACCCCTTACAATTGGCCATGAACTCAGCTGCAAGAATCCTTTATGGAGCCTCCAAGAGAACCCACATCACTCCTATACTGAAACAGCTACATTGGCTCCCTATGCAGTCCAGGATTTCTTTTAAGATCCTAACTATGACGCACAAAGCAATCAATAACAACTCTGCATCTTCTATCACCGACCTGATTTCAATTACACCCCCTAATCGAGCAAGGAGATCAACTGCCTCCAACTCCCTTGTACTACCTAAGGCAATCACGAAGTGCTCTCAAGTCACCAGATCCAGAGCCTTCTCTTACTTTGCACCATCATGTTGGAATGCCCTACCAACAGGCATCAGAACCATCAGTGACCTCTCCCAATTCAGGAAGGCACTGAAGCATCACCTGTTCTTGCAGCACTACGATGTTTCAGACACCTTCTCATACCAACCTACCTCTACACCCCAGGCCAACACATTAAACTCATGCACTCCATAATCTTAACGCGCAGAGCTGCAATCTCACTTTGCTTCTCCTCTCATCAAGAAACATTAGCTGCATTTAGCTGCTTTGTACATAGTTGCTTTTTGTACATAGTTTTATTATGTTATGTTCTCTGTTTATGAAACCTGTTTAATGTATACCCAGTTCATTGTCCTGTTCATTGTAAGCACTGATCAATTTTTGTGACGTGTAGTTTCTGTTCATTGTAAACCGCACTGATGTCAAATAGCGCGGTATAAAAGAAACTGTAAATAAATAAATAAATATCAAAGCCACATTAAAAAGGTGGATAATAAGCAAAAACCTAACAAATGAGTATAATGGTTGTTCAATGAAATAAAAACAAACCATAGAATGGATACTTTAAAAATGGACCAGAGGCATATAAAAGTTACCATACATGTTAAGATTGTATGGAAAAAGTTATGGTGGAAATTTAGGAGCCCTATTCATACTTTGGTTGTCTGAAAATGGGCACAGAGACGTCCAAAGCACAGAGACATCTCCAGAGCTAGCTCTGGGAACTTCCTCAGTGTGAGGATGCCCCTGTCTGAATGGGGGCATGGTAGAGGGGTTCCCAGGAAGATGGATGTCACCGCCTGATCTCAGAAACTTCCTGCACATCCAGAATCACTTTTAATGTCATACCTGCTGCAGGTACAAATAAGCATTATGAAAGTGTTTCTTTTGGCTGAAAAACTTCCCAAGGGTATAGAAGTAAGTACTCAGCATAATTTCAATGATAGCAGCAGTAGGAATGGAATCTTCAGATTGCCTACTCCTAACCCACAACTTAAACAGTAGGCTATCCTAGATGTCTGGGTTCTAAAATATGGTTCTGGAGATGTCTGAGATGCTCCTGCAGACGTCCATATCAGGTATGGCCATGTTTGTGAAATCAAATCTGCACTTGGATGTGACTGCATTTTTTCCAGATGTTATGGCTTAGATGTTCCAAATTGCATTTGGACGTCCCTTCTAAAATTCCACTTTATATGCATATATAAAAGATATAAAAATTTATATAAAGGGGACTTTAGATGTACATACGTATATAAAAAGAAATATATAAAAAAATATATAAAGGATTTACTGTTAAGAAATGAAAAATGAAACAGTGACTGATAAAAAGTGCCTCTTTGTCTTCTTTAAAAAAACACATACATATATACCAACAGGGAGATAAGCATTTAGGTTGCCATTACTATGTTTTGTAATTTTCATCCAAAGCATCTAATTAAAAGATAGAAAGCAGAGAGAGGGGCTAAATGGCCAATTTTCCCAATGGAGAAAGGTGGAGTACCCCAGGTCCACTGCTTTGTAACATATATGTAAATGACCTGGAAATGGGAATAACGAGTGAGATAATCAAATTTTCAGATGACACAAAATTATTCAAAGTTGTTAGAACCCAAGAAGATTGTAAAAAATTGCAAGAGGACCTTAATAAATAGGAAGACTGGACGTTCAAATGGCAGATAAAATTTAATATGGACAATTGCAAAATTATGCACCTAGAAAGAACAACTCAAATTATGGTTATATGATGCAAGGTTCAACATTAGGACCCACCACCAGGAAAAAGATTTAGGCATTATCGTGGATAACACGTTGAAACCCTCTGCCCAGTGTGCAGTGGTGGCCAAGAAAGAAAATAGAATGCTAGGAATCATAAGGAAAGGAATGGAGAATAAAACAAAGGATATTATAATGCCTTTGTATTGTTCCATGGTGTGACTGCACCTTGAATATTGTATGCAATTCTGGTCACCATATCTTAAAAAGGATGGAAGGATATCCCTATGAGGAAAGGCTAAAAAGGTTATTGCTCTTCAACCTGGAAAAGAGACAGCTAAGGGGGATATGATAGAGGTCTATAAATTAATGAATGGAGTGGAATGGGTAAACATAAATCGATTGTTTAGATCATCGAAATATAGAAAGACTAGGGGACATGCAATGAAGCTACAGGTAACCCATATAAAACTAATAAGAGAAAATATTTTTTCCCTCAACGTATAATCAACCTCTGCAATTCATTACCAGAGGAGGTAGTAAATGTTATTAGTGTAGCTGGATTTAAAAAGGTTTGGACAAGTTCCTGGAGGAAAGGTCCATAAACATGACATCATTAGAAAGCAAACGACGTATCCTTAAGGCTTTCTTTAAAAGTAAGTTGACCCCCTTTTGTGGCCATAAGATGAACATATTTCCAGATGTTTCACATAGCACACAACTTAGGAGGAGGCTTTTTCTGGCGTTAAAGCCTCAAGTCCTAAAGTTGGGTGCTACTTTCTTTCTTCGATTTCCCTGCAAATGTATTGTTAATTATGAGGGAGCTGTTTATATATTTTCTGATGTTGCTCATTTAGAGAAGTTTGTTTTGGAACGGCAGGGCTCTGTTGAGGTTAGTCGGGATGAGTGAGTATTTAGTAAATGCCTTTGTGTTATGGGTTTGTTAAACCTTGATTCCATAATGGTTTATTTTCTTGTGTTTAAATTCACATTTGGGTCCCTGTGATGTGGACTCGATCATTCTATGTTACTGATTATATTATTTATCCTTTGTATTGTTTCCGATTGTCTTGAACTATTGGCTTTCATGTTATATGATGTTAAAACTTCAATAAAAAAAAAAAAAAGAGGACCAGGGAAATCCATTGCTTGTCCCAATACAAGCATTGTGGAAACCGTGTCTTCTGGGAAAAGTGTAAGGTATTTGTGACCTACATTGGTCACTGTTGTAAACAGGATACTGGGCTTGATGGGCCTTGGTCTGACCCAGTATGGCATATCTTATGTTCTTATGATCTGTGCTGGGCCCACTGCTTTTTAACAAATTCATAAATGACCTAGAAATGGAAATAACGAGTGAGGTGATCAAATTTCAGATGACATAAAATTATTCAAAGCAGTTAAAATGCAAGAGGATGGAAGAGGACCTTCATAAACTGGAAGACTGGACGTTCAAATGGCAGAAGAAATTTAATGTGGACAAGTGCAAAGTTATGCACTTAGGAAAAAACAACCTAAAGTACGGCTAAACGATGCAAGGCTGGACATTAGGAACCACCTCCCAGGAAAAAGATTTAGGTTGCATCGTAGATAATATGTTGAAACCTTCCGCCCAGTGTGCAGTGGCGGCCAAGAAAGCAAATAAAATGTTAGGAAACATAAGGAAAGGAATGGAGAATAAAACCAAGGATATTATAATGCCTATGTATCGTTCCATGGTGCGACCGCACCTTGAATATTGTATGCAGTTCTGGTCACCATATCTTAAAAAGGATATAGCAGAATTAGAAAAGGTACAGAGAAGAACCACCAAAATGGTAAAGGGGATGGAAGGATACCCCTATGAGGAAAAGCTTAAAAAGTAGGGTTTTTCAAATTGCAAAAGAGACGGCTGAGGGGAGATATAACAGAGGTCTATAAATTAATGAATGGAATGGAATGGGTAAATGTAGATCCGTTGTTTATGGGCAAACACAAGAGGCGAGGGTGTAGGAGGTCACTGCTGCAAATTTATTCAAATTACCCCAACGCATTTCGGCAGGACGCCTTCATCAGGGCAGGGCTCTACAATCACCACGTTGTATGGGAATCGCTTATTCTCTAGCTGGGTTGACATATCAGCTCTTTCCAGCATAAATGGATGGAGTCTTCTTAAAGACTGAAACAACAAATGGTGCCTTTTATGTGTGCCCCCTGAGGAAGGCATCCTGCCAAAGTGCGTTGGGGTAATTTGAATAAATTTGCACCAGTGACCTCCTACACCCTCGCCTCTTGTGTTTGCCTGTACCTCGCTGCGAGGGCTTTGTTTGCTCTCCTTGTGTTTCCTTCGATCCGTTGTTTATGCCATCAAAATGTAGAAAGACTAGGGGACACACAATGAAGCTACAATGTAACCCATTTAAGACTAATAAGAGAAAATATTTTTCACTCAATGCGTAACCAAACTTTGGAATTCTTTACTGAAGGATGTAGTAAAAGCTGTTAGTGTAGCTGGGTTTAAAAAAGGTTTGGACAAGTTCCTGGAGGAAAGGTCCATAAACCATTGCTAAAGAGGACCTGGGAAATCTACTGCTTGTCCCGGGACAAGTATTGTGGAAGTACCTTTTTGGAAACCTGCCAGGTACTTGTGACCTGGATTGGCCACTGTTGGGAACAGGATACTGGGCTTGATGGGCCTTGGTCTGACTCTGTATGATATTTCTTATGTTCTTATGTATTTCTCCCTAGTTAGCTCTTAATTGCCAAAGGCTGTACATCTTTCTGCTGCAATCATAGTAAAAAGACTTAAGGCAAAACAATTTTACATGTGTAAAAAACAACATTTATGGGCTTTATGTCAAAGGACGCAAGGCATGCGGCTTGCACAAAAACAAAATACAGTGAGAGTCAGATAGATAGATGCACTGTCTTATATAAACACATATGATTATGACCAATAGGTTAATAAGATAAGCATAAAAACACCACACTATAATAAAAAAGAGGGACATAAGAAGATAAGTCATACATGTGAAAAGATCCTAATGCTGCAAAAGCTGATCCAACACGACATGATCAACTATTCTAGCAAAAAATGGTAGATTAGAAATGGAGAAGAGAGCAGCATACCAGAAGGTGAGAGGAGAGCAGAGGGATATGAATAAGATTTGAGCTGTTGCACGAGGATCTGTTCTGGGTTTGTGACAGAAGTCTTGGGGAGCCAGGGTTGGGGTTGATATCTCTGGAAGAGAGAAGGAGAAGGCGTAGAAGAGTGTGGGGCAGAAAGGAGACAGCATGGCAGTAACGAGGGTGAGGTGTTTCAGAGAGAGAGGAGATGGCTGAATGAGAGGGAGAAAGTGGTGAAGCTCAAGAGCAGATAATACGGTAACTGGCAAGATGGTGGGGGAAGTGAGGATGGTAAAGGGGAGATAAGGGGGAGGGGCTTGAAGGTATTGGTAGGAGGGGGACAATTAGGGAGTATGAACAATAGAAAGAGAAAGAGATGAGGAGCCATAAAGAGAGAGATGGAGAGGAGCACAGTAGTCAGAGGATGTAAAAGGATAGGTGGTGGAGATTGCAGGGGACAAGATGCACTTGTGAGGGATTGTGGCAATGAGACAATAAGCCAGGGGAGTGAGTGTGGTGTGGGTAGGGAGGGTGGGATAATAAGGAAGAGGAGAGAGACACACACACACACACACAGCTGAAGACAGAGAGGCAGGACTGAACAAGAGGGGCAGGGCAAGTGCTGAATGTAAACAAGTGAAAGCAGCCAGAGTCCACAGAAGGTGCCCTGGTAAAAAAAAACTCAGGCAAAGTAAAAAACTGAGGACTGAAAATACCAATTAGAGAGGAATAGGGGGAAGGAGAAAATGTGCAGTCAGATAGAACTAGTCAGAAAACAGAGGCAGTCAAGTGGTGAGAAGGAAGCCACAGCACTGCAGAGGGACAAAACAGAAATATATACAAAGCAATAACTAAATAAACAATAAGCTGAACAGGCACAGGAAAATACCTGAACAGAGCATACAAAGTTAGCGTAAGCTTGCCATGAGGGTTTTCACAGAACCAGGAACCACCAGCAAATGGATCAGCAGCCCATGTGCTCACAGAGAAAAGCTTCTGAACACAGGCCCAACAGGGGGAGGGGCGGGGCTGTGACCTGCAAGAAGGTTATAATAGTCTAGACAGGAGGTGACTAAGGAGTGGATAAGTGCCCTTCAGAAAGGAATGGGCGAATTTTGTTGCTATTATAGAGAAAGAAATGGCAGGTATTAGCTATCAATTGATTCTAAAGAGCGCGGTATAAAAAAGAAGACATTAAATAAATAAATAAGTATAAATGTGTGTGGAGGAGAAGAGAGAGGAGTCAAAGATGACCCGAAGGTTGCGAGTTAAGGAGACAGGAAGGAGTAGAGAGTTATCCACAGAGACTGAGAAAGGAGTAAGGGGAGAGGAGGGTTGGGTGGGGGGGGGGGAATAAACTCACCTGAGAGCCCCCTCACCAGATAGCTCAATGGGTTTCTCCATGGACTCTTCAGAAATTTGCACTATTGCCTCATAGGATCCTGTTGATTCAGGGCCTTCTGAAAAGATTATTCCTCAGGTTGTTGTCTTTCTATTTTATTTTGCTTATTTTGCTTTAGAATCAGTTCTTCAGAATGTTTTTTGGCCATTATCTGGAAAATAGTGTCCGGGACTGAGACTATGCTTAAAGATACAATTTCACAATCTTTTACTTTTGCCCAATAAACTGTGACAAAATTTCATTTATTTATTTAATACACACTTATATACCGCCACTTCCAGCGATCAGCAGCGGTTCGATTAATCTTTGGGGGTTGTCGAATCAAGACTTGGGAGGGGATAGTAAATACATAGATCTGAGGGTGGGTCACAGCACACAAGGTTAGTGTCTAGGGGAATGGATTACACATTTTTACATTTATATATACATATTTACATATTTATACATATAGCGGTTTCAAAAGCATATAGTTAACTGATTGTTTTGCTACGACTCCATCGCACTTGAGAGTCATAGCTGATTGTAGTGACATTTGAATAGGTGAGTTTTTAGCTCCTTCCTGAATTTGGTAAAGTCCTTGGTTAAACGCAGCTCAAAAGGGAGTTGATTCCAGACAGTTGGCGCAGAGAATGAGAAGGCTCTGCGACACGTACTTGTTTTCACAGCTCTGATGTTGGTGGGGACTTGCAGGGTACCTGAGTTGGTGGTTCTTCTGTCCCTATTTGTAGGTTGGATATACATGATTTGGATATACATCTATTTGAAATTTAGAAGCAGGTGGCCAACTTTGAGTCCCAGCTATTATTGCATCAAGCCACTGGTTCCTCAGCCTTCATGGACAGTTTCCTCATACATAACAAGTTGGAAATGCTGGAAAATTCTTATAAATGCAAGAATCTCGTCTTTTTAAATTTTCAAACTACTTATTTTCTTTCAGAAATTCTCCTGGGGAAGTTTTTTAAGGAAGTTCTCATTATTTCCAAATATGTACCTTGCACAGGTAAGGTTGCACCAATTGTTTTTCTACTAGTGGTTGTTAATTTCAATAAAAAGAAGTAAAAAAAGAAAAGAAAAGAAAAGCTAACTGCATTGAGCTCTGGGTGACCAGAGACCTAGATCAAGGACATGCAATGGATATATCTACCTAGATTTCAGTGAAGCCTTTGATATTGTTTCTCATAGGAGGCTGGATAGTCAAAGTGATGAACTGGATTAGAAATTGGTTGACTGACAGAGGGTTAGGGGCAGTAAATGGAATTCACGTGAAAGAAAGGTGAGTAGTGCTGCAGGTTTTGTACTGGGACTAGTTCTGTACAATATCTTTGGAAGTGACGTTGCTAAAGAATTATATGGAAAGTTTGCCTTTTTGCGGATAACATGGAGATTTGCAAACGTGGACACCACAGAGGGAGCTGACAACAGGAGAAATGACCTACAACAATTAAAAGAATAGTATAATGCTTGGCAGTTAAGATTTACTGTACAGAAGTAGAAAGTAATGCACTTGAGATGCAGAAATCCAAAAGAGCATTATGCGACAGGGGGTGCGAAGACAATGTGCATGGGTCAGGAAAGAGATTGCCGGGCGATAGTATCTGAAGATCTCAAGGCTGCAAAGCAATATGTCAAGTTGGGGGCCAAAGCCAGAAAGATACTAGGCTGCAAAGAGAGGGGCATAACCAGGTGAGAGTAGGAGGTGATAATGCCCCTGTACATAAGGTTACCAGATGTCCCCGATTTTTGGGGCTGTCCCATTTTGGAAGCACAATTGGCAGTACAAATATCAATGTGCATTAACTGACATGGTAATTGTTACTGTAGACCCCAGCGTGCAGTTGACAAGCTCCAAATCACATATTAACTGTATAACACACTTCAGTAAAAGGATCCCTTAGATTGTTTATCAAGTATTGCATCTAGTAGCATATGTAAATCTCCCCTAATAAAATTAACTTAAAATACAATTTGCCACTTTCCAAATCTGGAGCGGACATTTTTAGTAATGAATGAATAGTGAATCAGCATTGCTTAAGTTTTGTGCAGTTCTGTTTACCAGTAATTATCGTTGTGCTGCCTCACACTATAAAATTTTGTCTGTGTCCATTGAAGCACTACCAGTTCTGTATGTTTATTTATCAGGTTTTATATACTGCTTTATCATTTCAATCAAAGTGGTCTACATTGAAACTTAAACTTGGTAATGTACATTAAATTGGGACATTGATAACTTGGATTTTTCTGGGCAATGGAGGGTTAAGTGGCTTGCCTAAGGCCACAAGGAGTGCTAGTGGGTATTGAACCCTGGTTTCTGAGTTCCCAAGCCAGTGTTCTAACCATTAGGCTACTCCTCCACTCCTTGTTGGCCAGTGTTGACCTTGTTGACCCTTGCGCAAGGCGGTATAACCAAGTCAGCAAAGTAAATAAATAAAGAAATACATCCAGAAATGAGGCCCAGTATTGTCAGCAGCATCTGAATAGTGTGAGGTGTGAACTAGATATTGTCTCCAGACCAGAAGGTGCCCATGTGCTTAATCCATTATGCTTTTCTCTGTCTGAAAAGTGGGGCAGGGCACATTATTTCCTGAGGTAGAATCAAGCAAATAACACTACAAAAATGCAATAGCTCAGATTCCACTCCTTAAATAAATAATTGGTGATATGGTGATTAGTGCTGGCTGCTTACCACTTCAGCTGCAGTGCAATACTTTGTTAATGCTTTTTCCAAACATTCTAATGGCTACCTAGACCACATTGTCTCCATTGGTTTTCATGTATAGCATTATCCCAATACATTTCAGTCTCTTTCTAAACTACTGGGAAGAATAATCTCTAAGTAATTTGAGATGTTACAGGAACTAAATAATAAAAATGAATTGATAACTGGAGTCGTTATTCAAAACATCATTACAATGTTCAGCCAGATCAACACTGGCTAGATTGACTAAGATTTTGAGGGATTAAATTCAGAAAAGAAATTCCTCATATATAAAGCAGTGCCTGAGATCAGATACCATTAAATGAAGTCGGTTTCAGTGTTAGGTAGTTGAAGATTTTTATAGACGTTAGAAATTATATTTCTGCATACCAGTCCTTCATTCCTGCCTGATCCCAATCGCACTCCAGTGTTGGCGATGACATAATTCATTACCGTATCATTCATTACCATAGAAAGGACTTAATAACTGTAATGAATGGCCTGCTATATTACCAGAACAATAAATTAACAGTGCATGCCTGAGTTCGCGGTAGACACTTTCTGTAATATGCAGAGCATAATTTTCAAAGGGAATTAGCTGGATAGAAACATAGAAACATAGAAATATGACGACAGAAAAAGACCACATGGCCTATCTAGTCTGTCCTTCCATAACAACTACAACAGTCCACTTTTTGCCTTTAGAGATCCTCTGTGTTGGTCCCATGCTTTCTTGAATTCAGTTACTGTCCTCATCTCTACCACCTCCACTGGGAGACTATTCCACGGATCCACTACTCTTTCCGTAAAGAAATATTTTCGCATATCACTCCTGAATCTATCTCCCTTCACCCTCATCCCATGTCCCCTCGTAGCAGAACTTGCTTTCAATTGAAAGAGGCTCTCTCCCTGAACATTTATGCCACGGAGGTATTTAAACATCTCAATCATATCACCTCTATCCCGCCTTTCCTCTAAGGTGTACATATTAAGATCCTTAAGTCTGTCCTCATATGCTTTATAATGAAGCCCATTAATCATTTTGGTAGCAACCCTCTGCACCGACTCCATCCTGTTCACATCCTTTTGAAGGTGCGGTCTCCAGAATTGCACACCATACTCCAAATGAGGTCGCACCAAAGACTTATACAAAGGCATTATCACCTCCTTTTTTCTGCTAGCCATTCCTCTCCATATGCACCCAAGCATCCTTCTAGCTTTTGCTGTCGCCTTTTCCACCTGTTTAGCTACTTTAAGAACATCAGACACAACCACGCCTAGGTCCCGCTCTTCTTTAGTGGACAAAAGTACTTCACCTCCTATACTGTATTGCTCCCTTGGATTGCTGCAGCCCAAATGCATGACCTTACATTTTTTAACATTAAATCCCAGCTGCCAAATTCTAGACCATTCTTCAAGCTTAGCTAGATCCCTCCTCATGTTATCTACCCCTTCCTGGGTGTCTACTCTATTGCAGATTTTGGTATCATCCGCAAAGAGGCAAACCTTACCCGACAGCCCTTCCGCTATATCACTAACAAAGATGTTAAAAAGAATCGGACCAAGGACAGATCCCTGGGGCACACCACTGGTAACATCCTTCTCCTCAGAGTGAGCTCCATTTACTTGTACTCTTTGTCGCCTCCCACCCAACCAATTTCTAACCCAAGCAGTAACTTTAGGGTCCATCCCTAGGGTGCTCAGTTTGTTTATAAGTCGCCTGTGAGGAACAGTGTCAAAGGCTTTACGGAAATCTAAATACACCACATCTAGAGCTCTCCCTCTGTCCAACTCCCTGGTCACCCAGTCAAAAAAATCAATCAGATTTGTCTGACAAGACCTGCCTCTGGTGAATCCATGCTGCCTCGGATCCTGTAATCCGCTGGACTCCAGAAACCTCACTATTTTCTCTTTCAGCAGCGTTTCCAATAATTTACTCACCACCGAAGTTAAACTAACCGGCCTGTAGTTTTCAACCACATCCTTACTTCCGCTTTTGTGTAAAGGCACCACATGAGCCTCTCTCCAGTCCTTTGGCACCACTCCTGACTCCAACGAGGCATTGAAAAGGTCAGTCAGTGGAGCTGCTAGAACGTCCCCAAGTTCCCTCAGTATTCTAGGGTGTATCCCATCCGGTCCCATTGCTTTGTCTACTTTAAGTTGAGCTAGTTTCTCACGAACACAGTCTTCTGAAAATAGTTCAAGATGTCCCTCGCTTCTGTTCTTATTTGTGGGTGTTTTCTGAGGTCCTGCTCCTGGTTCTTCATCTGTGAACACAGAACAAAAATATTTGTTAAGCAATTCCGCTTTATCCTTATCAGCTTCTACATATTCCCCCCTGCACCCTTGAGTCTGACAATGCCACTTTTGCTCTTCCTCTTCTCACTAATATATCTGAAAAATGTCTTATCCCCCCATTTTATTGCATTGGCTATTTCCTCCTCCTTTTGAATCTTTGCCTTCTTGACTACTTTGCTAGCTTCTCTAAGTTTTTCCAAATACAGATGCTTGTCTTCTGCTCTCTGTGATCTCTTGTATTTCATGAAGGCCTCCCTCTTTTTCTTCACTTTTTCAGCTACTTCCTTCGAAAACCATAGCGGTCTCCTGTTCCTTTTGCCTTTATTTACCATTTTAACAAAAAGGTTGGTTGCCCTTAAAATACCCCCTTTCAGTTTTGCCCACTGTTTTTCTACATCCCCCAGCTGTTCCCATCCCACTAACGACTCCCTGAGGTATTGGCCCATCTTCGCAAAGTTAGTCTTCCTAAAGTCTAAGATCCTCACCTTGGAATGGATTCTAACAGCCCTAGTCCTAATACTGAACCACACCATCTGGTGATCACTGGAAGCAAAATGATCTCCCACTACAACATCAGAAACACTTTCACCATTGGTAAGCACCAAGTCCAGTATGGCCCCTTCACGTGTGGGGTCTGTTACCAATTGCCTGAATAGTTCTCCCTGTAGAGAATCCAGGATCTCCTTACTTCTAGATGATACTGCAGCAGGAATGTGCCAATCAACATCTGGCATATTGAAATCTCCTATCAGTAGCACTTCCCCTTTCTTAGCAATGCTGCGTATGTCTTCAATTAACTCTCTGTCCACCTCTTCCTCTTGTGAGGGAGGTCTGTATATCACTCCAATGCAAATAGATTTCTCTTTCCCTCTTTCTAGTTTAACCCACAATGCCTCCTCTCTCCCTTTTAAGCTCTGTAATTCCAAAGCTTTAATAGTAGTTTTTACATATAGTGCCACTCCTCCTCCTCCTCTTCTTCCTACCCTGTCCTTCCTGAATAAAATAGCCAGGTATAGTTACATCCCAGTCATTGTTTTCTGTGAACCATGTTTCTGTAACTGCCACTAAATCCAAGTCAGCCACTCCCACCAAAGCTTCAACCTCAGGGATCTTATTTCCCATGCTACGGGCATTAATACACACTGCTTTCCATATGTTACCCCTGTTACCCATTTCCATAAAGGTATTTAATGTATCACCTACCTGGGGGCTTTCACTTACCTGGGGGCTTTCTTCACCCATCCCCAAGGAATCTAGTTTAAAGCCCTCTTTAGTAGATGAGCCAGTCTACTACCAAAGATGCGTTGACCTCTTTTGGACAGATGGATGCCATCTCTGCTTTGCAACCCTTGGAAAAGCATCCCATGGTCTAGGAGACCAAAATGCTCTCGATGACACCATCCACGCAGCCATGCATTTGTCTCCAGGATTGGCTTACTTAAAAACTGTTCCGCCTTGGAGCAGCAAAAGCATGTGTGTGCTTTCACAGTTCATCCACTTCGAGCTAGATTAAACAAAGGCATTTGGGGTTGGGGAAGGGATATGAACAATACACAAATGTTCGTACATTGTTTTACCCCCATTGGCTTACTGCAGAAAGAGCAGGTGTAATTGTTCGTGGCTATGTGGCAGCTTTCAAAGGGATGTTACCTGGCTGGTTTTCCTCTGATGATACCCAAGTATCCACACACTTTGCAACTATTTAGGGCAGTGGTTCTCAATCCAGTCCTCTTGGACCCCTAGTCCAGTTGGGTTTTCAGGGTATCCACAATGAATATGCATGAGATAGATTTGCATAGAATGGAGGCCGTGCATGCAGATCATCTCATGCATATTCATTGCGGATATTCTGAAAATCTGACTGCCCTAGGGGTCCCAGAGGACTGGGTTGAGAACCACTGATGTAGGGTATGAAAAATTGACCCCAAATAGCATAATAGAGTGCATATATGTTTACCATTTACTGGCAGAGCAAGGATTTTTCTAGGCGGTCTCCTCTCCACTGAATTACAGAGCAGGGGAGAGCAACCAACAGATCTACCTCAGATTCCACAGAGTAGTGAATACAAGTCTGTACCAGGATCCTTTCTGCCCCAGGGCTGCTGATAAAATCTCGCTACGCCGTTCTGTTCTAGCAAGTGCTCTAGCATGTCATCAGTCAAATTTATTTATTTATTTATTTAACATTTTTTATATACCATCCTTCTACAAATCAGGACAGTTTACATAGAACATTTTATAGCAGTATGTTTCAACTGTTTACATGGAACAATGAACAAGGATAAATATGTGTGTCAGAAATTAGAAACAATACATGGAACTATTTACAGAGAGTAACTATGTACAAGGTATATACAGGGTAAGAGATACTATATAGTTTTATAATCAACATTGAGATAGCATGGATAAGAGGAGGGGAAGCAGGGGGCTAAAATACCAATAATTTCCAATCTCATTAGCAAGATTTTTTCTAGGGATCTATCAGAGGTCAATCAGGAACCTTTGCTCTAGGATGCAGAGAAATAAAGGACAGCTAACCAATTGTGGGCGATAATGTTTTTTAAGATTAATTTGATTCATCTAAGATTATCTTTTGAGACCTATGCTTCCTTCAACAGGTCAGTGTAAACTGGATGAAGACAGCGTAGTTCTTGAAAGCTAGTCAGAAATGCATTTAGCTTAATAAAAAGATATGAACTTCAGTTTTTTTCACTTTTATTTCTACATATCCAAGTGGATTAACGTGTTAATCACCAGGGCCGGTGCAGGGATATGAGGTGCCCTAGATGAATCTCATTCCAGGTGCCCCCTTGCTCCCGCACCAATTTCCGTCAATGCCTCACCTCTTTGAGACCTGCACAGTGGCAATGCCTTTAAAATGGTACCATAATCTCCAGGGTGTGGTGCTATTCCTGCTTCCGCCCCCTCCGTTTCTATTTCCTGCATTGGTGAGGGGGGGGGGGGGCGGAAGCACAAACAGCACCGCAATGCTGAAGGTTTCGGCAAGCACCGCAGTGCTGCTTAAAGGCATTGTCACCACTGCAGGTCCCAGAGATAAGTGGCAGCGATGGTAGTAGGGATGGGAGTGGGCGCAAGAGGACACCAGGAAAGCGGTTTACCTAGGGCGCCCCATATCCTTGCACCCACCCTGGTGGTTACCATGTTAATACACTTGGATGTGTAGAAATAAAAGTGTGCTTTGGATGTTGTCTCTCTCACAGGCATATTTCTGTCGTCATATTTCTATGTTTCTATGTTTCTATACTGTTGTCCCTTGGCCTTGTTCTCTCTCTGGCCTGATCAAGACAAGGCAATTAGCCACACCCACATCTTGTCCCCAAACATAATCTCACTAGCAGTCCTGTTTAAAACTAACAGCTTTCTGCAGTATACACCCTTAGTGCTCCTTCCTATGCCTCGTGAAGGTGCCATTAGCATCCCAACATTGTAGCTCCTCTTTTCACACTCTCTTGGATGACTTTAAGGAACGAGTTCTTCCAGTAGCATTCCTATTATTTCGGGTCATGGATGGTCTCATCATGTCAAATCATGCTGCTGTAGCAAGGTAAGCCACCCTTGTTTCCTAAGTATTGTTTAAATGAACCCAGCAAAGATGCCGCTCTCTGACTCAACCCCCTTCTGTATTTCACTCTTTCAACATAGGCCTATTAAGTGTTTGCTCCTTGGGAAACAAGTGTCATCTAGTCCAGGACTTACTAGGGAATTATAACATAGACGTATTCTGCCTTATTGAAACCTAGCGATTGGAGGGTCCAGGAAATCCCACAAAAGCCAAGTGGAGACAGAACTGTGTTTCAAGCTCATAAATCAACCAGACAAGCTCTGCCTCAAGTGCAATCTTCAGAAAAGGATCCGATGCAAAGTGCCATATAGCAAAAAGTTATATGGTGCTTGAAAAGATCTACAGGAAGAGGTTAGGCTTTTATGGGGCTGTTCATTGATGTCAATGGAGATTTGAAAATATTCCCCAAAATGATGTAATCAAGTAATTAAAGGAGACTCCAACAGTCCAATTCTAAATTCAGTCCAAAAGGTTTGACAGTCCATAGTTTATAGATCCAGGTTTGCTCAAGTAGTTGTAGTGATGCTCATGATTCCCCCCCCCCCCCCCACATGGATCAACTGGTACAAAATCAATGACCCACCACTTCAGATCTTCAAAAGTGTGACCTTTTTTTATACAATGTGACACGATTGGAGCTGACAGTGTCTTTGAATTGAGTCTTGGTTGATGTTCATTTAAGTGAGATTTAATAGGTCTAATTGTGTGACCAACATATTTGAAAGAACAAGGGAAGATGAGTAAATAAACTACATAAGATGTTCAACAAGTGGTGTACCAATGTGCAGAATAGATAAACCCAGTAGAAGAACCAGTCCGTTTGTCACCACTCAAAGTAGTAGAACAAAAATTGCAATGTGTACAAGGAAAATGACCACAAAGATGGTCCTGTATGTGACTGAGGCAGTCAGATTCTGCTGCTGCATGCACTACAAAATCGCGGATGTCACAGCCTCGATTATAAGCAATAGCTAAATCAGTCTGAAAACATTTGTGCAAAGCCAAAATATGCCAATATTTTCTCAGCAAATAAGTAATCTGAGAAGAGTTGATCATAAATGGAAACACTCCAACAACTCAGTTGTCTAAGCCATGAGCACAGGCAGGAGTTGAGGAAGCAGATGATAACATCCACTCACAATGAGAGTATCTAGCCCACGTATAGTCTCAGCAGATGACAGTAGATGGGTAACCTCTTGCAAATAGCCGCTGGGAAAGATCTTAAGTATGTTTCTTGAACTCAGAGATTGTGGTACAAACACGCTGTATACGAAAGAACTGACCAAATGGCAGCCCACATCTTAAAAGGCCAAGATGGTGGCTAGAGTATTGCAATAGACTATTTTGCTGTACTGGCTTGTGATAAAGAGTGGTACAAAACCCTTGGTCTTTCTTATAAATCCAAAAATTCAATATGAGTATCATGGTACTTAGCTGTAAATTTTACATTAGGTTTGATGGTGTTAACCCATTGTAAAAATGTTTGTAAATCAAAAAATGGACCGTTCCATAGAAAAAATATATCATCGAGGAAACAGGTGTCATAAAAGAGATAATTCCTGCTCAACACCAAATTCAGTAATGACAAGAAAAATGATTTATGTATCCTAGATGGAAGGGGCATCAGATAGTTAGTAAGCAACTCCAAAACCTCACATTGGTCTAGATTGATATATAAAGATACCTCATCCATAATTACCAAAATTAAAGATTCATAATTCAAAAAAATGAATCTAATAGTGAGATGAAATGAGTAGAATCCCTGAAGTAAGAGAGCTGACTGTTGTAAAAAATGAACACAAAATTTAGACAAGGTTTCTGGCACATTTACAGAGAACAGGAAAGAGCTTTAGTAGCACTCCTGCTGTTCTTCTAGAGACAGCCTCCTGCCAGTTGTTGACCCCTGAGGAAGGCCTAGTGCCGAAACGTTTTAAAGTTGGGTCCTCAATAAAGGCTTTTTATGTTTTCTCCCAGTGTGGCCTGGTCCTTCTTCTACGCCTGGTTCTGTGCAGGTTTAAATTTTCACAAAAAAAGTATACATATATGTGTGAATTGTACTAAATACTCATGCACGAGTCAAGAGTCTATCTGCGCGTCACCTACCGGTGGGTTATGTAAAAGTACACACCTTCTTGTCGCCACATGTATTTTCCATATATAATGCCTGGGGTAATTTTATTCAGGTAAAACAGGGTTTTATGCACAGGAAATGTTTATAAACTTACCCCCGAATTATGAGAAGCCTAAATCCTGCATAAAGGAAGATGGCATTGAGCATCTGAGGGGGCAGAAGCAAACACTCACACAGGTCAAAGTTCTAAGGTAAGCATCGCAGGGCTCTTTGTAGCCATTGCAGGTCCCAGAGAGGAGCAACAATAGTGGCAATGGGTGCCAGAGAGGAGGAGGGGACACAAAGGATGAGGTTTGCCTCTTCTCTTTGCGCCGGCCTGCTCCCACCAATCTCAACTTGCTACAGACAGCCCTTAATACAACAGTAAGGATCATCCAAAAAGGAAAGAAATATGGTCCTGTAGGCACTCCTTGTGGCCTTGGGCAAGCCACTTAGCCCTCCATTGCCCATGTTCCCTGTAAGTATTAGCATATGTGTCTCATATCCCCTCGTGTTAAATGTATCCCCCAATTGACCACTTTGACCCGGTGAAAAGCGGGATATAAATACAGCTAAATAAATAAATAAATAAATATGACCATATCACCCCCATACTGAGAGACCTCCACATCCTTCCATTAGAAGCACTTGTACTGATTCATAAAGTGCTTCACCAACAACAATCTTCACATATGAGTACCCTACTATCACGTCCAACGTCCGGAAGACCAAAGTGCCAGGCTACAAATGATTTATTGACTGTGCCACATGAAAGAACTAAGTTTAACCAGCCAACCTGAAATTGCGCATTTGACTTATATGCACCCTCATTATGGAATTCTCTTCCAGCCAATATGAGAAGCAACAAGGATCTCCCCTCATTTAGGAAACAACTAAAAACCCATTTATTCAGGGACCACCTGTGAATGGACCAGAGCAACACTCAATGAAGCCCTGCATATGTTGCTCATTGTTAGTTGGACAGATCGAAACCAAGAATTAGACATCATCTACAGATAAGATATACCACTCTGATGCATGCCTTCTCAGAAATGTAGATACATTTGAACCTCCCTGGTGATGGTTACTCCCCCCCCCCCCCGTGTGCCTATGATATAACCTGTTCTAATGTATTCCCATTGTCTTTTAAACTGCTTTGACCCAGTGAAAAGTGGTATATAAGCACAGCTAAATAAATAAACCAGTGGAACATGGTGGAAGAAAAGAGGGACAAGTGGATAGGAGAGGAGATCTACAACAGACTGAAGCTGGACCCTACATGTATCACCTTTGGTCCAGATGATCCTATAGTGAAAGTTGTTGTGGAGGCCTGATTCAAAGCGTGGCAGATCCATCAGGAAACATGCAGTCACAGTAGTGGCGAAAGGCCTATGGCCAATGGACCAAGTGGTATTCTGTAACCTGGATTCTCCCTGAAGAAGCTTAGTCAAAGGGCCTGATCCCAAATGTTATAGAATTTGATCTGAAGTGCATGAACTGTTCCAACAAAGAGGAGTCCCAGCAAAAAGAGAACAGAGACTCTTGTTTGGCTCTTTTTTTTTCTGTAGTCTGTTCATAGTGTTCTTCTATAAGTGCAGTTCCATCCAGGCCCAGCAGATGGCAGTAGAAAACCAGCTGGCTGCACTAAAGACTGTGGGCCTGAAATTGAGTGGTTGAACAAGCTATATGCTGAGTCAAAGTGATTTTTCTTGTTATGTTTTTTAAGTTTAATTTGCTACTTGAGAAAACAAAAATGCTTTCTATAAAAATGTATATAGTTCCCGATATTCAAAGTGGTAGGTGTTGCATGGATGGCAAAAAAGATGACTTACCTGTGCAAAGACATATTTAAAAAGCATATGTACCGTCGAAAATCCCCCCACTATGGGCAACGCTAACCGGATATCTATAAGGGTGTAACAGGGTGTGGTGTGGACTTGGCCCCATTGTATCCATGTGACGCCGATATTCAAAAGTGTTGGGCGGCGTCCGTGGATGCCATAAACTGTGTAAGCCTAGGCGAGGGTTTCTGGCACTTAGGACACCAGGAATGCTATCAGTTAACCCATGTACTAGAGAATCTGTGTATTACCGAAAGAGACACTATGTGGGCACTGCACAGGATCTTCCAGAGGTGGAGATGCACCTGAACAGCCTTGACATAGAGGAGGAGGCAAAATGTTCACATCCAGCAGCAGACAGTGGCCCAGCACTCCAGGCACAGGTACCAGGCACCATATGTGTACAGGCCCAGGGTTACCTACCTCCAACTCACAGAGGAGGAGGTGTATCAGCAGTAACGAATTGATGATGGCACAATCACTGAGCTATGCACCATTCTCAGTGGGGACCTGGAGCTATCCACTGCCAGAAGCCAGGCACTGCCAGTGGCAGTAAAGTTCCCACCTCCCTTGGCTTCCTGGCGACTGGAAGTTTCCAGCATGTCATTGGGGCAACAGTCGGCATTGCCCAGTCTGCAACTGATACTGCTGCGACGATTGGGGTATCTCATCACATTCCCCAGGACACCACTAGAGTGGCAGGAGACAATGCAGGCCTTCTGTGATCTTGCTGGATTCCCATCAGTCCTCGGTGTGATTGACTGCATACATATGGCACTGAGGGCACCCAGACAGGACCAGAGAGCCTACAGGAACCATAAGAACATAAGAGCATAAGATATGCCATACTGGGTCAGACCAAGGTCCATCAAGCCCAGTATCCTGTTTCCAACAGTGGCCAATCTAGGTCATACGTACCTAGCAGTTTCCCCAAAAGACACAGGTTCTGCAATGCTTGTACTGGGTCAAGCATTGATATCCTGGGTCCCTTCTTAATAATGGTTTATGGACCTTTCCTCCAGGAACTTGTCCAAACCTTTTTTAAACCCAGCTACACTAACAGCCTTTACTATATCCTCCGGTAACAAATTCCAGAGTTTGATTACACGTTGAGTGAAAAAATATTTTCTTTTATTAGTCTTAAATAGTTTACCCTGTAGCTTCATTGCATGTCCCCTAGTCTTTCTATATTCTGATAACGTAAACAATCGATCTACGTTTACCCGTTCCACTCCGTTCATTAATTTATAGACTTCTATCATATTTTCCCTCAGCCGTCTCTTTTCCAGGTTAAAGAGCCCTAACCTTTTTAGCCTTTCTTCATAGGAGTATCCTTCCATCCCCTTTACCATTTTGGTGGCTCTTCTCTGAACCTTTTCTAATAACGCTATATCCTTTTTAAGATACGGCGACCAGAATTGCACACAATATTCAAGGTGCAGTCTCACCATGGAACGATATAGAGGCATTATAATATCTTTTGTTTTATTTTCCATTCCTTTCCTTATGATACCTAGCATTCTATTTGCTCTCTTGGCTGCCGCTGCACACTGGGCGGAGGGTTTTAACATGTTATCCACAATGACGCCTAAATCTTTTTCCTGGGTGGTGGTTCCTAATGTGGAACCTTTCATTGTGTAACCATAGTTATTCCACTTTCCAGGTCATTTATGAATATGTCAAATAGCAGTGGACCCAGCACAGATCCCTGGGGTACACCACTATTCACCTTTCTCCATTGGGAAAATTGTCCATTTAGCCCAACCCTCTGCTTTCTATCTTTTAACCAGTTCCTAATCCACAGTACACTGCCTCCTATCCCATGACTCTTTAGTTTTGCCAAATGTCTCTGATGAGGGACCTTGTCAAAGGCTTTCTGAAAGTACAGATACACTATATCAACCAACTCACCTTTGTCCACCTATTTATTCACACTTTCAAAAAAACATAATAGATTAGTAAGACAAGATCTTCCTTGTCTAAAGCCATGTTGGCTGTCTCCCATTAGGCCATGACTATCTACATGCTGAGTAATTTTATTCTATATGATGGTTTCTACCATTTTTCCCGGTACTGACGTCAGGCTCACCGGTCTGTAGTTTCCCGGATCACTCCTGGAACACTTTTAAAAAATTGGTGTTACATTGGCGGTCCTCCAATCTTCGGGTATTAGAGATGATTTTAATGATAGTTCACAGATTACTAATAGCAGGTCTGCAATCTCATATTTCAGTTCTTTCAACACCCTTGGATGTATACCATCCGGCCCAGGTGATTTGCTACTCTTCAGTTTATCTAATAGTTGTAATACATCTTCCCGATGTATCAATATTTCCTTCAATTCTTCCGCACCTTCAAATATCACTTCAGTCATGGGTAACATCCCTACATCTTCCTCAGTAAAGACCGAAGCAAAGAATTCATTCAGTCTCTCCGCTATCTCCTTGTCGCCTCTTAGTGCCCCTTTAACTCCTCTATCATCTAATGGACCAACTGACTCAACCGGAACAACTACACATCTATGAACACGCAGGTGGTGGTGAATGCCTTGATGACCATCACCGATGTGTATGCAAGGTCCTGGGATCATTCCCACAATGAATTCATCCTGACCCAGTCCGGCCTGGGACACGCAACAGCAAGTGGACACCTTGGAGATGCCTGGCTGCTTGGTAAGTTGTCACAGCTGTGAGCCAATGTGAAGGAAAGTGAGTAATACATGCCACTCTGTGTTGGCGCACCCCAGAACAGGAGCCATGTGAGGCTGCAAATGACCCCTGAGATGCCCCAGCACAGGTACAGAGTCTGATGAATGAACTGAGAGGCCTGGATGTGGTGATGCACAGAGAAGAAGCAGCCACAGGGGGAACACCACCTAACAGTTGGAGTGCCAAACACTAACTGAACTAGATGGAACTAGCTGTTGAGGGGGACTATCATTAAAATAATCTGTAATACCTGAAGATTGGAGGATCGCCAATGTAACGCCAATTTTTTTTTTTTTTTTTTAAACTTTTATTTTCATTTTACAACAAGCAAAAAGAAACGACACACCAAAGGAAACAAATACAAACATACAATAAGGAAAAGCAACCCCATTTACCCCCCACCCCTTTGCTTCTTCTCTAAGTTGATAAGTATCATCATATAAGCGCTTACAAACAACAGTAATTGTACATCAAAACAAACAGAAATAGTATCTGCGATACAGAATGATCATGTGACAGAGAATTACACAGATTTAAACAGTCAGATGAGAGCATTGAGCAGTTTGAACATAGTCGTTGAGCATCTTCTATTTAGACAAGTGGTGGGGGGTCTGAGCGGAAGAAGCTAACATACGAGGTATTTGCTCATATTTACTGTAGAGACAGACATGATTCCACCATTCATTGGGGCTCAGATGGGAGCTATTTTTCCAGTATTTCGTAATAAGGGAAATAGCTATTCCCAGCATAAAGTCTAAGAGGAAGTAAGCCGATTTGGGAAGAGAGGGGATCCCCGCAGCTGAGCGGAGTCCCACTATCTTCCAAGAGAGGGGCTCTTGAAAGTGCAAAATAGATTGAATACGACCCCAGACCCGACTCCAGTAATACTGTAATGCGGGGCATTCATACATAACATGAGTGAGGGAACCAATGGCCGCATGGCATGTCCAGCATCTATTGCTCTGGGTGGCGTTCCATTTGGCTAACCTGTTGGGAGTATAGAAACATCGGTGGGCTAGAAAGAAAAGTGTCTGAGTGAGTGAGGCGGATCGAGAGACCCGTGTCACCTTGCTCCAGACTAGGCTCCATTGCTCCGGGGTCAAAGTTACATGCATTTCCCGCTCCCAGGATTTCTGTGCTATAGGAGTGACTCTATTTACAGTATTACATAAAGTTTTGTAAAAGTTAGATGCTACACCCGATAAGCTCCCAATAGATCGGATAATCTCCGACAATCCTTGGGTATGGGGTTCCGATGGCGGGAGCACCTTAGCACTCCGAAGACAATGCTGAAGTTGCACCAACTGAAAGTAGTGTTTCGCTGGGAGACCAAATTCAATTTGTAATTCGCTAAAAGTCTTCCAGCGACCATCAGAGAACAGCTGGTTAGGGATCCAAATGCCCCTAGTGTACCAGGGGCTCCACGCCATCGGTTTATTTTGTATTTGAAATCGAGCATTGTGCCAAAGCGGGAGTCTATCTAGCGGACAAAGTCGGGAGTCTAGAGATTGCTCAAGGGTATTAAAGGCACCTAAAGTGTCTAAGAGCATTGGTGGATAGTGGGAGTCTGTTGGGAGAGTCATACCAGGGAGATAAGTAAGAGGGATTGGCTTGCAAAGGTCCTCCTCTATATCTAGCCACACTGGTCTACTCGGTGTTAGGTCTTCCAGCCAACGAGCGCCTTGTTTGAGAAGAAAAGAGTGGTGGTATTTCAGGAAATCAGGGAATCTGACACCACCATTTTCTTTATCTGCTTGTAACTTATGTTTCGCTATCCTAGGTGTCTTGTTTTGCCATAAGTATCTAGTCAGAAGACCCTCTAAATCTTTATATGTACGTCGAGGTAGGAGACATGGCAACATTTCTAAAATGTAGTTCACTTTGGGAACAATCATCATTTTAATGGTTTCTAGGCGGCCCCACCAAGTAAGTGTTAAAGGAGTCCAGCGTTGAGTAAGCGCCCGGACCTTAGAGGTTAAGTCTTTAGCATTGAAGGTGATGGTGTCTTCTAAAGGAGAGCAGTAATGCACCCCAAGGTATTTGACCATGCGAGGTTGCCATAAAAAGGGAAAGGATTGCATATCTGCCTGATGAATCAAAGGATTTAGTGGAAATGCAACCGATTTGGTCCAATTTATCTTATAGCCCGAGAGTTGTGAATATTTACCAATTTGCTCTAGGACAGCCGGCACTGAGTCTAGGGAGACAAAGAGCATCAGGTCATCAGCATATGCTGAAATTTTGATTTCCCTATGAGAGAAAGGGACTCCGTGAATATCCTTAGATTGCCGGATTAGTAAAGCTAAGGGTTCGAGTGCGAGATCGAAAAGGAGTGGAGACAGTGGGCATCCCTGGCGGGTACCGCGTTGCAGAGGAAATGGCTGAGACTTTAAAGCATTAGCACAGATACTAGCTGTAGGCTGTGCATACATGGTTTGAAGACAACGGAGAAAGCCTTCTCCGAATCCGTACCAGCGAAGAGTTGCAAACAAGAAGGGCCATTCTAAGCGGTCGAAGGCCTTCTCAGCATCAAGTGAGAGGCCAACCAATGGTCGATCAAGATTAACTGCAGCAGTCAGCACATGACATAGGGTCCTAGCATTATCAGCAGTTGATCTACCGGGAATGAAACCGCATTGATCTGGGTGTATTAAAGTAGACATCTTGTCAGAGAGCCGGGCGGAGAGAATGGTGGCGAATATTTTATAGTCTGCGTTTAGTAGGGAAATTGGACGATAATTAGCTGTTAGTTGCGGATCTCTCCCCTCTTTCTCAAAAACTACTACATTTGCCATTGAGAAGGATCCAGAGGGAGATCCCTCCTCGGCCAGAGCAGAAAAATAAAGTTTCAAAAACGGAGCTAAGTCAGCGTTAAAAGTTTTGTAGAATTCAGCTGGGAGACCGTCCGGGCCTGCGGCTCGACCTGTGGCACATCTCTTGAGTGCCGATTGAATTTCTGATAGAGTGAATGGTTTGTCCATGGCCTCTCTATCTTCGTCAGATAAGGTCGGTCGCTGTACCCCTGATAGTAATCGTTCAAAGACTTCTGGCTCGAAGTCACATTCAGATTGATAAAGCCGAGTATAAAAATCACGAAAGAGTGCTAATATTTCTGTATCTTTAGTGACCAAGCTCCCCCCCGACGGATTGCGGAGAGCGGTAACACGCTTGGCTTCTTTTTGACCTTTCAGGGCATTGGCTAGCAATTTGCCAGCACGGTTATTTTCCCGATAGTACATCCCTTGTTGTGATTCAATATTTTTAGCAGCAGCGGTATATAAAAGCTGATTGTATTGAAAACGAAGACGTTGTAAGCGAAGTAAAATACATGGGTCAGTACGGGACGTGAGGAGACGCTCTCCAGCTTGTATCTGTTGTTCTAGAATCAGTAAATGTTGCTTTCGTTGTTTCCCCTGTCGGATTTGATAGCTAGTTATAGTTGCATGGATAGACGCCTTGAAACCCTCCCATCAAGCCCAGCTCGCAGTGTCATGGGGTGAATTAAAATGAAAGTAATCTTGGATAGCGGCCTTTATGTCAACCTGAAAATCTGTTTGGTCTAGTAGGGATCTATCAAAAAACCAAGCACGGGGATGTTCACCTTGCGTAGTGACATGTAATGAGAAAGATATGGCAGCATGATCTGAAATATGGAGAGGATGAATCTTAGCCGTGTCCACTTGGGGTATCAGTGTTTTGGAGATAAGAAAAAAATCTATTCTAGATTGTGAGTGATGGGGGGCTGAGAAAAAGGTGAACTCTAAGTCGGAGGGGTGAAGCAGCCTCCATATATCTACTAACGCAAGATCTTTCATCAGAGCTGTGAGGGTATCAAGACTCTTGGGTGGACCACTCGTTCTAGGCGGCTGTCTATCTATCAAAGGATCAAGTACTTGGTTGAAATCGCCGCCAAGTATTAATGGAGTATTGGCAGAGGCCTGTGCCAACTGCGCAATACTTGCATAGTAAGCAGGGTTATCCACATTCGGAGCATAAATACAAATACACGTGATTTCACTATCTCCAACCTTAAGGTGTGCACGGGCCCATCTACCCTCCTTATCAGAGCTAGTATCCAGTACAGTAGCTTGCAAAGACTTCTTAACCAAGATGGCTACCCCACACCGTTTGGAAACGGTGGGAGAGTAGGCAGCCACCATGTAAGGCTTAGCATTAAGTTTCAGTGTTTCAGCGGAGTTTAAATGCGTTTCCTGAAGAAACACTAAATCAGCATGCTCATGATTAAGATAGCTAAGGATTTTCTTTCTTTTGATTGGACTATTGATGCCTTTTACATTCAGTGATAAGAGCTTACATAAGGCCATTCTGAAAAGTTAAAAATTCTGAAAAAGACCATGATAACGCACATAATTTCACAATGTCCCTCATATTAACTGTATATGACTGTACACATGATATGATAGAAAGTAAGCTAATGAAAAACAATGAAGCGCCCCATATAAAAAAATAAGCACCGAAGTGCATTAGAGAAGAAGCAAAACCCCAGAAATTACTGGCGACCATGTGTCTGCGGGGAGAAACCCCAGAGAAGGCCTAATTGAAACATATAACCTGTATAGCTGTGCATGTTCCGAATCCAACCGAGGTGCACATCATGGAGGGATAGGAGACCAAGAAAGTTATATATAGACAGAAAGAAGAGTCCAGGCAGTCTCTGTTCCAGGCGGTGATTACCGCGTCGGGCCATTCAAAATGGCGGGCAGATCCGGCGGGTTACAGACCCAAGTTGTTGGATTAGCGCATCTGGTCTGCTTCTTTGGAATCTAAAAATGTTGCTAGTAGATCAGGATCTTCGAATGTCCTAGTTTGGTTATGGAGAGTCACTCTGAGCTTCGCTGGATACAATAGGCCAAAGCGAGCCTGTAGCTGTTGAAGTCTAGGGCGAAAAGCAAGGAGTCTCTTCCGACGGTCAACTGTGGGCTTTGCCAAGTCAGGGAAGAAGGAGACTTTATGACTTTCAAACTCCAGATGATGATTCGCCCGGGCAGCATTTAGAATCTGCTCAACTTGTTGATATCTCAGTAATCGAAAGATGATAGGCCGGGGGGTCGTCCGATTGAGGGCCATGTTGGTAGGAACACGATGTGCTCGGTCAATTTCCAGATCTCTGTGAAAAGTGATCTTCAGCAAGGAGGGAAGAGTTTTGACCAGGAATTCTCTTATATCTCCTGCTTCGGCCCCCTCCGGTACTCCAATGAGCCTTACATTGTTGCGACGGGCTCGATTATTGCTATCCTCTAACTCTTTTTGAAGATTCTGTATCTGACGCTCAGCCTTGTCCAGTTTCACCAAGCGCACCGCGTGCGAGTCGAGGACCCCCGCCATGTTGTCCTGCCGTAGTGAGAGACCTTCAAGCCGGTCCTGAAGCATACCGAAGTCTTCTCGCATGGCTCGGAGCGCTTCTCCGTTGGACTGTACCAGTTCCATCACACCGCGTATTTCCTCCAAGATCTCCTGTTGCATTTCGGGGTTTTCCCGAAGTGGAACTGTCTTTTGTGGGGAAGACAACTCCGTTTTGGAGCGTTTTCCGTGTGAAGAAGAGGGAGACCCGAAGTCTAAGCGCGCTGGTTTGTGGGCCGCCATCCCCCCCGAGGTACCCCGGTAAGTTCGGAGCAAAATATTAAGTTTAGGTAGGTATTAAGTCAGGATTCTTAGTAGGCCTCTCGGGAGCTTCAGCGCGAAGCGTCTAACCCGCTGGACATCAGGCTCCGCCCCCCGTAACGCCAATTTTTTAAAAGGATTCCAGGGGTGACCTGGGAAACTACAGACCGGTGAGCCTGACGTCAGTATGGGGAAAAATGGTAGAAACCATCATAAAGAACAAAATTACTGAACATATAGATAGTCATGGTTTAATGGGATTTCATAAACACAGAAAACAACTCCATAAATTAACCACTCGTAGTATTGGTAACTAAGCACTATAAAAAAACTTTTTGCACCGTGACAACGGGGAGCACAGACCTCAGAAATATCTCCAAATGTTCATTGAAAACTTCAAAACCGGAAACCCGGATTTCAGTAATCTAAACAAAAGGATTTTTGCATCAACGGTCTGTTACCAACCCTCGCCGTCCATCCAACAGTGCAAGAAAGCTTTTATCACACAACACAAACTGATGGGAAAACTGAAAGTTGCTTTGGGGAATCATTACTCATTACTCGAAGACTTTATAACTTTATAACCATTATATAACTTAAGATACCACAGCAACTTAACAGGGGAACCCTCTGCAGTGAACATACAAAATTAAGCTCATACACAGTTAACAAATTCTTAACACAGAGAGAACTCCTAAAGATACTGCAATGACCATCTTGGGGTCGATACTGCAATGACCATCTTGAAAGCTGAGGATTGCTGTGTTTTGCTGATGGTTTTTTCTGTTCTTTAGGAGTTCTCTCTGTGTTAAGAATTTGTTAACTGTGTATGAGCTTAATTTTGTATGTTCACTGCAGAGGGTTCCCCTGTTAAGTTGATGTGGTATCTTAAGTTATATAATGGTTATAAAGTTATAAAGTCTTCGAGTAATGAGTAATGATTCCCCAAAGTAACTTTCAGTTTTCCCATCAGTTTGTTGTTGTGTGATAAAAGCTTTCTTGCACTGTTGGATGGACGGCGAGGGTTGGTAACAGACCGTTGATGCAAAAATCCTTTTGTTTAGATTACTGAAATCCGGGTTTCCGGTTTTGAAGTTTTCAATGAACATTGGGAGATATTTCTGAGGTCTGTGCTCCCCGTTGTCACGGTGCAAAACGTTTTTTATAGTGCTTAGTTACCAATACTACGAGTGGTTAATTTATGGAGTTGTTTTCTGTGTTTATGAAATATCATTGTTAAACTCCGATTAGGCCTAGTGGTGTTTGATGGTTTAATGGGAGACAGCCAACATGGTTTTAGCCAAGGAAGGTCTTGTCTTACTAATCTGTTATGGTTTTTGTGAAGTTGTGAATAAATAGGTAGACAAAGGTGAGTCGGTTGATATAGTGTATCTGGACTTTCAGAAAGCCTTTGACAAGGTCCCTCATTAGAGACTTCTAGCAAAATAAAAAACTTATGGGATAGGAGGGTAGGGCTAAATGGCCAATATTCCCAATGGAGAAAGATAAATAGTGGAGTACCCCAGGGATCTGTGCTGTGTCCACTGCTTTTTAACATATTCATAAATGACCTGGAAATGGGAATAAAGAATGAGGTTATCAAATTTGCAGATGACACAAAACTATTCAAAGGGGCTTGTTTACAAAGCCGCGGTAGCGGTTTCCGATCGTTATCGGAGCTGCGGCCCCATTGTTAAAACCCATGAGGATTGTGAAAATTGCAAGAGAATCTTGATAAATTGGAAGACTGGGCATCCAAATGGCAGATGAAATTTAATGTGGAGAAGTGCAAAGTTATGCATCTAGGAAAGAAAAACCCAAACTATGGTTACACAATGCAAGGTTTCACATTAGGAACCACCACCCAGGAAAAAGATTTAGGCATTATTGTGGATAACATGTTAAAACCCTCCGCCTAGTGTGCAGTGGCGGCCAAGATAGCAAATAGAATGCTAGATATCAAAAGGAAAGGCATGGAGAATAAAACAAAGGATATTATAATACCTCTGTATCGTTCCATGGTGTGACTGCACCTTGAATATTGTGTGCAGTTCTGGTCGCTGTATCTTAAAAAGGATATAGCATTATTAGAAAAAATACAGAGAAGAGCCACCAAAATGGTAAAGGGGTTGGAAGGATACCCCTATGAAGAGAGGCTAAAAAGGTTAGGGCTCTTCAACCTGGAAAAGAAACAGCTGAGGTCTATAAATTAATGAATGGAGTGGAACTGGTAAACGTAGATAGATTGTTTACGCCATCAAAATATAGAAAGTCTAGGAGGCATGCAATGAAGATACAGGGTAACCTATTTAAGACTAATAAGAGAAAATATTTTTTCACTCAACATGTAATCAAACTCTGGAATTTGCTACTGGAGGATGTAGTAAAAGCTGTTAGTATATCCAGGTTTAAAAAAGATTTGGACAAGTTCCCGGAGGAAAGGTCTATAAACCATTATTAAAGTAGACTCAGAATATCCACTGCTTGACCCAATACAACCATTGTGGAACCTGTGTCTTTTGTGGAAACTGCTAGGTACTTGTGACCTAGATTTTCCACTGTTGGAAACAGAATACTGGGCTTGATGGACCTTGGTCTGACCCAGTATGGAATATCTTATTTTCTTATGTTCTTAATGGAGCATGGAGGAAGCACCTCTTCCAACCTGATTGTAGGTGTGCCAGGTGGGTCTGTCCCCAGCTTAGGGCCCCCATGTTGCTACACAGACCACAGTCAAATGTTGTGCATTGTAAGGGTGTAACCATACTTGTAGGGAGATATTTGGAAAGTGTTTTATAGAAACCATGATGATCATTGTGGACACTTTGCTGTGGTGCTTTGGATTAGTGTTGACAGCATACAAAGCTGCTCATGAGCAGGGCATCCTAGAGACACAACTAGACTCTGAACAGAAGGCACACACCAACATGGTACACCCGGTATGGCTGTAACTCTCTCCAGAATGCCGAGCCACATGGCAAAATTCTGTGAAGATCACAACCATGATGTCCACCATCCCACCCTGAAAGCCCCAACACATCCTGTACAAGTGCAATACTGATGTGTGCATCTCCCTCTGCCTCTACAGGTGATGGTGGTTATCCCCTTAGGACCTGGCTGCTGACACCACTGTGTCACCCACAGATCCCCCAGGAAGAATGCTACAATGTGGCCTATCAGAGGACCAGGGCTGTTGTGGAAAGGGCCATCGGTATCCTGAAGAGCCACTTCTGAAGCCTGGACCAGAGCGGGGTGAGCTCCTCTTCAGTCCAGAGCAGGTCAACAGGATCTTCACTGCATCTGCATGCTGCAGAAACTGGCGAGGCAGCATGGCAATCCAGATCCCGAGCCCAAGGTAACAGATGGCACAAGTGCTGCAGAGGCAGACAATGGGGATGTGGCACAGATGGAGAGTCAACAGCTGGCCATGGCACTGGCCAATCGGTCTTGATTCATCTGGAAAAAATTTTAGTGTCTGTGATGACACATATTATCCATCAGTGAGTGATTTTATTTCACCGCAGTGAGTTACAGAAGTTATGTAGCCCTCCTTTCATCCCCATCCCCCAGCTATGGATTCAGACATGGATACTTGGCAATGTGGGCACTGCGTTACAATGGAGCAGTGCCTGATGTCGTACTTACTGTATCCTCCCTCTCCCCTGTGAGATATTCTGCCGCATATGGGTCAGTGCCAACTGGTGGTGCTTGCTGAATGCCTCCTTCCCAACCCCAGTCCCCTGGACCTGCATGAGTGCCACCAACTGCATCAGCAATTGTAGCCTGGAAGGCTGCCATCTCCCGCATCAGCCACAGTTGTGCCTCTTGGTGGCGCTGCACACTCAAATGGTGGTCCCGCACCTCTTGGTGTGTCGCCTGCATCTCCTGTCAGATATTGCCCAGCTCCAACTGGATGTCCTCAGTGCAGACCAGCAGACTGCTCCCTCCTCTAGCAATTCCTGATCCACATCATCTCATCCACTGTCTGTTGGCTCACCCAGAATGTGGAATTCCAGTTTAGCAAGAGGTGGCTCGGCTGGCTCCTGCTCTGCCTCCCTGGCAGCCACATTGACCTCCGGGGTTGTGCTGCATCCTGGCCTTTCTGCATGGTCAGCAGCTGTAGGAGGAGTGGTTCTATCACCCTGGACAGCCCCAGGCTGGGAAGGTCCAGTCACCGTCTGGTCTGTGGGAGAGCATGAGAGACACAGATCAGGCACATCATTGGTATCTGGATATGTATGGGGCCTGCCCTGGATCCACCAGCCCTGATATTGGAGGAACAGGTTGACCCACTGAGGCATGTAGTCTCCCATACCATCTCCCAAAACCACCTAGAGGTCATACAGACAGTCCCAGCATGCACCACATACACATGATAGTGCACATTGTAGAACTCTACAGGGTAGGAATCCGGCCTGCTGATACCTACAGAGGATGGATATACGCAGCCACAACCCAGCCTTCCTCCACATACCCCTAGGTGACACACTTGGTGGCAGCCAGTCACCAACCCAGGAACCCCCCCCCCCAAGCCTGGACAAAGCTGAGAGGTGGGGCACTACACTATATGTGTGTCTCATTGTACATGACAAACAACATGGCCAAAGTGCGCACACACTGTAGATAGGCCTGCTGTCTCTAACAACTGTGCTATCTAAACCATGCTATCTTATCCACTGTGGGTGTCAGGCCCTCTACTATATCTCTCTCGATCTCCACATTGCAGATATGCATCACTGTTGCCATGACGGACTAGCCTGATGAGCCTATGGTTGGCCAGAATGTGGTCTCAATGTCAGCTGGTGGTTGTCACCAATGTATAATGGACCACAGCGCTGCCCAGAACATCCTCAGCGGCTTGAATGTCTGCCACAATGGAGGAATGATATACTGCCCTGGTGTTATAAACATTACCAGTATTATGTGGCTTGGTCCCTCTTCTGGTTACCCTACCAAATAAAGTCTCCTGGTTATCCTCAACCTACCAAGTGTGTATTAATATGCCCCTTTATAACTGACATTAACTCGCTGACTATACACAGTCCCTATTTCAATGATCTTACCCTGCCTGTATTAGAAGGTAGAACACTGCCACAATATAGATCACACAGTATACAATGCTGTTACTGATATGACTCCCTAATAAAGTGGCATGTCCATACCCCACATTGGCACTGTAGTCCACAAACGTGACAGTGTGAATGGACATGGGGGTGTGGGAGAGGATGAGGCATCGAGGGTCCCACTGAACAGCATGCTAGGGCCTGGATTCAGTGAGAGGCAAGGCAGTGATGGCAGTATGACTGCACACCGTCAATAGCAGTGGGGCTCATAAATCACCAACTGCTAGGGATCAATATATACTCACCCTTCTGTGGGCAGGAGCAGAGTTATCATAGTCGGCAACCCCAAAGATGATGACATCATCCACAAACTGGAGGACCTGTTCCTCCAGGGGGCTAAGCTGGTGCTGGTGCTCTGGTGGCAGCTTGCTATTGGTAGTCTGCTTGTCCTTAGCAACCCGCTGAACCACCCACCACTCTTCTTTATGTCCTCCACGTCCTTATTGTGGTTGTGGATGGCATCGACCCTTTGGACTATGTCCCACCACCCCTGTAGCTGTGTGCCTGCATCCTCTGATGTAAAGAGGGTGACATGCTGCTATATTATGAGCCCCAGGGCTATGGAGTTCTCTGAGGGAGTGAAGTTAGCCTTCCTGGTATGCTTCAGACTCTTAGGCACTGGGTTAGCCATTGAGCTGCTCAAGAGCAATGGAAGTAGTAGAATACCCAATTAAGAGCTTTAAACATGCGTGGATATGATGCACAAGGAAGCCATGCCCCATCCAAACTATATCCACTACCTGCGTAACATTTCACAAGCCAGAACATTGAATATCAGTGCCAGGACATTCCACCGTGAGCCACCAAATCTGTAGAGGATGCTAGTGAGAGAATTTTTTGGAGGCATACAAGGTCAGACCATGATTGAATATCTGTAACCATGTATGTCTGATGCCAGGATGCTGGCTTATCAGTACCTTGGTAAGGTACATCTCAGTCATAAACAGATAATTCCACATCATTTGTCATACCCGGGCACATCATCTGCAGGGAGCATGTGTGCCCATGCTTGTTGCGCTAACGGGGTAAGAGCATCCCAGTCCCTGTACAGTTTCTTCCATGTCCCTGTCATAAATGTGCATGTTGGCCACTACTGAGGCCTATGGTGCTCTACATGCCCACTACCACAACCACCCCAGGGGTACATTGTGCAGCCCTCAGGCCAGGACCAACAATCATGCACATTAGTTGGCCAGCTAGGGGAGCAAGATCTGGGGGAAATCACTTACAGACCATTCATTGAGATGTAGTGGTCTGCACTGCCAGATGGGGGAGAGGCCTGAAGTGCGGCTAGACCCCCAGTACATTGGTCCAAGTCCATCCAAGATTGTGGTATGTTGTGTCTTCCATGGGTTACATACACTATTTAATTCATAGTGTACACCACTGGGGCCAATATATGCAGGGCAGTTACACGGTTTACATGGTTTATGATTAATGCTGCTGAATATCCCCTCATTCCTCCCTTATGCACCCCAACACTAACTGCTTAGCACTGGTGCAGGGGCGTTCCGGGGATGAGCAGAGACAGTGACAGTCCCTACCCGGGCAGCTGTGATATTACATGTTGCCCGTCTAGGAATCTGCGGCACTATGATAGGCAAGAGGAACCCATGCCTATTTATGAGGCACAGGAGTGAAGCAGGCAACATGCAATATTGCTGCTGCCTGGTTGGCTAATGCGGTTTCTGGTATGTGCAGCAAACCCGGATCTTCAATGCTGAAAGTGCATAAAAACCCGACATTGAATATCTGGGGTTAAGAGTTGGCAGGTACGGCTATGCGCTGTCGCGGCACATAGCTGGCCTGACTGAATATTGGGCCTTGCTGTGACAGACAGATAAAGTGACATCCCTCAACAGGCACTGAGGTCTGGATTAGCATGCAGTGCCTGACAGCCTGTGGTCTGGGTATGATGTGATATGGGTATGGGATTGCTGGCCTGTGTGGGTATCCCTGCTGCGCAATACCCCCATGCTTCCAGGGGTCTATAGACATCCTCACTTCTACAGTCAATGGCCTGCCCTCACTGCCCTCCAGACATCACCACCCGCACAAGACACACGTTCCACCATGCAGCTCCTCTGTCACAAGCTGCCATGTTCATTGCTGTTGTATGGTACCTCTGGTGTCCACACTCCCACACCTGACATAGCATACTAACATGGTTGTGGGTACATGGTTGCCTTCAGTCATATTCCAATACCCTCACATCTATATCACCCTGGTGATCCACCATGGCATTCGAGGTGATGCTGCCCGTTACCATCGTCCAACATGCACAGCCTTTTCAGGGCCCTAGGTGACCTATGCTCTGTAAAGGTGACATGACAGCACATGTCTAGTATGAGGGGCATTGTCAGATATGCCACGCCATTTGTCATCATTATCAGTACTATCAATCTTGCCACCTCTGTCTCCCATTGGTGACTGTGCTGCATGTGCCCTGTTGCAGTGGATGGGGCATACTTAGACTGTTAGGACTTCACAACCATGAGGTGATACTGGTGAATGGGGGCATGACAGAGGTTACTTCTGGCATAATTTAATGGAGGGGCCAATTGCTGATCAGTTCATATTGCCATCAGGATATAAGGGGGACCAGGGGAGATGCATTGAGGCAGCAGGGAAGGACAGTTAGTACCACAGTGAGGACATATTAGTCTCACCCACTGCATCATGCAGCCCTTATATCCATAAACAGTGGCTGTACCCGAGTCAGTTACTGTAGCTGGGTGTCACGGTGGTGTGAATGACATACATGGGGGGGAGGACCAGAACTCGTTATATGAGGGGGCAAGGGGATTCCAGGGTCTGGGCTGGGGCTATCTCTGTGTAACCTGTGTGTGTCCCTCTCTGATTCTGCCAGATACTTGTGATTTGACCAGGCATGGCATGGGGACAGGAGCCCAGGGTTGATGGTCCCTATTCAGGCACAGTATGGCCTTTCCTATGTTCCTCCACATGCATTCCCTCACATGGTGGAAGCACACCTACTCTGGCAGCATCTCCACCATTTGAATCACAGCATGTATACCACCTTGGCCTGGGCATGCAACATACACATGTGTGCAGACCCAGGCCCACAACAAAGACAAGGCACCCCAGTTATGTCCATGACCCACTATATGCAATGCACAATTCCCAATACCTATGTGGCAGCCACACAGCTATGCTGCTGGCTACAGTGATGACACAGTGAGATACAAAACCAGAAACATATTTATTGGAACATACACAGCACCTTCAACACTGGTTAGCACAGTAGCCTGCATGTGGCAAGCTGTAGTGACTAGCACTGCGATACAACATCACGCACACAAACAGCGCCTACACACATATATAACTGTAACATAACCATGTTTACATTCTGATTACTCACATCTACTCCAGCTATGCCCCTGGACAGAGGGACTCTGGTGGTGGCTCCAGAGTGCAGCTGCAATAGCCTCTAGACCCCTGGAGATGGCCTGTGCTGCCTCATGCACCTCCTCTCTTAGGAGGTGCACTTCAATCACAAAGGTGGCCAGTGTACCATTGCCAGCTGCCTGTGGGGGTGGGGGTGGTGTCAGACCTGGTGTGGGCCGGTGGTGGCTCACAGTCAAAGTGTGGGGCCTCGGGGTCTGCTGTGCCCCTCACTCCAGCTGTGCCATTCCCTGAGGTAGGAATCTGGCGTGGTGGGATGGGCATGCCAAGCTGGGGTGTAGGAGGGACTGCAGACACTCACTGCTCCACCATAGGCTCCTCCTTCACATGCGTGGAAGCTGGGACTGAGCTCACCTCCCTATCCCCAGGTCGAACAGAGGGCAGTTGCGCATTCCCGCCACTTTCTCCTCCAACTCCAACTCCAACTCCTCCATCTCTGGCTCCTTCAACTCCTCCAGTTCCTCTGACTCCTCCAACTCCTCAGGCTCCTCTGCCACACCCTCCTCCACTGCCTCTTCCACCTTCTCAGCTTCCACCTCCACCTCCTTGGCCTCGGCATCCCCTTCTCTGCCTTTACCTCCTCCGCCTGTCAGCACATACCGACAGGAGATAGGACAGAACAGACACATGGGGGCACACACACATGCACCCACACACCCACACACATGGGCTACTGAGCAAGCTTCCTTCCTGTGTTCCCTACTTGCCCATCCCTCTGCTCCTCTGTGAGCAGCACATATGTCTCCAGACATGCATCACTGTGGTTGGTGAGCCCTCTATCAAGCCGACTGATCTCCCAAGGGTGGTTGGGTGGGCAGGTACGCTCCATATGTGAATGCACACTGCTGGTGATTTGTGCCCTTATATGCTCATTCCAGGTAGTGCAACTATCTGATGTTGGTGCTAGTGGGTGTGGTTAGAGCTTGCAGGTATACCTTGTGCATTGTAACATTGGAGAGTGCTATCAGCACCATTCGGCATGGGTTTTAAATGGGCTTTGGACAGTATGCCCCTGCTCAGCTTCATAGTCACAGGCCCTGAGGACAGAATAGCCGCACTGCTTGTGTTACATTGGACACTGCTGTTTGTGTATGAGCCATGTGAGTGGCATGCACTATGACAGACTGCACACACAGTGTGGGCCTGATTGCAGACAGGAATCAATGCCAGGCACATGCAAAGCTTACTGAATGGCTCCCTATGAGCAATATGTTGGGGTGGACACCTGTGGTGGAGCCATGAGGCCTGCAGCACACCTATAGTGCTGTGCATGCAACATCTTCACTGCCAGATACACATGTCAGCCATACATTCAGCCATGGCTGCTGTTCGCTATGACAACTGGGGACTGGCCAGTGTCTCACTAACCTGCTTCAGTGGCTACTTGCTCCTGGAGCCGCTGCATCATCTGTGGCCATTGGTGATGCATCATTTGGAAGTGGCATTTGACGGCCTTGAAGGTGCAATACACACCATAGTCACTGTGGGATAGAGGTAAGGGTTCACATAAGATCCATTTTACCTGCTCATTTCCCCAGTTGAAAATTCACATACTCAGCTTTTGACAGGTGAACAGACCATCTTTTGACAGGTGAACAGGCCAGTTTACGGGGGATGATGCCAATATCTGACAGTTATTGCAGCTTTGGGTGCCCTATGGCAGAAGCAACACACACCCCTCTGGTGCTGTGGTGTTAGGGTTGTGCTCACTGATGGAGCCATGTACAAGTGACATCAGACACCTCCAGCTCCTGTGACTACAGGAGGGATATTTTCCCCTGGCAGCCCCTGGGTTGCAGCTCTCTGTGGATCCCATCGACTGCTGCCTGTAATTGGTGGGGGGGGGGGGAGGTGGACATTCTTTGGCCACTCACTACACCATTCCCTTGCATCCTTAGCACTTCCTAGTCCCCTGGGTACCAATTCAGTGTGCCTCACGCCCTGTCCCTGGATCTGCCTCCTCTCCTACCTGTGTTTCCACTGTGCAACCCATGGGCCCATAGTCTCTCTGCATCTGGCCCCTTCCTGCCCCCAATTGACACCCCCCAGGCCCATGGAACATGCTACATGCCTCCTTCTTCCTCAGAATTTTAAACCCATATCTCCTATGTCACATTTCTGGATCCCATGTACTGCCTATGTCACCTACACCCCTTTCGTTCCTCCCTCTTGAGGCACCATTTTCAGAGCATATTGCCACAGTAGGTGGTTTGTAACGGTGTTAGGTTCCAGATGTGTTCCTGTGGCATGGGGCTAGCCATCTGGTGCTATACAGAACTCATTGCTGCATAAGATGTTCTGCTCTGTGGGGCACAGGGAGCCATGGTTTGTGCATGCTGGGTGATCTACATCTGTTCACATCTGTGACATCACCATTTCAAAACATGTTTATATGTTGTGCTTGTAATATGCTGTGAGTGCTGGGCAGTTGCAGCAGGCGAGGGCTAAGGGCTACAACAGCTATGGTGGCACCCCCACAACAGACCACACTCTGAACAGATCCATGGCTCTACTACTGTTCCCATGCTGTGGTGATTTGTTTGTGGGCCATGAGATTGTTATCCATCCCCTACCAGGGGGAGCTCCGGCTTCCACTCATGCTAGGTCTGAGACTGAATACTGTTGTTGGCAGCTAGGGCTGGCAGGTTGTACTCTTTGCAGTGTCGAACCTGGAAGGCTCATGACTCAGACACATGTCCGTTCATCACTGTCTGCATGTGCAGTCCCACAGCTAGGCCTGTGCCTATGTGTTTGCTGTGGTCTGCAGCTCTACCCTTTCCCCCACTGTGATCCCTGCCCCTACATGGACATTCACTTGTGCAGTCAGAGCTGAATCTGCCTCCAAATGGCCATGGAGAGTCTCAGGTTGGACCTTCAACTGTCCCTTGGGTACAATACGCCCTCATACTTGAGGACAGTTCTTGCCAAGGCCTCTTCCTCATCAGGGCTGAAATTCACAGTCCTCCTGGATGCCATGCTGTTGCTGTCTATCAGCCCAGCCAGAGGGGGCTCCTGCACAGGCAGATAGCTGAACCTCATTACATGAGTATAGCAGAACGGCACTACACAGGTATAGCAGATGACCACACCATGTAGTTTTGTCACTGTCAAGATACCTGTGTATGGTGGCGCACCCCTAAACGGGATTTTGTTTGGGACAGATTTTTTTTTCCACTTTGTTTGTCTCCCTTGCTATTGCCCATGTATCACAGAGTTGTGACCCCCCTTATCTATCCAAGGAATGCGTTATGTTGTTCTCTTCCGGGGTCCTTCTCTTGGTCGCTACCGGTGCTTGGACTCTTACATGGGTAAACCAATATTATCTTACTGTGCTTGCCAGCCTATGAGGTTTTACATGCCTGCTGCCATGGATTGTTCAGCATGAAAGCCGCCTAACACGTGATTCGTGCTCTTTTCCTGAGCGTATATTTTTAACTGGGTAGAGACTTCATCATCGCCTCATTCAATATCAGGCCCATAATGTTTAAAACTGACATAAAAAGTACAAAATGCTAAAAACCCAGTTGTATAAAAATTGATAAAAGGGAAAAATCCATTTTATAAAAAATACTAAAATAAATTTGTTAAACCACTTTTTATCTCTTTATTAGTGTATTTTGCACCCATTTGCTATGATTCCTTATTTTCCTGTTTCTAATTTAAGTGTTCTTACTTAAAATGTAATTTGGATGTGTGTAACTATTTCCCTTCAAATTAATTCTGCAAGGATCAAACATTGATTTGTAATTTGCCACCCCAATTTGTGCCCCAATCAGGGTGAAGAGAAAACACAAAGAGGAGCAGCTGCTCTTGCAGAAATCACTGGAGAACACAAGAAGCAAGAGTCATAGATGGGCGGAACAGGTTTTATTGAACCCCTACGTGTTTCGGCCGTAGCCTTCTTCAGGGGGCACACAGCTAAATAAATAACATACAATATAAAATATGGAAAGTAAAAATGTGAAATAATAAATCATTAAAAACATAAAAATTATTAAAAACATATGAATAAAACAAAAGTAAAAGGACCAAAGTTAAGAAATGTTCATAAAAATATAAATAACATGTATATTATGAACAATTTAAAATGTATAGAAACAAATTATATAACGACAAATTATATTAAAAGAACAAAACGCAGGGTGGAGGAACCAGATTAATATGCTTAATCAAACATGCAAATTGTGTGTGTAAACAGGCTGCATGATATGCATAAAATACGTAGGTTAAAACAATGTATATATTGAAAGACATAATTAAAAAGAAAGTGGCAAAATGTTTTGTATAAAGATATATGAACTTATGTATAATACTCATATATTAAAACCAGGGGAGGCGAAGGGGAGGGGAGGAGAGGGGAGGGGAGGGGAGGGGAATGGGGAAAGGAGGGGGGGAAAGAAAGAAGGGGGAAGGGGGAGGGGGAGAGAGAGGGGGGAAGGGAGAGGGGAGGGGGGAAGGGGGAAGGAGGGGGGAAAGGAGGGGAAGGGGGAAGAGGGGGGAGGGGGAAGAGGGAAGAGGTAAGGGAAGAGGGAGGGGAGGGGAGGGGGAAGAGGAAGGGAGTGGAGGGAAGGGGAGGGGTAAGGAGGGGGGGAGGGGAGGGAGGAATGGAAGGAAGGGGGGAAAAGGGGGAGAGGGGAGGGGGAGAGAAAGAGGGAGGAGGAGAGGGGGGAGGGGAGGAGGAGAGGGGGGAGGGGAGGGGGAGGGGAGGGGGAGGGGGGAAGTAGGGAAGGGGGGTAGGGGGAGGGGGTAGGGGGAGGGAGAGGATCAAAAGACCTTGTGTGGTTTGGAATAGTATTTCTGCGGGTGTCCAGCCTTACATAAATTGCATGTGTTACTTACATGTGTGTTACTGAAGAGAATCTGCAATATCGTATCCAATTACATTGTTAAGTTTTTACATTTAAAGTTATGGTCTTAGCCAGTATGTTACTTTATTTTATTTTTTGAGTTTTTTCAAAAAGATAGGCTCAAGAGTCAGTCAGTCTAATTTACAATTGGTCATTTCTACTTTTTAGTCATTTCCTTTATACGCGCAATTGTGACTGCAGATTCTCTTCAATAACACACATGTAAGTAACACATGCAATTTATGAAAGGCTGGACACCCGCAGCAATACTATTCCAATCCACACAAGGTCTTTTGATCCTCTCCCTCCCCTTTTTCCCCTCCCCCTTCCCTACTCCCCCCTCCCCCTCCCCTCCCCCTCCCCCTCCCCTCCCCCCTCTCCTCCTCCCTCTTTCTCTCCCCCTCCCCTCTCCCCCCTTCTTCCCCTTTCCTTCCATTCCTCCTTCCCCTTCCCCCCTCCTTCCCCCTCCCCCCTCCCCCTCCCCTTCCCTCCCCTCCCTTCCTCCTTCCCCTCCCCCTCCTCTCCCCTCCCTCTTCCCTTCCCTCTTCCCCCTCCCCCTCTTCCCCCTTCCCCTCCTTTCCCCCCTCCTTCCCCCCCTTTCCCCCCTCCCCCTCCCTTCCCCCCCTCCTCCCCCTCCCCCTCTCTCTCCCTCTCCTCCCCTCCCCTTCCCCCCCTCTCCTTCCCCATTCCCCTCCCCCCTCCTCCCTCCCTCCCCTCCCCTCTCCTCCCCTCCCCTTCCCCTCCCCTGGTTTTAATATATGAGTATTATACATAAGTTCATATATCTTTATACAAAAAATATTGCCACTTTCTTTTTAATTATGTCTCTCAATATATACATTGTTTTAACCTACGTATTTTATGCATATCATGCAGCCTGTTTACACGCACAATTTGCATGTTTGATTAAGCATATTAATCTGGTTCCTCCACCCTGCGTTTTGTTCTTTTAATATAATTTGTCGTTATATAATTTGTTTCTATACATTTTAAATTGTTCATAATATACATGTTATTTATATTTTTATTTATTTATTAACAATTCTTATATACCGCACTATTAGACATCAGCGCGGTTTACATTGAACAGAAAACATCCGACAGTTTACATATGTCTGGTCAGTTACATTTAACAGGAAGTATAACTTGGCGAAATAGGGGAAACTAAATACAATGGAGGGTTATCTGATAACATTTTATCTGAACATTTCTTAACTTTGGTCCTTTTACTTTTGTTTTATTCATATGTTTTTAATAATTTTTATGTTTTTAATGATTTATTATTTCACATTTTTACTTTCCATATTTTATATTGTATGTTATTTATTTAGCTGTGTGCCCCCTGAAGAAGGCTACGGCTGAAACACGTAGGGGTTCAATAAAACCTGTTCCACCCATCTACGACTCTTGCTTCTTGTGTTCTCCATCAGGGTGAAGAGTCATATATGGGTCTGTCTTGATATGAGGGTCTGAATATAAAATATTATGGTGCAGTGACATTTCCCAACCTTCTCCCAATAATTATTGTAGAAAGTGTGAGGAGGATGTTGCTTCACATCTAGAGATTTCATCAGGAAAGTAAAGTTGCATTTTCTGTTCCCATCTAAGAAACAGAGGTGGTTTTCTAGTGCACGGTGAAGTTCAGTGACCCTGCAGCCAAGAAGTGTTTTTCTTTTGCCACACAGGAAACATGGGCATGTCTCATTGAGATTTTTGTTGAGCATTCTGTCTTCCTCCTGGCGTTCAGAGAGGCATGAGGCTGTCTCAGTAGCATTGTTGAGAAAACTGTGTTTCCATCCTGAAATGCATGGGAGCAAGGAGGATTCTCGGCTAGCATAGAGCTGTTACTAGAGTAACAATTTTTTCTGCAAATTTTGTTTTCTTGCCTATGGGTGACTGCAGCATCCTAAGCTGGTTTAATTGCCCTTTGCAGTTACATCAGTCTTGCAGCTTGTAAACTAGAAGAAGCCTCTGAGGAAGTGGAAAGGAGAAAGTATTGACTTGTTTTCTTTCCAGGGATAGGTCCTGTGCTGGATGGAGACCTAATAAGACAACTGCTTAGTATTTCCCTGGCAATGAATCAAGGTTAGTGTATAATGTGTACTGGGGAAAAATGTTCCACTGTACTGTTTCACCATTTTTTGTCAAGGAAAGGGAGTATGGAAACATCTCAGGTTCTGTCTTATTTGAGGGGCAGAGACTTCTGGGGGCCCTATCAAAATATTACTTTGTGACCTTTTTATGCCACCCAGTGTTTCTAAAACATGGGAGGGCTCTTCTGTCCAGTGATGCAATGGTGAGAGGAAATATTACTTGGAAGGAAACCTGACTGGTATAAAGACCAAGTTCAAAGGTAGTTTCCTGCCTTTGGCCAGCATAACCACTATATCACAATGGCAGGCGCCTCTGGCTCCATAGACATGCAGCATAAGGGAGAAGGAGAGGAGCCTTGGAGGCAGAAGGAGCAACAAAAAGCCCTGATCCTGGGACAAGAGAGGAGCAAAGACAAGGAGGACGAGGTCTGAAGGGGAGTGAGGTCTGCAATCACATTTAAGTGAAGAATCCAGCACTACAAGGTACTTTGGGGAAAGGAGTTAAGGAGTTGAAAGGAAAGGAGATAGCAAGGAGGGATTCTCTATCTAGAAGGGAGATCCCAACTAAACCCCGAGTGAATGCAACTATTTGATTTTTGCTCTGCTATTGCATTATTTTGTTAGTATTCGCAGTGATCCCTCAATATTTTCAGTAAACACTTGGCTTAGAACAATCAAATTCTGGCCTGGAATGAGTTATTGAAGCAAGTGGGAATTGGAGTAAGGGAATCTAAGGTGCTAAAGGCCTTTTGTGTTTTACTGACCCCATCCTGGAACCCTAAAATTCCCAGAGACTTAAGCCCGCAAGGACAATGTTATCTCCCTGTTGCTGTGCTCTCAGTCTGACAAGTAGCTGCAAATAACCACTGAGGGACTCCTAGACTGGCAGGGCTTACCCAAAGTTCAAACATGGATATTTAATATATGCCTAAGTTATCGCAATGGAGCCCTTGTTAGTTTTGAAAGTGATCAATAAGGAACTTGCACAGTCTTCAAAGCTAATATACATAATTTTTGGATCATTCTTAAATTGGCCCAAGAAAAGATTTCATGGCCTGCAAAAAAATGCTGTCTTGTAATCCCTTTTATCTTGGTGTGACGGTCATGAAAATAATACCCATGCTTTCAAATGGCATCTGTTTCGTGGTGTATTCCAACAAATGGTTCTTGTACAGATTAAATGCAATATATTACTCTTCTTACAATCTATTTTCATAGTAGATATTTCAGCAAAACCCTTTTCCACTTTACCTGGTATTTACTAGAACTGAGAGACCTCTAAATGATTAAACATGACAAATGAAACTAGAAAAGATTGCCAAATTTTTTATACAATTTCCTGTTTGATGCTGACCTGTTGCATGGTAGATTAGGATAAAATAAAACAGCAGGGTATAGTGTTACAAATCTCAGGGATGTTATTCAGGTTTTGCCTTGTAGTCAGTATATTATTGAAACCTCTTGTTGAACTCTTATTAAATTAGCAACTAGATGGTAAAACGTTTCTGCCTAGTGCAGCTTCCTATTTATTGTTTTACATTCCCTCTCCTGCAATCACTATGCTGTGGACTCTCAAGCACACTAGAACATCATTGTTCTAAGCAGTAGCATAAGGGCACTTTTCTTTAGCGAAAGGGTGATGGATGCACGGGACAGCCTGCCAGCGGAGCTAGTAGAGCAAAATGATGCTGGAACTCAAGAAAGCATGGGGCAACCATAATAGATCTCAGTTGCAAAGAGGTTGGGCGGAGTCATAGGCTCTGTGGTACTGCAGCAGCTAACTGAGTCTTAGGGATCCTTTTACTAAAGCCCACTAAGTGGATAATGTGATGTTCAATGGGCGGTAATGGCCCGTGGTGACAGCGAACATGCGGGCATGGCAGCTACTGGCTGCTAAAAAGTGCATTAATTGCCCATTGCATTAAGGGGTGGGGAATGAGAAGGGTATGGGTGGAGTGTGGGTGTGGAGAGCACATTTAAGTCAGCACAAAAGTACATGTCATGTGCTAAATGTCAATGTGTTTGTTTGGATGCACATTACAATACTTCTATGGGTGGTGTTAGGTGCAGTTGGCTATGGGGCTGATTCTGAGCTGTGTTTAGCGGGGCTGGACATCTGATCCATACATCCAGCCCCGCTAAACACTGGGATGCCGATTCAGATGTCAGAGCTCACTGCACGTACATCCAAGATATGCAGGGAGCTCTGTTCCTGGGCGGGAGGGGACATGCCAGAAGTGGGTTGAGGGCGGGCAGTGGGCGGGAACCTGACCCTGGACGTACAGGGCCGATTCCAGGGTCGGCCCTGTACATCCAGGGTCGGCCATTTGGACGGGGGACTTATTCCACCTCAGAGGTAGAATAATTCCTCCTAGATGGCAGTGAATCAAGCATCCGGAGCCGATAAGAGAGGCGAAGGGGTGCAGGATGTTCCCCGCAGCCATACCCTGGCCACAGAAGGCCTGATCAGGGGTCGAGCAGTGGGGAAAGGAACATTCTGGGGTCTACCAGGGATCATGGCTCCTGCATGGAGCCACGGTGCCATGGCAACAGGATGTCACAGCACCGTCGCTCCATGCAGGAGTCTGGCTGGGCTAGCCGGGTACCTGTCTGGATGTCCAGTAGACTAGAATTGGGGCATGACCGGCCCGTCCAGGCCGGGTGCACCCAAGTCTGATCCCCCGGGGATGTCTAGTCCCTGCGGGATCAGAATCGGGTGCAAAGCTGGCCCATCCAGATTCTGGACGTCTGGACAGGCTGGAGGCTGAATTGGCCTCCATGCATCGATGTTCTAACTGCCAGGACCATGGTGACACCCCTCCCCCAGTTACCACAGAGGCTTTGCGCTTAATGCAACATCTTAACGGGTTTTAGTAAAAGGGCCCCTTAGAATCATTTTCTGTGATCTCTGTTTTCTAGATCAGTGTATGAAGTTGAGTGTTTGGAGCATTATGGGTTCTACAGTGCGATGATGTTGGCTCCATATAACACCTACCAGCAAAATGACAGAAAATAAATTTGAAAGTGAGTTTGAGTGGCATTAAAAAATTAAGTGCCTTGAGAACCTGAGGTAATTTTTAAGGGAAGGGCACAAAATTAGAATTCAGGAAATAGAACAAAGAGATTTTTTTGACCAGTTGTCAAAGGGAGGGGAGGCTCATGCTCTTCATGAAGCATCCAATATAATGTCACAATGCTGCTAAATCAGAAGAGAATGTATAAACCACCTATCAACACCCCTCAGCAGTATTACAGTGGCACATATATAGTAAAAACATACACAAAACAGTATACAGACATTTAGAGCCTGATTCAGGAAGGGGAACATCCGGTCCATTTGGACTGTCCCAAGCAGGATGGGCCCATTTGGACCCGATTCTGAAACGCGGGAACAAAATGTTCCTGCAACATTCAGAATCGAGCCCGAGGATGGCCCAGCGTGCCCCTGAGGCCACTGGAAGACATCCACACTGCCTCCCAGCCAGCCCCCCACATCCCTGTCTCCCTTCACCCCGCTGCCCGACCTCCAATGGGGCCAGACAGGGCCCGGATCAGGTGGCGGGGCCCCACCATGTGCTGTCTGATAATCTTGGGTGGGGGCTGCTGGGCTCCAGGGGGGCTGCCGGGCAAGATTGGAGGGGTACCCTGTGCTTATTCCACCTCAGAGGTGGAATAAGCAGGGCATCTCCCCGGTGACCCCTGGACATACAGAGCCATGAGCGGAATCGGCCCTATACGTCTGGGGGTCAGTCCCATACATGCCCCTCCCACTCTCTACCCCTGTCATGCCCCATCCCCCGCAGCATGCACAGCGGCTCTGTGCATGCAGCAGGGGATGAAGGCAGAATACTTGCAAGGCGGATAGCAGGGCTGCACGTCCTGGCGCGACATGCAGTCCCGCTATCCGTCTTATAAAATCGGACCCTAAGAGGGGCATTTTAGAAAGAATGTCCAAGTGCAGTCTGGGACGTGTAAGCCAGAATGTCTGAAAAAAGTGCAGACGCGATTTCACAAATGTGGATGTGTTCAATATGCATATCTTTGGGGACGTTTACATAGACATCCCTAGAACTATATGTTGGAACCTGGCATCTACGCTAACCTAATGCTTAGAGTAGTGGGCTAAGAACAGGGCAGCCAGCATTCAAATCCCACTGCTGCTACCCTTGTGACTGTGCTGAGTACTGGGGATAATAGAGTGCTATCTTCTCTGTACTCTCTGGATGTTTTTCAGCCAAAATGAACACTTGCCTGACGCATATTCGTGCCTGGAGCAGATCTAAACATAGATGTAACTCCAGATCTTTCTAAGATCAGGCAATGATGTCCAGGTCCCTGGTAATGCTCCAGCCACACCATTACCACGCCCCTGTTCAGACTTGGACATTCACAGACGTGGCTCTGGAGATGTCTTTGTGCTTTGGACATCTCTGTGCCTGTTTGTAGATGTCCAATGCATGAATAGAGCTTCCAAAGTAATTCCCTAATTTAGAACATTACCAAAAGCTTCCCTAAAAAGAAAAGTCTTCAGGTTTCTCAGGAACATTTCACAATCATGTTCATTTTGAAGCTTTTCTTCTTGTACTCTCCTTTCACCCTTAGATGTTAGCAAATACATTGGTGTCTACCCGTAAGTGTTTCTAGAACATGGATGCTCCACCAGAGTTTGAGATTATCACGTTAGACCCAGTTGCAATATTGAAAAGGCTTCATCTTTCCAGACGTTTTGTCCCTTTACTTTGTAGACAGCCTATTTTCAAACTGTAAAACACTTTGTTTCTCATCCCATCCAAAAAGGCCTCTGGACAACGAGTGGAATACGAGCAGAGTGCAGACACATCAGCTCACTTAGACAAATGGCCCCATTGTTGTATATAATTTATGAATCCAAAACTATATTGTCATGGGAGTTCTGTACAGCATTTCTGTGGAGCAGATGTTATATGAGTCACCAGGTGCTCCATTAAATCTTTCTTTTTATATTTTTTATTAAATACAGCAAGTTAGCTCAGTTTGGATGCGCGGGCTGCAATGACAAGCTGACTTTTTCAGACCAAAAGAAACATTACATACCTATGAAATCATTAACGTCTTCAGTGCTGAGCACATGCAACTAATGGAACACCCAGAACTGAAATGTATTTTTTTCTATAAGGACCTGGTTGTTTCTGTTCATTGCAACATCTGTATTGGGGACTGTTGCAGATAATGTTTTAGGTGTATAGGATGAATTGATAAAAACTGCTACAAGTGATAAAGAACATCTGAAAATCATAGACTGCGAGGCAAAGTTCAACAAGCACAAGCAATGTAGGTAATAGGTTGATGTAAGAAGCCACAAAGTACTTTGAAAATATGATTAACATGTATTAAAATGCACAGTCCTGTTTGCAAAAGAGGAGTTATAATTAAGGTATTTTTTGCAGAAATAGTCCACAATTTTGCACAGATGTTTTCACAAGAAAATACTATAGGGAGAAGAAGCACAAGAGAGCTGAGGAGGATTAAAGGCTTATATCATTCCCCTCTGGTTCATCTGACCCCTGACCTCAGCATGCGTGATCACGTGGTTGCCCGCCATGGTCTTACTGGGGGAAAGACACCTTTGAAGTTTGCACAAGAGAACTGAGGAGAATTAAAGATTTACATTGTGCCCATCTGATTCATCTGACTCCTCATCCCAGCATGTGGGGTTAAATGGTTTGAACACTGCAGGAAGAGGGCATTATTAAACTGCTGCATTCCACAGTATTTCTGGGGCAATGGCATCTTTGAAGTATGTACGAGAGAGCTGAGGAAAATTAAAGATTTACAAATTCCCCTCCAGTTCATCTGAGCCCTACTCCACATGTGCAGTCACATGGTTTGAATGTTACAGGAAGAAGGTGTTATTTAAACAGCTGTCTGCCATGTGATGTGGTCCAAATGGGCATGACCAAAGGAGAATGCCTCTTTGGAGCCCCTTTGGAGCCAACTAAGGAGCCAACGGAGGAGTTGTTTGGAAGTTTGGCTGGGTGTGGAGGAGTGTTATTCATTGTATATCTCAGGAACTCTGCTTCCTCTTTTGGTTTTAAGATGATTAAAATAAAGAAAAGGAAGGAGAAGAGCAAGGCATTAGGTGTGTCATCGGCTTGATTGGACTCATTTGTAGTGACTGGAATTGGTCAAGCTCAGGGGGGGGTTCTCAGTGAATATGTTTGAGGAGGCCTCCTTGAGCCCTATTCTTTGCTCACTGCCTTCCCAACTAGTTGGTGGACCACCCTTAGATTTGCCTGAGATATCCCTTTTGAAGATGGGATTGACAGGCGAAGGGAGAACACAGACTCTTGGAGATAGTAGGCCAGGGGGCCATGTTTTTCAAACAACTCTTCTATCCTTGAGTACTTCCTTTGATGTTGCTAAGAGCAAAGGTTTAAATCTAGTTTTGTCTGTTTTGGATTCTAGTAGCCAGTCTGGTCCTCCATTTAACACTAGAAGCCCCAAATAGTCAATTGACGCAAATGCATCTTCGAAGTTGTATACCAGCGCCACTGCTAGAACCATGTCAGTTATGTTCCATGACTTTGTTAGCGAGGTCAAGATGTTCAAATATGTGCATTGAAAATTAATGACAGATGCACCACCTAGCGGGAAAATGAATTTATACCTAGAAGCCCCAAAGTACATCAATTGATGCAACCAAGAAAATTGAGTGGTTTTCACAAGTTTTCTTACAACGACTAACATAAGAACAGTGTTAACTAAATTTAAAAGTAACTGCAAATTCAAAAGTAACTGCAAAGTCCATGTTAGTTAACGAATGAACAGGATAAGCATGTATGGTTTGCTATGGTACATTTAGAGTCTATGCGCAACTGGCGCAGATTGTCGACAGACACTGTCCGCAAATTGGACGCTTGCATTTATCGCACAGCGTGACAGTGCAATTTCATTTGCAGTTGGCCTTGACTGCACACATTACTCGCTTTGCCAGTTTGTTTGTCGCAACAGTGGCTGGCATTGACTTGGAGTACGAATGTCGAGCAGCACAAGTTTGTCGCAGCTGCTCCGACAGTGTGTGAAGAAACTGTCTCCTTGGCATGGTGATAACGGTTTGCTTGCAGAAAATAATCCAGGCATTGATGGCCGCCAAGTCGAGAATATTGAAGAAAATGGCTTGTGTCCATCTACGACATGCAGATTTGGTGGACATTTGACGGCACATTGAGTCCAGCATGTCGACACCGCATTTATTCTTGTTGTAGTACAACACACTTTCAGGCTTCAGCTTGCTGCTGGTTTCACATATCGCACCTTTGTGCATAGTCGACAAAACGGCAACAGTCTTCTGTTTCATCTGGTACTGTACTACGGTCATTGATCCATTGGTGTAGAACTTGGATTGGTACAGTTCGAGTTTTGTAAGTGATGGTAGTTCTCTGCGATTCAGACGAATGGTCCCGACCAATGAAGTGCGCTTCTCCAATAGTTTCTCAGCGAGGTCACAGCTTGTAAAAAAATTATCGACCGTAACGTTGTATCCTCGCTGATAATATGGCTGCATTAGAGTCATGGCCACACGCGTTCCTAAACTGCCAACTCTTTCGTCATCTTTCCCAATATACGGTTTCACATTCAAACAGTATTTGGACTGCAATTCTGCCAAGATCCAGAACTTTATTCTGAATTTATCTGGCTTATTTGGCATGTATTGTGTGAATTTGCATCTGCTTTTCGTTGGGAATAGTTGTTCATCTGCAGTAAGTGATTTTTCTGGTACGGAACACTTTTGACTGTTATCAACAAATCTGGATAACACTCATGTCATTAGGTCAAATTTGTCACACTTCACTCTTTCCTGCCGTGAAGCTCTGACATCAAATCACATGAATTTCTTTACTTCTTCGTATCTGTTTTGTGACATTGGGGTATGTTTACTAAACTGCGTTAGTTTGATTCGCGTTAGGAGCCGCGGTAGAGACAGAAATCCCAAATAAGGACATGGGCGGTACATCGTTACCGATAACGCGCGTTACAGAAATTAACGAGCGTTAGAGGGTGCCGTGGCACATTACCGCGCGTTAAACTTAAGAAGGCGCACAGACACAAAGCACTGAAACAGAGCTGTAGCACAATGGTTACTGCACTGACTGATAATATAAGTGTCATGGGTTTGATTCCCCAGTGTGCCTAATGCATAAGGCTGGCTGAGGCATCACCCTGTACATTTAAGTAGTGAATGAGGAGGCATTTTACGTTTATTTTCAGTAGTGTTGCCAGCAAACACACCCTCACAGTGGCGTAACCTAAGGTGCCGCATAAGGCACCCCATAACGCACTCCATAGGCTACATTATAAAGTGTACTGTCCGCTGAGGCACCCCATAATGTCCCCTATAGAACACCCTATAAGGCACCTTATAGGGCGCCATATAAGGTGCCTCATGGGGCACTGTAAGGTTACAGTATGCTGAGGGGTTGTCGCTGGCAGCACTAATGTACATTAAAAATAGACAATGCTGCAGACAGCCCTATAAAATAACCCCATGGTGGGTTTGAACCCATGACCACTGACCCCAGGGGGTAGTGAAGGAACCACTGGGCTACAGCCCCACAGCTGCTAACAAACCCCTGGCTGCCTACTGAAGGGTGTCAGGCCACCACCCAAACCGCCCGCTGTGTTGGCCAGGATCTGGGTCAACGCACCCATACCCATGGTGCACTGCACATGCAGATCAGCAGTCCAGAGATGAACACAAGATGGGGTATGCACCCCCACAGCTCCCTGGCCCGGTAGGGCGAGATGACCGTGTGCGTCACTGCCACAGAGTAGCAACAGACAGTAGCCCAACAGGGTGCCCCATAAGGAGCTTGAAAAGGTGTCCAGTAAGGCAGCCTGAGCCATAGCACAATGGTTAATACACTGACAGATGGTGCAAGGGTTGTGAGTTCAATCCCCCTGTGGGTCTAAGGACTAAAGCTGGCAGAGACATTACCTTTACACTAATTCAGTGCTGTCTGAAGCAGTTTGTTTTGTACATTTAAGAAGTGCTGCTGGCAAACACATGCTCACAGGGCTGTAACCCAAGGTGCCGCATAAGGTACCCTACAAGGCACACCAGAGGGTACAGTACAATGTGCACTGTCCGCCAGGGCACCCTATAATGTCTCCCATGGGGCACCCTATAGGGCGTGGTACAGGGTGCCTCATAGGGCACGTTATAGGGTGCCCGATGAGGCACCATGAGGAGTCCGCACTGTTAGGGTGGTGTTGCTGGCAGCAGCAATGTAAAGTAAAAAAAAGAAAATGCCTCAGACACCCCCACCAAATAACACCACTGTGGGATCAAACCCATGACCTCTGGCCCCCACAGGCAGTGAAGTAACATTTCGCCTATATCGCTAGTGCGACAAACAAATCCCTAATAATGATGTGGCCAGCCTATGGAGTAGAACTGTCCAATGTCAAAACCCCCCACCGCAGATAAACCACAGTTTCACTATGTACAAACAAAGAAGGCTTGGCAGTGAAACAAACCAAGGTCTCAGCAAACAAGGGCACATGGCAAACACAGTCAAGACCAAGGTCTAGATCATTACCAAATACAGAAAGCCCAATAACATCACAGACCTTTTCATACACTGAAGGCTACTGGCAAAAGCAAAGGAAAAAAGGAACTCACTATGAATATGTGGATAAAGAATATCCAGGTGCCTGTTCCCCCAGCACCAACAACCCCCTTGACTGCCTACTGAAGGGCGTCAGGCCACGACCCAAACTGCCTGCTGTGTTGGCCAGGATCTGGGTCAACGCACCCATACCCATGGTGCACTGCACATGCAGATCAGCAGTCCAGAGATGAACACAAAATGGGGTATGCACCCCCACAACACCCTGGCCCAGTAGGGCTACATGACCGTGTGCGTCACTGCCACAGAGTAGCAACAGACAGTAGCCCAACAGGGTGCCCTATAAGGAGCTTGAAAAGGTGACCAGTAAGGTGTCTAAGAGGGAGTCCCAGGCTAAGTGCAATATCAGGTACACATGGATAAGACAGTGCAGATGGCACCCTGGCCTATAGAAACATAATGCAAGGTCCCCCAAAAAGGGTATGGTGTCCAAGGTCAGTGTGCCCTAGGGACTGCAAGGTGCGTCAGGAAGACCTGCATGACCTGTGGGGAACAGAGACAGATGTAGCCCGAACAGCACATAGAATGCACAGTAAAGGCAATGAACAGGTGAGTGAAGGAGGGAGAGCAGGGAGCCAGTGGACCTGCCATATCTGCGGAAATCCCATGTGGCTGGCAGCAGCGCTGACAAATATGGTGGGGGCAACTGTACCACACCACAGGGTGCTGGCAATGTAGAGTACTGGAAAAACAGTGTGTGGTAGGTGAAGGGAATATGTGTCCCCCAGTGGAGGTGGAAGTGGCAGGATAGTCTCACCGATGGGTGGATAGAGGAGTGGTGGTTCCATGCAGATCAGGCACAGGCACGGCATGCACAAAGAGATGCAATGCAGGAAAGGGTAGCAGTGCAGGACATGGGGTGACAGCCCACACTGACATACAGGACACCTCACAGCTGACAGATGCAGATAGATGGACCAAAGGATGGTCCGCCACTGTGATGAGGGCAATATGATCAGGCAGGACATAGCAGCCAAGAGATGAATGTTACAGGGATTACAGGTACCAGTGTAGGAAAGGCAGCAAAACAGGAGAACAAAGAGTGTGTGAATCCATGGCAACTAGGATGGAAAGCACTGCACAAACCAATAGGCTACAAAAACACTCTGAGGCGCACATCAATGGCTGCATACAGGACCACTGCACGGCACCACAGAAAACACCAGCTGTGTGTCAGGAGAGGGCAAACCCAAGAGTCACCATGATGCAATGCACAGGTAGAGCAGGTGTCCACAGCTCATATCACAGTCCATAGGTGGGATGGGAGGCACATATGAACAGATGCACACACATCAGGAGATGTAATGCAGTGTAAACAACTTGCAATTGAGCAGGGGAGCGACACATGAGGGGTGTAAGGGGCAAGCCGAATGGAAAGCTATGTGGATGGCCTGTGGACGAGGGCAATGGACTGAAAAAGGAGCATGTGAAAGAACAGCCAGTGATGTGGCCCAGACAAAACCAGCAGCAGCAGTACCAATCCACATGCAGCCCAGTCACATGCTTGCCCCCAGGAAAAAAACTACAGTTAATCCACAAGATGCGGCAGAGAAGCAGCAGACAGGCCACACTGACATGCGCAGCCCAACTATGGTAGGGTGCGTGGAGATGTGATGGGGCTGCAGACAACACATGGGCAGGTAATCAGCAAACATGAAAGGAAAAGAAACAGGTCATGTGTGGTTCAAACCGGCAAACTATGGAGTGGCAATGCAAGTCTGTGACCACTATCCCAAAGAACCCAAACAACCAAAGTGCAAGCAATGGTCCACAAAAGGCACCCACTAGATCACAGCAGATATCGTATCCTGCACCCTGATGCACCGTATGCCATGGATAAACCCACGGGGCCTGTGTGGCAGTCACCGTCGCCAACACACACCCAATCCATGTGGCAAGCCCACCTACCTGGTGCTGCCCGTGGACCCTAACCACCCTGACACCACACCACCGTTGTCTCCCCAAACCCTAGCCCGCATCCCATCACCTGTCACAACCAGACTGTAAGATGCAATGAGGAGGGTGTCAGCATGACACGTCCCCACAGTGCTCGCCCCAAATGGATGCACAGCAGTCATCATCCCCAGACCCCCACAGACCCAGGTTGAAGCATGCAGAGTCAAAAGGAACCATGCAAAGTCAACATTGACGTAGAAAGTTACACAACAATGCAAAGCTGATCCAACCCCCCCCCTCCCCCCCGGTGCAATCAGAAAAACACCCATACAGTTCTTGGCAGCGACGGTGTGTCAGTCCCCCAGTGACAGTCAAAATAGCAGGCCAACAATGAGGTTCAAAAAAGGCCTGTGCCAAAATCGCAGAGGGCCATCTCCCAGTGGCAACAACATCCAGGGACATTTTCACAGAGGTGCCATGTCCAAACAAATATGGCTGATAGGCTCTCCAGATGCATTGTAGTAGATGTGCCATGTATGTTGGCTGTGTCCTGTGTGAAAAATGGGTAGATATAAGGTAAGGGAATGGCACCCCCACCCCCACCATTAGGTCACAAAGGAGACAGTGACATTACAAGATGTGTATCATGAATGCATAGATATCACAACATGACACGGCCACAACACAGAGCACAGTGCACATGGACCACTGCAGGAGATGGCTCTGCAGACCAGAACAACATCCCAACATGGTCATGTAAATTCCCATGACACACAGGCATCCCAGGGGTCCATAGCATTTCCAGTAGTGGTGGTGCACAGAGATACCACCGAAGGGCATGTTGATACTAACAGGCCAAATGCAGCAGCTGCACGTGGTGTATGTCCCAGAGGATGGAAGCAGAAACCTACCTGACAGGTATAGCTGTGGTCTGATTGGGAAAGTCCGAGTCAGGCAAGGGCACAAGGGGTCCCAGTAGAGGCTGCAGACATAAATGAACTGCGTCCATCACCACGTCCTCATGGTTAGCTGTGAGTGGAGCATGTCCGAGGTATGCTGTGTAGCGTGGAAAAAGAAATGTTGATGTGCAGTGTCCTGCTAGCAAACATGAGACATGTAAGGAACAAATATATGACACATGGCCACAATGTACAGTAGGGCATAAGCAGAAGGGCAAAAAGAGATGGTTGAACATCACTGGACGTGTGGCCAGACACATCCCTGAAACAGACAAAGGCAGAGAGGAGCAGAAGGTACCGTCATGCAGACACATTACAAAGACACAGAGACATACACCCTGAGACAAGGTATGCATGCCACAAGATGCAGATGGCTGGACCCTCGACAATCAGGGACAAGTGGAGACAATCATCCCAGTCCATGCATGAGTGCACTGAGGTTGTCTAATGCCACAATGGCAGTGAAGTCTCCACATGCGCCCAAACAGTACAATGCCCTGTGTCCGGAGACTCACACAGCTTGGTATTATGTGCAGTAGATACAGTATGTAGACCACAAGATGTGCACAGGAAAAGGTAACATGTGTGACAAACGGAATCAATGGGGGATGGAGTAGTGGGCCAAAGACATGTGCATCACCATAGGAGCAGTGGAGAGAGAAAAACATATATGTGTCAAATGGTGCTGCCACCACAGCAAACCTAACTGTATGTCCACTCACCACAGTCACCTGCATGTAACTCCTCCTAGGGAGGGCAACAAACGCAGAAAGACTGAGAAGCGTCATGAGAGACGGATCAGGGCCCGAAATTGAGCAGAGTTAGCGGCTGGACAGGAACTACCTTGGGCTCCGGCTGAGTTGGTAGAGAAATTCCCTTCCTTCCCTGAGGAACAGAGGGAAGATCCGGCCTTAACCCGAGCTTTCGATTATGCCAACAAGGGGTCGGGAACGTTGCCCCACTTCCACCTAGAGGGGAATATATTATACCGAGAGAGCTTAGATCCTCATTCTGGCAATGTTAGGAAACAATTAGTGGTACCCACTACCTTCAAAAATTTGGTATTAAGGTTGGCCCATGACCATCCCCTAGGGGGACACAAAGGGGTCCATGGCACTTTGGATCAGATTTTAAACCGTTTCTATTGGCCTGGTGTCTTCAGGGAGACCGCAAAATTTTGTGAGGCATGTCCCTCTTGTCAGAAGGTCACCCCCTTTCCCCCGAAAAAGGTACCTCTGATGCCCCTACCCCTTATATCGAGGCCGATAGAAAGACTAGCTATGGATATAGTGGGACCATTAACCCGGACTCCCAGGGAGTTTCAGTACATCTTGGTCATTGTTGACCAAGCCACACGCTTTCCCTGGGCGATTCCCCTACGGAATATGTCGGCATGAACCATCGCTGCCGAAATAGTGAAGCTTTTTTGCGAAGTGGGATTTCCCCGAGAAATTCTAACTGACAGGGGCACTAACTTTTTATCTCATTACCTTGCTCAGGTCTGGGATGCTTTTGGCATTCGGCATATTAGAACGGCCGCTTACCATCCTCAGTCCAATGGTTTGGTCGAACGGCAGAACCAAACCATCAAGAGGATGTTAAGGAGAAGTCTATAAGGGGAGATGACCGAGTGGGACATGATGCTCCCATTTATACTATACGCCTGCCGAGAAAGGAAACAGACTTCTATGGGTGTTTCACCGTACGAGCTCCTGTATGGGTGAACACCCAGAGGAGTATTAGACATCTTGCGGGAGCAATGGGTGGAGCCCACCCTGGAAGAGGTCGAGATACCAAAGTTTTTGAAAGATTTGAGGGGGCGCTTGCAGCGTACATCCCAGGTAGTAGAGGGGAATATGACTGCCAGTCAAGCACGCCAGAAAGGGTATTATGACCGTCGCGCCAGGCCTCGCCAATTGGAGGTGGGCGAAAAGGTCATTGTAATGGTGGCCAGTCAAAACCCGAAATTTGAAAATACGTGGAAAGGACCCTACAGGATTGTCAAACAGGTAGGCCCAGTTACGTACACTGTGGAAACTAGGAAAGGGAAACAGCAAATTTTTCATATTAATGTGCTACGGCCATGGCATGAGCGGGTAGCTTTAGCTCATTTGGCTACGAAAGGCGATACCCCTGATAGCTACCAGGCCCTTTCACGGATTCCGTGCTGTGCTGACAATAGTCTGCCAGCCCGGAATATCTTAAGGGGGGGGGGGGGTTATGTGGTGGAGAAGCAGGGTTAAACCCTGGAGAAAGTAGGAGAAATCAGTCTTTTTCCCCTGAAGCAAAGAGCAGTTCAGGAAGGGAAAGGGTTAAACCTCCAACAAATGTGAAAAACTCTATGCACCGAAAGCTAGAGAGGGAGCCACACCTCAGCTCCATGGTGACCAAGGGAGCTGATGTAGGAAGCAGAGGGGCGGAGTCAAAGCCCATAGGACAGCCCCAAACACTTAAGCAGGAAGAAACAGTTAGTGAGGGAGACGTGGAGAGAGACAGAAAAAACCACGGGAGGAGCAGCAAGGAGAAGTGGGAGAGAAGAAATAATCCTCGGGAGGAAAGTCTGGAAAGCTGGTCCAGAAGTCAGAGGAGTTCTTCTCATGAGTCTTCTGTAGAAGCTGTCCTGGAAGGTGGGAGGATAGGCAGAAGCAAAGGCCCTATTGGAAAGCTGCATAAGGATTCTTATTGCAGGCAGCGTGTCTGTAGCTCCAGTTCCGAGAGAAGCCCAGCTGATAGAAAGCAATTAGCTGACCAGAAGCTTGGGAGACAGGAGTCCGAGCCAGACCCTGCTGGGAAGCATGGTACAAGAGTCCAGGTGAAGCAGTCTGGGGACAAGTGGTTGCCTTTAGCACTACCAGAGAAGTCAAGGAGTGCTAGGAAAAAGGTGAGCCCTTTTGAAACCTTTAAATCTGTGTTAAAGGATAGTGGTCTCCTGAGTTCTTCCCCTATACCTCAGTTTAAGGAAGAGTCTCGCTGGAGACAGCTTAAAAACCTGTTAGAGCAATGGAAGCCTACTGTTGAGAACCCTGAGAATAGGCAAGTTGTATCAGACTCGGAGGAAGAGGCTATGCAGGTTGAAGAAGCCCCTTTAGAGAGTGAATGTTCTGATATGGAGACAGACTGTGCTTATTGTCAAAGGGAGTAAAGCTGCTAACGTTTTATGCTGATGTTATAAGTGCTGGAAGAAGCCTGAAACCTGGCTTGAGGGATTAACATTGGTAAAGGCAATAAGATGCTAGAAGTGTGAAGCCTAGCCAGTTCGGCAACTTTGAATGAAGAGAATGCAAATGGTTTACTGATTGTTATACAAATGCAACAGTAGGTCTAATGAAGAGAAAGAGCTGTTGATGATTTTGATTGGATGCTTCAACTAACCCAAGGATAAGCAAAATGAAATTGCAACTGGAAGAAGGCTTTGGGAAAGTTGTTTGAAGCAATCGTGCATGGATGTGTAACACGTGGACTTTGCTGTATCAGTTGACTTTATTTCTGTATGGAGAAGAATCCTTTATTCTTTATGTTCAATAGGGGTAGTAGAAAAATACCTGTGCAACAATAAAACTTATTGTTACCCTTAAATCCTTGGCTGTTTTCATCTTGACCACAACTACATGGAACATAAGACCCGCAGCACTTATAAGGATACACAAATGTGGTCCGTCCTCTTCTACTAGGCATCCGCCTATACAAAGGAGAGGACGTGACACTACGTTGCTATGTGGCTTTGTTCCCATGCCCAACACTGTTATCACACTGTACGGTACTGCTGGTACCAGATATTCCAACGTGCATAGCTCATTGCACTGTGTGCCACGGTGGTGCCCTTACCACGCTGGCCCCATACCTGAGACGCCTGGACACTACTGATGGACACGGGCAGACGCCTACTGCATTTCCAGGCCACAGGACCCCCACCACATAGGGCTAACGGTCTATGGGACTGTGATAAGTGCACTGTGGATCCTGCATAGCCTTCCACGCCTCATGCTGCCACTACAACATGCTGACCACGGTCCACATGTGGATCCTGGTGCCATCACCATGTGCTCCTGTCCAATCACACCTATGGTGATCTCGGCCCCCCCCATGCCCCATATATGCCACCCATCCCCTGTCCCCCTGCGTCCATGGCCACTCGGTCCACCCCTAGCCATGTGCACTGTCCACCACAGTGTCCATTAGCCCACGTGCCTTGTCCATGTCAGCATCCACCCTGGTCTGTACCTATCGCCACTGTTGCCCATACCCTTGCATGGCCCACCACAGATGGCCCATACCCACCGTGACACATGTGTTGGTTTGTCCACATGTGGCACCTCCCCATATGATGCCCGTATTATCCCCCCACCCCTGACATGGGTACAGTACCCTGCGCTCTCCCGTTTTGGTGCACGCTGACACGCATGTGGGTGTTCACATTTGTCATTCACACAACACTGACACATAGCATTGAGGAACATCTGGCCACCATTGTTATATGCAAAATATTAACATCTTTATTTACATTGCCCTCTGTTAACATGGCCGCACATGGCAACATTTGTGGGACCCACCCATTCCTGTCTCTGTTGGGTGTGGCAGGCCATGGCACGGGCCGTCACAGGGCGGGTGTGCCATGTGTATCACCACACTACACACCCCGGGGACCCCTGTCACATGGTGGCTGGCTGGGTGCACCACCGGCAATGCGCTCATCCAGCTCACGGAGCCGGTCAGCCACCATGGCCAGGGTCGCCAGCACCTGCCCCTGGATGAGGGCATACTGCCTCTGAGCGTGCGCCTGGGCACGCACAGCCACAGCCAGGCGCAGCCCGCACATGCAGCCACACAGACACACATCTCCCCTTGTCTGTGTGGCTGCATGCACGGTGCACCTGTCTGCGGCTATGTGTGGCAGGCACACGTCCAGTAGGTGTGCATCGCCGACATCAAGGGACAGGTGGCTGGTGTCCCCGTTGCTCTGTGGCAGATCGTGCCAATGGGGACCTGCCATAGCCACCCCCCCCATCCCCACGCCCGAACCATCCCCTTCCCCCCCGGCCCCCACCTCCCTCTCCACATCCCCTTCCCCCTCCTCCCCCTCCCTCTCCTCCCCCTCCCTTTCCCTTTCCCTGTCCCCCACCTCCTCCCCCTCCCCATCCCACTCCCCCTCCCCCTCCTCCCCGTCCCCCTCCTCCCCCTCCCTCTCCCCCCCCTCCCGCTCCCTTTCCCTGTCCCCCACCTCCTCCCCCTCCCCATCCCACTTCCCCTCATCATCTTCCCCGTCCCCCTCCTCCCCCTCGGTGAGGGCTGTGGAACCCCCCTCGTGGCCTCCACTGCCATTGGCCTCCTCCATGGGCTCCTGGCCGTTGTCGCCCTCCTGGCCCACATCGCCATCTGCCTCCTCCAGGCCCGCAGCACCATCCGCCTCCTCAGGCCCCACTGGCTCCACGGCAGCACGTGCATCCGCTGTGGGAGAGGGGAACACATATCATCTCCCTGGTCACACATCAGATAACGCAGCCACATGCATCCTGTGGATCTGCCACCCATTGCCCCACAGGGCCATGTCACATTACTCACCATTCCTTTGGGCCATCCGTTCCCGCTGGACGTGCGCAACAAAGCGCGGGTATCTTGCCCTTAACTCCCGGGCCTTTTTCCGCAGGTCCTCCACCTGTAGGGTTGACAACGCACATTGACATTAGCTAGCACAGACACTTTAGGGTCCTCTGACGCAACACATATCTATCTCTTTATGCAACAGGTGCCTGCCCCTATTGAGTGATACATTCATGCCCCATGCTTTCACAAGGGACAGCCCCATGTGTGCCCCGCGCACACGCCTGTCCGGCCTGGGCCCCATGTGCCCTGTGTGTGGGCAGCAGCGAGCCAGACACAGCACATCTCTGTGGGCCACCTCCACACATCTGCCAGTGCCCATCAGCCAATGCCGGGGTGGTTGGTGGGCCTCTGCAGTGCTCCCTGCAGTATCCTGGGGCTATAGTTGAGCCTTGTAAACACAAACAGGGCCAGATTCCATAGCACCAGGATGGGGGATGGACCCCTCTTTTGGGGCCTGCAGCATCCTGGGGCTATAGTTAGGCCTGGTAATCACAAACATGGCCAGATTCCATAGCACCAGGACGGGGGATGGACCCCTCTTTTGGGGCCTGCAGCATCCTGGGGCTATAGTTGAGGTTGGTAATCACAAACAGGGCCAGATTCCATAGCACCAGGACGGGGGATGGACCCCTCTTTTGGGGCCTGCAGCATCCTGGGGCTATAGTTAGGCCTGGTAATCACAAACAGGGCCAGATTCCATAGCACCAGGACAGGGGATGGACCCCTCTTTTGGGGCCTGCAGCATCCTGGGGCTATAGTTTGTTTCTTGTAATCACAAACAGGGCCTGATTCCATAGCACCAGGACGGGGGATGGACCCCTCTTTTGGGGCCTGCAGCATCCTGGGGCTATAGTTTGTTTCTTGTAATCACAAACAGGGCCAGATTCCATAGCACCAGGAAGGGGGATGGACCCCTCTTTTGGGGCCTGCACCATCCTAGGGCTATAGTTGAGGCTGGTAATCACAAACAGGGCCAGATTCCATAGCACCAGGATGGGGGATGGACCCCTCTTTTGGGGCCTGCAGCATCCTGGGGCTATAGTTTGTTTCTTGTAATCACAAACAGGGCCCGATACCATGGCACCAGGATGGGGGATGGACCCCTCTTTTGGGGCCTGCAGCATCCTGGGGCTATAGTTAGGCCTGGTAATCACAAACAGGGCCAGATTCCATAACACCAGGACGGGAGATGGACCCCTATTTTGGTGCCTGCAGCATCCTGGGGCTATAGTTGAGGCTGGTAATCACAAACAGGGCCAGATACCATAGCACCAGGACGGGGGATGGACCCCTCTTTTGGGGCCTGCAGCATCTTGGGGCTATAGTTGAGCCTGGTAATCACAAACTGGGCCAGATACCATAGCACCAGGATGGTGGATGGACCCCTCTTTTGGGGCCTGCAGCATCCTGGGATGTATTCGGGCCTTGTGATAGCTGACAAGGGCAAGTGACAGACCCCTGTGTGTCTCTTGGCCTTAGTGGTGGGCCTGTGGTTTCCTGTGGATAGGGCACATCACTGAGGCTGCAACAGCGCCACATACCATACCAATGTGGTCTGTTGTTCACCTCTGCGATGGTTGCAGCTACCGCCTGGGGCTCTGGGGTTCTGTTTTTGGGGGTGTGGCAGACTTAACACCCAGCTGGACGTGGCAACACCTGACATTCCCTGGCAGTGCATAGTTGATTGGTGCTTTGGTTACAGGGTGTTATTCCTCACATCCTAAGTTGGGGTGCCTGTCCCCATGCACTTACCTCACGTGGGTAATCAGAGCTCCTGTTATACCTATTTGTGAGGCGCTCCCAGGCCCTCCTGACCCTTGCCAGATTCTGCCTCCTGGATGAGCCAGTAAAGAGGTGCTGCTGGCGGAGGCAGAACAGCTCTGTGAGCATGTAGAGCTCTCTCTGTGTGAATGCAGGCTTCCTGGACATGGCAGCCATCTCCTCAGAATGTATCTCTGGTGCGTAGCCACGTGCGTTGGTGCGGGCATAGCCACGTGCGTTGGTGCGGGCGTAGCCACGTGCGTTGGTGCGGGCGTAGCCACGTGCGTTGGTGCGGGCATAGCAGCGTGCATGGGTACGTGCATGGGCACTTTAGATTACAGACCCTTGAGGGTGTATTGCACCTCAAATTAATGCTACCATTTATAAGTGTGATGGCCTATGGCTTATCAGAGCCTGTGAGCAAGAGCTGGATTTTAAACCCCCCACTTTTTAGTACTGCTGCTACATATCAGAGTTAAAGGTTTTAGGACTCTGCTTATTGCAGAGTCTGCATTATGTTTTATAACACCTTCTGCTTCACACATCTCGCATTAGGATACATTCACATTCCTTTGGCTAGAGATGTCCTTGACGTGGAGATGTATCTCACATTTCTAATGTCCCTTTTGTTTAGATGAGTTGAGGAGGGTGTGTGGAGACAAAGGCATAGAGAGAGTCCCTGATTGGATAAATGTAGGGGTAGCATTGGGACCAATGGAGAGCTTGTGTGTATTAGACTGTTTGGAAATGTATAACATGAATTTGCTCCTGTTCAAGCGTGCTCATTCACCTTTGGACTCGTTCCTCTCTGGGTTTTTGGCAGAAAACATAGGCTTGGATTCTGTACTTTACCTCTGGTATTATTTGATTGCAGACACCACTGCTCCAGATGGAAATGCATCTGACAGCCCTGCCATGTATCACCACAGTGGGTTCAAACCCATCACCTCTGGCGCCACAGTCAGTGCATTTGCCAGTGGACTACATCTCTGTAGCTCCTTCTACATGCCTGGCTGGCTACAGAGGGACTTCAGTTCACCACACAGTCCATCTGCAGTGGTTCACAGGGTTGGATTGGGGCAGTCACACCCATGATGCACTGCACATGCAAATCAGCCGTGTACAGATGGTCATATGTTGAGGTGTACCCCCCCCATCACCTAGGACTGGTGGGGGGGTCCTGACCATGTGCAGCCCCACAGCACCTCAGCATGGTAGGGGGAACAGACCGTGTGTGGCACTGCCACAGAGTAGCCACAGACAGTCAAATTGTGCGGGTACTGTGCCCACCCTGAGGTTGAGGTGGGGCGCCCAGCACCAGGTCCACAGCACCTTTCATGGCTGAAATACGCCATGCTGCAGGTCCCCATCAGTGTGTGATAGGTAGTTCTGTTAGACACACCTAGGATACATCTGTGTCCTGCTGTATGTCTCGGTCATGTCTAGTCCCTATGGGCGATGATGCACCCAGAATAGTGCATATCCTGTGTTGGTGCCATGGTTACCTGCTGTAGGTGAAGGGGGGGTGTATATGGACCCATAGGCAGATTATGTACCACCACACAACCCACCCTCTGGGATGCAGGGTGGGAAACAGGAGCACCCACCAATAGATCCACAGTCTACCTCCCTGCAATGGTAGCAATAGAGGGGACCATCAACCCCAGTCCTGCTGGGGAACAGACAGAGCGCTACACATCCATAACGCAATGGCAGACAGATAGCAGGCTTGAAAATGCTCAGCTGCCCCCCACCATTATCTGACATTCTCCAGCAGCAAGCCTCCAGCCGCTGCACCCTGCAAGATGTTCCAGCAAGACACATACTAGCTGCAGACAGTCCGCCAGCTAGTCCATAGTGCATGGTCCTGGGGGAGATACATGCACCCAGAACAGGGATGTCAGCATACACACCAAGCAGATAAGTCAGTGATTGGGCCCCAAAAGAGAACCCATAAATACCACATGAGAGAAATGCCATATAGCACTATGGGGGAACCTAGCCATGCAATGGTCACTGTTCAGTCAGGGTGAGAGTGACCTCCCAGCAGGACATGCTATGGCCTCCCTGTCTGTGCAGGTGGTGGCCAGGCACTACAATGTCCGAGCCATTGCCCTATGCCGTGTGCAGATGCATCCAGGTCAGGCCACCCTATCCAGGCTATTCCCACAGTACCTTGCTCCTCATTATGCACATTGGCAGGCCAATACTGGCAACAGTGCTAGCAGTGAGGGCTGTGGAGGGTGTTGGCAGCCACCACACACTGGATAGACAGACACATACTCCCCACACCTATGCCAGCATTGTGCAACTATAGAGGTGTTGGGCAGCCCAGGCCACCACACCAGTCCTGGGCACAGTGCAGGCATGGCTATGGTACGCAATACTGTAGGAGTCACTCCCCAGATTGGTAAACACTGTCAGACACAAGACCTATAGCACACTCCACAGACATCAGAAAGGTTGCTATGATGCAGCTCACTCAGAAAATTGTACTTAACCTAGGAATTGCTATCTGCCAGTAATCATAGCAACCTTTTGATAGATGTGTACCATATTCCCCGGTTTAGGGTGGCATTACTAAGGTATGCAAGTGCTAGTATTGGGAGATGCACGCAGAGCCCAAAGTCCTGCCTCTCCAGGAGGCTTTGGATAATGGGACCTGTGGGTGCGGGTGTGTCTGCACCTGTTGGCTGCTGCTTTACGGCAGAGGTTCCCAACTCCAGTCCTGCGGTGCCAAACACTTTTCAGATTTTCATGCTGTCCCTCATGAATATACATGAGATACATCTGCATACCATGGGGGTGGCACATAGAAATGCAGCACAGGCATCTTTATCAGAGGCAGCATGGATCCGGAATGGTGTTTGGCCCTCCAGGACTGCATTTGGGAGACTCTGCTCTAGGTAATGTGCATGTTTATGGTATCTGTGCTCTGTAGGGTAGAATGTAGGTGTTTTGGGCATGTTTATGTCATCTGCAATAAAGGTGCTGTCTGTATTAGCAAGTTGTAGTAGTGGGTAAAATATGGGGACTGGGTTAGCAGGAACCACAGCTGGGGCTTGAACCTGTTACCCTCTGCTTCTGAATACACTGGTTTTGTGCACTGCACCACCTTGTTGTCACAGAGTCAGTACATTCCTTGGTGATACCATGACTGTTCGTCAGACAGGGCCCATCTGTTGCAGTACACGGCACCCACCTACACAGGGCTAGGCCATGGTCTGCTCTGGGCAGCTGCCACTGCCCCCTCCACCACCAGTATCCCTCAGCCACCATGCTGACATGCCCTTCTGCTGGTGGTGCTGGTGGAGCGCAGTCTCAGGCTATCCAGTGTGCAGGTAGGCGGTTGCCTATGGTGCGGGTTTTGGGGTAGGGGTGCCTGCAAAGACATCCACGCTTCCCCCAGCCCCGCCTGCCAATGTTCCGTGCCCTTGGGGGTGGCTGTTGGGTACTATCCCCTGTGACACTGTGGGAAACACACTCGTGCCCATGTTGGTCTTCAGCAGTTGCTGTCTGGCTGCTCTGCTGTTTCAGCATTCGTATGGGCCACCTAGGCATCACCCTAGTCCGCACTGTGGCCCAGCTCCACAACAGCATGTGCCGCCTGCGGCCCACTGTATCCCCTTCTCCGGCATCTGTCCAGTTGCCGTTCCGACATGCCAGCCCTGATGTTGCGGGACATGTGCACGCCATAGGAACCCTGTCTGATGGTGGGGAAAACCCTGAGCAGCGCTATTTCACTGTGGGCTCATTCACCTTGTATGGGGACGGAGTATAGACCCTTCCACGATTTATATCTTTTCTATGGAGCTTACTCGGGGGGGGGGGGGGTTGATGTTTCTCATTGATACCACTATTGGCCAGCTTGGTTATGGTTTTTTCCAGTTTGTTGGGGTCATTTTCAGTGTTTATATGCCCTTTTGTTCTGTGCACATGTATCACACTTATCACGTTGTTTAGGTTTCCCTGCCTGGGCTATACATTGCTGACACTGAAATGGTTTCTCTCCCCTGTAATGTGCATTTAACGGCAGGTTTTCATTCGCGTTGGAATTGAGCTCTTCAGATCAGCGCGTTAGTGTGAAGGAAGCCTCTCCCTGCCCACTCTCCGCCCATTGACCCCTTCTCTCCGCCCTCTCTCCACCTTCTGCGGTGTTTCACCGCGCCGCGGGAGTTTACGATCGTTAACTACGGTTAACACGCGTTATGTAACGTTAACGATCGTTTGCACGTCATAACGCGCATTATGACACGCGAACGATCGTTAACGTTACATTACGCGCGTTATGTGCCGTTACCGCAGTTTAGTAAACATACCCCATTGTTTGCCTAAATGCTGCACAGCCACATCAAATCAATTGGAAAGTGTTTGGCATTCATGAAACCTCTTAGATATGCCAGTCCCAGAAACGCTTCTATTTCATCTTCGGCTACATTCCATGATGGGTCTGATAAATGGGCATACTCCATAGTGCAGCTCCTGATGTGACTCACAAAACCAGGGTCAACGATCAATCTGAATGCATCCACTGGTGTTTCAACATTACCACAATATGCAGTAACCCCACTTTTAGCAGTGAATACATTTTGTGCCTGCAACCTGCCACTGCTTTCACCTTGTGACATGATCTTCCATTCAGTCCTATCTTTTGCTACCACTGTTGACCCTGTTGTCCTGCTCTTGTTTTCAGCGATTATTGGATAATGAGAATGAGCATCATCATCACTTTCATCAGTGTTTCTGCTGTAGTCTGAACCAGTCAAATCCTCTACGCCTGCACAACCTGTAACATGTACAGTAGGTCAATGTTTGAATCTGATTCAGTTGAATCAGAGCCACTGTCAATTTCCAAAATATCTTGCAGCTTGGCAAGTGCTTGTGCTGCTGTCATGCGCTATGGACGCGGTTCTCTCGTTTTCTGCATCGAAGCGGTAGCCGCAGCTGGCAACAGATCAACTGATTTTGCACCAGCACATCTAGGCACTGCTGTCTTCTTACGAGGTCTCGGCATTCTGTACATAGAATCGTAGGAAAAAAAAATGAATACAATTTCAGGGAGGAAGCAATATGCTAAAAGTTCTGGAGTATCGGCCTGTTCTAGGGGATGTTCGAAAGTCACGACATTGTACATACCTGTGTAACAGAGTAAATTTTGGTTTTAAATCAATCACTGTTTCCAGTTTTATTCCGAAATTACAAACCAATAAACACATGATGACATCATGTGATGATGTCACATACTGCACGTATTAAACAAATAACTTCAAATTAATTCACATCTGCAATTCATGCTAAACGCAGTCGTCATTATAATGCGTCAGTTGATGCACTTTGGGGTTTCTAGGTAAAATGCCTTTTGGGACTTCTAGTGTTAAATCACTTGTTTTACCTGGGGGATCTGGGTCTGGGGATTTGGCTTCTATGGATCCACTTAAAGAGGTTGTGAATTGGGAAATATAATGAATCATGACCAAAATGGAAGCTACATTATCTAATTGTTTGATGCACTTGCGTAAATTCTCTGGAGAGACAGTGTATAAGCTCACTGACTTAAAGAAGGAGTTAGTTGAACAAGCAAAGGCTGTTGAGCACCAGGCTAAAAGGATCTTGACATTAGAAGAATCTAGTAGTGTTTTAGTAAGAAAGAACATCTTATTAGAAAATAAATGCAAAGGTTGGAAAATCTCCAGAAGGATAACAATTTATGTTTTAAAAATTTTCCTTATTGTTCTATGATTTTGGTGTATGAAGAAATGGTGAAAGAGTATTTTGTGGATATATTGCCTATTGATTCCTATGATCTTTCTGGTATTGAGAGAGTTTATCATTTTCCTGTTTCTATAAAGAAGGTTTTTTCAGATCCCTCTCTCCAGCCTGATATTTATCTATTTATTTATTTTCAGTTTCTTATATACCGCGCTATTCGGCATCAGCGCAGTTTACATAGAACAAAACTTACAGCAAGGCGGTGAGCCGCTCTGTGTTTACAGAGAATGGGTACTAAAACTTGGCTAACAGGGGAACTATATACATATATATACATATAGGCGTCATGTTTAATTCGGATCGGAGATAGGCTGAGTTAAGGTTGGAAAGCCTGTATGGTGGTTTGCCATTCTAGTATGGGGAGGGGGTTGTACGTGCAGTGGTTTCAGGGTAGTACTTGAGGAAGAGATGGTGCTTCAGTGATTTCCTAAACTGGGTTAGGTTAGGAATTGCACGGATGGTGGGTGGTAGGGCGTTCCAGCATCTGGGCGCACAGAACTTGAAGGCCCTGTTTGCTGTTGATTTGGTGCATTGGGTTATCGCTTTTGGGACTTCTGGTGTATTAATTGCTGCAGACCTTCTGGATCTGTTGGGGGGTAGGGTGTGGATATAGGAAATTTAACTGAAATTTTGTAGACTTCTAATTGAGAGGCAACCTTCCATGGAATGGTGGCTGGCAACTTTAGAAGTCTCTTTGATAAGGATACTATTTTGTCTTTAACAACCTTCCATTCTCATAAAATTTATGTATTCCCTGATTTTTATCCAAGAACGCAGAGATTAGAAGGTTTCTCCCTTTTTCTCTGGGTAGGACATTCTTTCTGAAATATCCTAGGAGGTGTATTGTTAAGAATCAGGGAAAAAAAGAACATGTTTTTTTGAAGCCCACTCATTAGAAGTCTCTGATTAGTAATTATGAAACGATGTTAAAGACTGGAATAGTTCTGATGTCAATGACTTGATCCTTTTTCAATTGTCTGGATGATTTAGTATGATGAAAACTGAAAAAGGATAGGGTTTCCTACTGAAAGTTTTCCTTAATTATATATTATTGATTTCTTGTACCCAACCTCTTTTTCCTATTATACTGTAGGCGGCACTATTATGATATATTTCAGATTGTTTCCTTGTTTATTTATGGATACTAGTGCTTGCATTTCCTGTTTTAATAATCAAAAAAGCTAGAGTTACTAACATGCACTACCGTGTTGGCATGTCTTAGGGGCATGTTTACTAAACTGCGGTAATGGTACATAACACGCGTTATGTAACGTTAACGATCATTAACTTACGTTAACGCACGTTATGATGCGTTAAAACGTCTCATAACGCGCGTTAACGTAAGTTAACGATCGTAAAGTTCCACAGCGCGGTAAAACACTGCAGAAGGTGGAGAGAGGGCGGAGAGAAGGGGTCAATGGGTGGAGTGTGGGCGGGGAGAGGCTCCCTTCACACTAACGCGCTGATCTGAAGAGCTGAATCCTAACGCGATTGAAAACCTGCCGTTAAATGCCCATTTCAGGGGAGAGAAACCATTTAGGTGTCAGCAATGTACAGCCTAGGCAGGGAAACCTAAAACAAGTGATAAGTGTGATACATGTGCACAGAACAAAAGGGCACATAAACATTGAAAATGACCTTAACAAACTGGAAAAAAAACATAACCAAGCTGGCCAATAGTGGTATTAATGGGAAACATCAACCCCCCCCCCCCCGAGAAAGCTCCATAGAAAATATATAAATCGTGGAAGGGTCTATGCTCCGTCCCCATACAAGGTGAATGAGCCCACAGTGAAATTGCGCTGTGCAGGGTTTTCCTCTCCATCGGACAGGTGTCCTATGGCGTGCACACGTGCGGCATCAGCAGGGCGGGCATGTCGGAATGGCAACGGGAGAGATGCCGGAAAAGGGGATACAGAGGCCCGCAGGCGGCACATGCTGTGGTGCAGCTGGGCCACAGTGCAGACTAGGGTGATGCCTAGGTGGCCCATACGAATGCTGAAAAAGCAGAGCAGCCAGACAGCAACTGCTGAAGGCCCAACATGGGCATGACTGTGTTTCCCACAGTGTCACAGGGGATAGTACCCAGCAGGTATCCCCAAGGGCACAGAACAGTGGCAGGCGGTGCTGGGGGGGAAGCATGGACACCTATGCAGACACCCCTACCCCAGAACCCGCACCATAGGCATCCGCCTACCTGCACACTGGATGGCCTGAGACTGCGCTCCACCAGCACCACCAGCAGAAGGGAATGTCAGCATGGTGGCAGAGGGTTACTGTTGGTGGTGGGGGCAGTGGCAGCTGCCCAGAGCAGACCGTGGCCTAGCTCTGTGTATGTGGGTGCCATGCACTGCAACAGACAGGCCCTGTCTGACGAACAGTCATGGTATCACCAGGGAATGCACTGATTCTGTGATAACATTGTGGTGCAGTGCACAAAACCAGTGTATTCAGAAGGTCACAGGTTCAAGTCCCAGCTGTGGTCCCTGCCAACCCACTCCCCATATTTTTCCCACTACTAAAACGTGCTAATACAGACAGAACCTTTATTGCAGATTTTTATTTATTTATTTATTTATTACAATCTCTTATATACCGCGCTATTTGGCATCAGCGCGGTTTACATTATAACACAACGACCATAACAACATGCTGTTTGGTTTTACATCGAACAGGTGATCAAACTTGGATAACAGGGGTAACTATATACATGGGTAACTATATACATGGGTAACTATATACAGGGGTAACTATATACATGCCCAAAACACCTACATTTTACCCTACAGAGCACAGACACCATAAACATGCGCATTACCTAGAGCAGGGTCTCCCAAATGCAGTCCTGGAGAGCCAAACACCATTCAGGTTCCATGTTGCCTCTAATAAAGATGCCTGTGCTGCATTTCTATGCGCCACCCCCATGGTATGCAGATGTATCTCATGCATATTCATGAGGGACAGCATGAATACCCGAACAGTGTTTGGCACAACAGGACTGGAGTTGGGAACCTCTGCTGTAAAGCAGCAGCCAACAGGGGCAGACACACCCGCACCCACAGGCCCCATTATCCAATGCCTCCTGGAGAGGCAGGACATTGGGGCCTTCATGCATCTCCCTATACTAGCACTTGCATACCTTAGCAATGCCATCCTAAACCTGGGAATACGGTACACAGCTATCAAAAGGTTGCTATGATTACTGGCAGATAGCACTTCCTAAGTTAAGAACAATTTGCTGATTGAGCTGCACCATAGCAACCTTTCTGATGTCTGTGGAGTGTGCTTCAGGTCTGGTGTCTGACAGTGTTTACCACCTTGGGGAGTGACCCCAACAGTATTGCTTACCATAGCCATGCCTGCACTCTGCTCAGGACTTGTGTGGTGGCCAGGGCTGCCAAACACCTCTATAGTTGCACAATGCTGGCATAGGTGTGGGGAGTGTGTGTCTGTCTATCCAGTGTGTGGTGGCTGCAAACACCTTCCATAGCCCACACTGCTAGCACTGTTGCCAGTATGGGCCTGCCAATGTGCATAATGAGGAGCAAGGTACCGTGGGAATAGTCAGGATAGGGTGGCCTGGCCTGGATCCATCTGTACATAGCATAGGGCAATGGCTCGGACATTGTAGTGGCCGGCCACCACCTGCACGGACAGGGTGGCCACAGCATGTTCTGCTGGGAGGTCACTCTCACCCTGACTGAGTAGTGACCACGGCATGGCTAGGTTCCCCCATAGTGCTATATAGTATTTCCCCCATGTGATATTTGTGGGTTTTCTTTTGTGGCCCAATCACTGACTTATCTGTTTGGTGTGTATGCTGACATCCCAATTCTGGGTACATGCATCTCCTCCAGGACCATGGACTAGCTAGCAGACTGCCTGCAGCTAGTATGTGTCTTGCTGGAGCACCTTGCAGGGTGCAGCGGCTGGAGGCTTGCTGCTGGAGAATGTCAGATAATGGTGGTGGTGGTGGTGGTGGTGGTGGTGGTGGTGGGACGCAGCTGAGAATTTCCAGGCCTTCTGTCTGTCTGCTATTGCTTTATGGATGTGTACAGCTGTGCATTGCCTGCCCTGTAGGGTGTCTGTTCCCCAGCAGGACTGGGGTGATGTCCCCTCTACTGCCACCATTGCAGGGGTAGAATGTGGATCTGTTGGTGGGAGATCCTGTCGCCCACCCTGAGCCCCAGAGGATGGGTTGGGTGGTGGTATGTAATCTGCCTGTGGGTCCAAACTCCCCCCTCTCACTTAAATCATGTGACCATGGCACCCACACAGGCTATGCATTTTTCTGGGTGCAGCATATTCCACAAGGGCTAGATGTGAAATACAGATGGACACAGGCATATCCTAGGGGTGTTTGCAAGGACTACCTATCACACATTGGCACTGATGGGGACTTGTAGCATAGCCTATCTCAGCAAGGCCAGGTGTTGCGGAAATGGTGCTGGGCACCCCACCTCACCCTCAGGGTGAGCACAGGACCCGTCCACTGTGATGGACGGTAGCCACTCTGTGGCAGTAACACACACGGTCAGTACCCCCACCAGGCTGAGGTGCTGTGGGGGTGCATACCACATCTTGTGTTCATCTTTAGACTGCAGATCTGCATGTGCAGTGCACCATGGGTATGAGTGGGATAACCCAAATCTTGGCCACCACAGCAGACAGTTTGTGTGGTGACCTGACATCCTTCAGCAGCCAGCCAGGGATTTGTTAGTAGCACTAGCGATGTGGCCCACTAGTTACTTCACTGCCTGTGGAGCCAGGGGTCATGGGTTTGATCCCACAGTGGGGTTATTTGGTAGGGCTGTCTGAGGCATTTTCTTTTTTTAATTTAAATTGGTGCTGCCAGCAACAAACCCTCACAGTGCTGTCTCCTTACGGTGCCTCATCAGGCACCCTATACAGTGCCCAATGCGGGACCCTATACTGTGCCCTGTGGGGTGCCCCATAGGAGAATTCTAGGGTGCCTTGGCAGGCAGAGCACTTTATAATGTGCCCTCTGGGGTGCCTTATAGGGTGCCTTATGCGGCACTTTAGGTTACGGCCCTGTGAGGGTGTGTTTGCTGGCAGCACTAATTAAAATTAACAAACAAAATGCTTCAAACAGCACTGATTTTGAGTAAAAGGTGATGTCTCAGCCAGCTTTACTCATTAGACCCACAGGGGGATTGAACTCACATCCCCTGCACCATTAGTCAGTGTATTAACCATTGTGCTACAGCTCTAGATGCCTTGCTAGACACCTTATCAGACACCTTATGTGCGCGCATTGCGTGACGCTCTACACAATGTTTTTTAACGCTCGTTAGGCTAAGGCGCCTGGTAACGCGCATTATCGGTAACGATGTACCGCCCATGTCCTTATTTGGGATTTCTGCCTGCACCGCGGATCCTAACGTGAATCACACTAACGCAGTTTAGTAAACATGCCCCTTAATGTCATTAACGTATCTTATTAGTAAATAGGCCCCTTTGCATAAAGGGGGTAGTTTTATAAGGAGCTTTCCATCAACGTGCCTAAGTCATGGCGATCTTAGTGATTTACTCAGGTAGATGAGCCTCTACGCATGTATTTCAGCTTGTCCCTATTCTATAAGTATGCGCAGAGGGCCAATGGCGCGTACTTCCACTGTGGGCATGCACATGAATACATGCATAAATGATAAAAATATTATAAATTATCTGCATTCTTGACAAATCTAAGCTCAGCCATAGGGCTGGTGTTAGTGATCATGACTAGATTTAATGCACATTTTCGACCACTTATGTCCTTATTTTATAATGTCAAGTACATGTGTACTTGATGTTGTAAAATAGGTGTTAAATCTGTGAAGAATAATGCATGTTAATTATACAATACTTTATAAATTGACCCTCATAATGGGACCTGCTGTCAAATAACATGTGTTGACGCTAGCTAATAAGATAGCTTGCATTAGTAACTTATTTCTATTATGATTTAAATAAGCCAGTATCATGAGGAATGTTTGATAAAAAAAAGTAATCATTTCGTACATTCTTGGATGATAACGTTTGAGCTTTCCATTAAAACTTGGGACGTCTGAGACCCTTCTGATCCAGCTTTAGTCTAACTCGGTGTTTACATTCTAGCCTCAGCTCGACCTATATTATTTTAAATCTAACTTTGGTTTGGTTTGGATTGGTTATAATTTTTGTAAATATGTATACATTTGGGGGCATGTTTATTAAAACATGGAAGTGTACCATGCGTTCCGCCTGAAAGCTTAACATGGGAATGGTACTGGACATGCGCTAACAAATGTCTTCATGCAATTAGCATGGCTCCAGCACCACCCCCTGCGCTAAGCCATTTGCTACAATTATTGTGGGGTGTAATTACTACCTGCATTCCACCCCAGACCCACCCAGTCTCTGCCCCAACCCATGCTAAATGATTAGCATGGCCACATTTTTAGCTCACGCTAGGCATTAGCGTGGTTTAGTAAACATGCCCCTTGATGTTGCAGTCTACTTAAAGACTGTGAATCTTTGAGCACTTAAATCTGAGAGGACATCATATGGACACTGGAGTCAAGCCATGAATGGCTCTGATTTTCATAAGTCAATCCATGGCCTGTTTCTGGTTGGACATATGAGTATCTGGCTATAGTAGTTCAGGTAGGTCTCAAATTGAATTCTATGTTAGTTTGCACAGTCCTACTTAAAAAAAAAAACCCACAGTGACAATCTGAGTAACTACTATTTTTTACATTACTTTAGCCTCTTCTATTTACGTGGACGGTTCTAAAATTGTCTTCTTCTTGACCTTCTTTCAGGAGTTAACATGACTTTCCTTACAAAGCTAGGCAAGAAGTGAATTTAGTTAGTCCAATGAATAGGCATCACCTTATATTAGTTTGGTTTGTTAACCTTTAGTTCCTTACATTCAAGTGTATTAACACAGCAATCACAATTCACAGCAACGGGCCTTATACATGCAATCACAGCCATAGAATTAGAAAGAGGTTGGCCATGGAAACTGCAGGTCAGAAAATCTTTTGGAAATAAGCCCTTTTCCCCCTTCAAGATTATTTCATCAGACACTACACACGTAAATAAAAGCTAATGGAACAATTTTGCTATAGAGTGCACAAAACTGTCATGTAGAAATTATATTTTCTTGAGCATTGGGGCTTCTGATGTGAGTGTTGCCTGACTGCCAGAGATATAGAATTTCCTATCTGTATGATATACTTAGGATTTAAATATCTAATAGTTTTCTTAGAAACACCAGAAGGGACGGGGGAGCAAATAGTTCCAAATTATACCCTCTAATAACAATGCATAAACATTTGTTAATACTTCACAGCTCTTAGCTTATAAACTGGTATCATATTTTATTACTGATCCAGGTAGAGAGCTGCAAGAAGGAGAGTCGCTGCAATGTTTAAGGTTTAATTTTAATTATAGTAGTGTATGATTAAAATAATTATATGAACCATTTATTATTTTTACTTTTATATTATTAACAATTTTCTTATTTTTTAATATTATATTAAGGTTTTACAGTTTGTGCCAGACTATTTTGCCTTCTGCTACCTTGCAAAGCACATCCTCGATTAATATAGGTGGCAATGAACTCATATTAGGAAGATCAACATGGTAATTGCATTCTTCGGCAATCTTCATTTTGATGATGCATTTAATGTCTATAATCAGAAAGCTCCATTTGCAGTAGTTTATGGTATGAAATTGCCTCTGTTAGAAGCATGGTTTAGGTTTAATCTAACCTGACCTTTTTACCACATGTAGAAGTGTACTCCAATTGCTATATAGATTTACATCATTCAAATGGATTACTGGCAATAGAGATTGCTTCCATCGAATCTTAGAGCATGAGGTGCACTTTTTAATGATTTACTTTGTTGTTACAACTGTATTCACAAATCACCTTTATTTTAGGAGCTAAGATTAAATGTTGTCTATAATCTAGGTGTGGAGGAGCAGCCTAGTGGTTAGAGCAACTCCCTAGTTACTCAGAAGCTCAAGGGTTCAATTCCTACTAGCATTCCTTGTGACCTTGGGCAAGCAACTTTACCCTCCATTGCCTTGGAAGAAAAGGCCTGGCAATCTACTTCTGTTGGTACATTGCCAAAAAAGCCCAGAGGCAGCTGGGTTGCCAGGAGACAGCACTAAAAAAAAAGTCCAAATAGATCAACCATTGCATTGTGTACAGCAAAGATGGGCCCTAGATTGCAAGCAGCTGTTGTACACAGAACATATGCATTAATGGGACTTATGGAAAGTAGGTTTCTCTGATGTGCAATCTGCATGGTGGGAGGGGGAGCAAACAAATGGGCTGATGCAGAAAGACTAATGTGCCCTTTGGGTGCAAATAATGCACCATGGAAATGCAGAAAAGAGATTAATGCATGCATAAACAACAAAGGAAAAATATGTGCCCACAGTACCACCAATCATGTTTAAATAATATGTCAATGAGCTGCATGTATTAAAACATCATGCTATTAAAGTCTGCGCTTGATGCAGATGCATAAAGGATTACATAATCAGCAGGAGCCCCAATATGTCCACGCCTGGTCTGAGGTGGCTTAAAGATCTTGCACGTGTAGGGAAAGATTGTTTCAGGGTATATCCTGATGAACAGTTACCTACTATGTGAACATTTTCTGTGGGTATCTTTTCAGCTTATACAGTCAAATCTCGGTTTTTGTATACCCTAGTTTTCGTACGATTCGGTTTTCATTGACTTTTTTCATCAAGATTTTGTCCCAGTTTTCGTACATAGTCTCGGTTTTCGTACAGTTGAAAATGGAGCACCATCTTATGGCCAGAAGTGGGATTTTCTTTATTTTGATTCTCTTGCTGATTGACTGTCTTCCATATGCCAACAAGAGTTTTCAATAAAGGTAAAAGTGATGTTAAATGTTCATTTATCCATTTCATTAGTCGTTTATATTTATTTCTCATTCTTTTCTGTATGTAAAAATATAGTTATTATCTATAAAATGTATTTTCTGTTAATATTTTTGGGTGTCTGCAACAGATTAATTGGATTTACATTATTTCTTATGGGAAATATTGCTTCAGTTTTCATACATTCGGTTTTGCTCAGACTTTTTCGAATGGATTAATCACGAAAACCGAGGTTCCACAGTAAGTGAAAGCTCAGCATTCAAGAAGAAATGTTTTTTTGCTTATCCTTATGTGTTTTTTGGATTCATTTATATGATTTATCTTTTATTTGAGGTTTTTATGGGGTGAGTGCCCAAAGAACCTGCACGTCCTGTGCGTATAAGGTGAGCGTTTGACATTTATGCACATGCGTACATGGCCACTTGCAGCGCGTCTGTTGTTTGTGCATGCATTGGCTCCCCTCTTTTCAAATTTATGCTGAAGTTTTGCGCACAGTCAATTTGCATACATGCCCTTTGCTGCATTCCGGCACTGAAGCCTCAAGATATCAGCGTGTAATGAAAATTCGTACATAGCTAATAGCACATGACTTCAGCACCAGCTTTCTGCATGAGCCTGAAAGGCTTTTACTTTTCAAGTGTGAGAACGTGATATAAGCTTTTCATTACATTAAGACCTAAAGTACAAAAGAGCACAGCTTACTGAGAGCTTGATGCAGCACCTCGGATTATGATCTGTTGTTAAGCAACTTGGCTATGGAAAGGGAGAATCAGAACTGCTGAAATGTGAATTTCAAAATGTGCAGAAGGCACACTTGCTGTCACTTGTTGAGCTGTATGTCACATTCTGTTCAGTTTTTTGTGTTTTCAAACCTTTTTAACAATAACTTTTTAAAGTTAAAGTTATAAGGTCATGATAGAGCATAGTGTAGTGGTTGATATATATGTTTAATAACCATGACACAGCAGCAAAGGTGTGAGCATTGAAGAAACAGGATTGCTTATCCTACTGAGCCAGTTCTTACTGAGGTGCAGCTTGGTCTGCACTGCCTTCATTCACAGGTTTCTGCTACAGTTTCATAGCTGTAAAAAAATGTCATCCACCAGAACCTTGCCAAGCCTGACACTGTCCCTTTAAGGCATCCCAATTGGAAATAATGGTGACCTACATGGAACGGTGGGTACACCCCTAAACAAAGGCATGGGGAGGAGAGAACTGTACAGAGTGGCAGGTGCACCCACTCTTGCCGCATTGCTGGGCAGGGTAGATGGACCATACTGGTCTTTATCTGCCGCCATATACTGTGTTACTATGATATACATTAAAGACGTTATAATGATCATATTATATATGTGTATGTATTTTGCTTGATTTTAGTAGCAATTTACTCAACTGTATGTATTTTAGGATAGATTCACTCAAATTAAGGATAGAAAAATGCATAGACAAATATTATTCATACGTTCAATGCATATAATTAATCACATCCTATAGCAAAGAAACACATCTTTGAAACTCTGAGTATCTTGAAGGCCGTACAAACCCTCATTATCAATTTGATTGATGCTTTCTGGATGAGCCTTGTTCTAACTCAGTGATATCTGGAAATAGGTGGAGGAAGTCCATTCGATGTGCTTTTACCTTGATGACCCCATGAACTTAGGGCAAGAAAATAAACGTTTCCTCTCATTTAATCAGTATGGAGGGTAACCCATATGGAGTGCCAGCTACTACTACTACTGCTACTTATCATTTGTATAGTTCTACAAGACATACACAGTGCTTTACACATACATGTAAGACACAACCCTAACAATCCTACTGAGCAGCCTGGAGGGGCCACTTTTGTCTCTGCCTTTACTGATTGTGTCATTGTGTTACCATTGATTTCTCTCCCTTATTTTATTATTTTCAAAACCACATACTCAGCCCTATTCCATAAAGATGCAATAGAGGAAAAATATCTAAAGTACAGAAAAATAGAAGTCTATCGGGGGGGGGGGGGGCATATTCAAAGGCATTGACATGGTTTGCAGTCCTGTAAACCGTGTAAATGATGCTCAGTGGCATATTCAACCCATTAACACAGTTAGTGCTCCTGAATATCTGCACTACACACTTCGATGCTAACCGGTTAGCATTGGGGCGTGCTGGGGGCATTCTGGGGTGACACCCATCGCTAACCAGGTAGCGGCTTAGCGGCAATCTGGGCAACCCATTCAATGCTGGAGCTCAGATACGGCTCTGGCATTGAATATACGGGTTTAATATTCAGTGCTGGTAGCTAACCACTGTAGGAACACTATCCGCCGTACTGAATATCAGGCCCTATCATTCCTAGTGGAAATACTTCAATTTTTAATTTATAAGGAAGAGATAGATATTGTTGTATAGAAAGAAGACACACCTACAAAAATCCTGTCCGTAACATGAACCAACCCCTCAGAGTAGACCAATTAATTTTTTGTCGGAGTTGCCAACTCAGTGAATAGGAAATATCCTAACACCACTGTGGCCCTTATATTATAATAAAGGAAAAATTTTTTTGTTCAACAGCTTGACTTAGCTGATCAATGGCTTGATTCCAAGGCTGCTCCCAGTAACACCGCAATCTGCTAATCCGATGTGTCACGTTTCGGGTGCCCCCAGTTAAGCACCCTGCTTCAGGTCAAGCAATACGCGAGTAGTCATCAGCCAGCAAAAAAGCGATTTGAGGAGAGCGGTTTAAAAGTCCTGGCGACAGTTCCGTTTGCACAGCTGTTAATCAACATTGACCAATCGGATACAAGGAAGACTACAAGAGCCAATCAGAAGAAACAGAGGGAGGAGCCACCAAAATAGAAACCCCCTCTGTTCAGAAAGGCTAAAACTTTAACAGTATTGTACTAAATAATTGCGTACCAGTCCAACTGCATATTTAGACCTGCTGGATGGACCGTATTAAGCAGAAAGATCCATTTCTGTTCTAATATTTGCAAAGCCTGAATGCGGACCCCTCCCTGCGGATTTAGTGGCACGTGATCCAAAACGCGCCAACTGAGAGAATCAAAAGTATGGGACTTTTCGATGCAATGATCAACCATCGGTGCAGTCAATGATTTGGTGCGAAGAGGGGAGGCATGTTCACCTAGTTGCACCTTGAAATGTCTTGAAGTGAGACCCACATAATACAGTTGACAGGAGCAAACAATTATATAGACCACAAAAGCAGTGGCACAAGTCGTATGCCATCTAGACCGGTAAGTCCTCAAAGTATGTTTATCCTCCCAGTCCGGTCCTGACAGGATATTAGAACAATAAGTACAGGTCTCACATGGGTAATGCCCTGCATCATGATGTGATAAAGGGGGGCAGTCTAATGGTGCTGTGGTTTTAATCACTAAGTCCCGCAGGTTAGCTTTCCGAGAATAGGCAACTTGCAAACGCTTATTACGGAAGCAAGCATGTACCCCCAAAATGGGCCAAAATTTATGAAGGAATTTGGCCACCAGAGGCGTACCTTTCATAAAAGGGAGAATGCCCGTGATTTTATCTTCCGAAGATTTGGAAACCGATGGTCCAAAGAGTCATTCTCTATGTGTGTACCGGGCACGTTTATAAGCTGTCCTAATCAGCGCAGCCGGGTAGCCTCTATGAAGCAAACGCAAACTCAGATCCGCAGCATGAGATTTAAATGCATGTAATGACGAACAATTTCGGCACAAACGAAGGAATTGCCCATAAGGGAGACCCTTCTTCAGGGCCAAAGGATGATAACTATCATATCTTAACAATGTGTTGCGCTGAACTGCTTTTCGGTACAAGGATGTCAAAAACCAATCAGATGACAGTTCTATAGTGATATCAAGGAACTGAATCTGGGAAGTCTCAACCTGTGCCGTAAATTGTATATTGGGTTTGTGTGTATTCAGAGACATCAAAAAAGAATCTAATTCCAATCTTGTACCAGTCCACAAAAAGAAAATGTCATCCAAAAACCTCCTCCAAAATGGTACCAATCTAAATAGTGGATGAGTGTAAACAAAAAGATCTTCAAAATAAGACATATAAATTGTGGCAATCGAGGGGGCTACTGTGGCCCCCATGGCTATACCAAAGATTTCTAAGTAGTATTGTTGTTGGTATAGAAAAAGATTATTATTTAATACCAGATCCAAAAGAGCCAATAGAAAACTCATGGGAATACGATCAGGAAGGTCAATCGGATACTCTGCCAGACAGGTCAAAACTTCCTTCTGGTCAATATTGGTATATAATGACTGAACATCCTAAGTGACCATATGGGTATAAGCCGCCAAATCCGTACAAAGGGCCAGCTGCTGCAGAAAATCACCCGTATCTTTTATGTAAGATGGTACTCTGGCTGCCATTGGTTGCAAAAATATGTCACAAAATTTTGATAGCAGCTCCAACAAAGAATCCCTACAGGACACAATGGGACGTCCAGGTGGATTTGTTAGGGTTTTGTGAATCTTAGGCACTAGATAGAAAATCGGGGTTTTAGGGCACTTATTGATTAGAAAATCAGATTCTTGTTTAGTGATCCAGCTATTCAGAAATGCCTGAGATACCAAACTTTGAATACGTTCCATCAGGTCAAGCGTGGGATCAGCAATCAGGATATAATGGTCCCAATTATTAAGGTGTAGCTCCATCTCATGTTGATATTGTTCAATAGAAAGAACAACTGTCGCCCCCCCTTTGTCCGCTCTCCTAATGATGAGCTTCATTTCGGATAGCTGTTTCAGGGCCTCATAGTGAGCACTGGGTAGATTGTTACAAGGAAGAGACATATTTGCTTCCACCAGTGACAAATTAGTTAAAATTAATTCTTGAAATGTAGAAAGTGCTGCATCCAGCTGTCCCGGAGGCTGCCACCGAGAGGGCTTTTTCACCAATGAGGTATCTATAGGGCTATCCATACCTGCAAAATAATGAATTACCTGTAACTTCCTGAAAAGCCTATACAAGGCTACCCGTGTTTCAAAACCATCATATTTGGGAGACGGGACAAAGGAAAGACCAAGCTGAACATGCCTCCCGTCTTCGCACCAAATCATTGACTGCGCCGATGGTTGATCATTGAATCGGAAAGTCCCATACTTTTGATTCTCTCAGTTGGCGCGTTTTGGATCACGTGCCACTAAATCCGCGGGGAGGGGATCGCATTCAGGCTTTGCAAAGATTAGAACAGAAATGGATCTTTCTGCTTAATACGGTCCATCCAGCAGGTCTAAACATGCAGTTGGACTGGTACGCAATTATTTAGTACAATACTGTTAAAGTTTTAGCCTTTCTGAACAGAGGAGGTTTCTATTTGGTGGCTCCTCCCTCTGTTTCTTCTGATTGGCTCTTGTAGTCGTCCTTGTATCCGATTGGTCAATGTTGATTAACAGCTGTGCAAACGGAACTGTCGCCAGGACTTTTAAACCGCTCTCCTCAAATCGCTTTTTTGCTGGCTGATGACTACCCGCGTATTGCTTGACCTGAAGCAGGGTGCTTAACTGGGGGCACCTGAAACATGACACGTCGGATTAGCAGATTGCGGTGTTACTGGGAAGCAGCCTTGGAATTAAGCCATTGATCAGCTAAGTCAAGCTGTTGAACAAAATGTTTTTTCCTTTATTAAAATGGAAGGGCCACAGTGGTGTTAGGATATTTCCTATTCACTGAGTTGGCAACTCCGACAAAAAATTAATTGGTCTACTCTGAGGGGTTGGTTCATATTACGGACAGGGTTTTTGTAGGTGTGTGTTATTTTTGACCCTGTTAATAGGTTTTTCTTCTGTTCCTTTTTCGTATAGAAAGAAGAGGCAAGAAAGTCAGAGATTACCTATGGCTAATGACATTTCACTGGGAATGCAGACTAGATAGATTGTAAAGTCTTTATCTTTCGCCATTGTCTACATGTCTATGTTTCTAAAAAGAGAAGGTACAATGGAGCAGATATTCAATGGGATAAGCAGTATATAATTCAGTGGTTCTCAACCCAGTCTTCTCGGATCCCTAGGCCAGTCGGTTTTTAGGATATCCACAATGAATATGCATGAGATAGATCTGCATGTACTGCTTCCATTGTATGCAGATCTATTTCATGTATATTTATTGTGGATATCCTCTGGGACTGGATTGAGAACCACTGATATAACTGGAAATATCTAATGTAGTTGTTTCAAATTATACATCAATTGAGTAATGCTAGACATGTGCCCACGAGGCCTATTCTGAAGAGGATCGCTGAAAATATCCAATATGTGGACGTGCAAACCTAGACGTGATACTGTACGCACGGAAACTGATGTCCATGAATACATGGAATATAGCCAAAAGCTTACAAGAACATAGATGTCGAGACTGCATGGGGCCACTGGCATTGCCTGCATGTACAAACCCAGAAGATGTGCAAAAATGCTGTGCATGCAAACATCCCCCTACATGCCCTGGCACCAGGGTTGACATGGATGTCCAATGCAATGTCCACGTGGATGGGCGAAAACGTCCACACCTGCACTGTGGCCCACATACAACAGGAAGCAGGATGGAGAGATACCCTCCTTCCTGTCAAGCATAGAGCACAGTGTGAAGATGGCTACCCAGCTGCCCAACATTTCGGAGGAGGAGACACGCCTGTAGGCTAGTATTGAAGGAGGAGGCAGAAGGCCAACCTGTGCAGCTGCACACAGGGGCTGGGAACATATCAGAACCACCCTAGCACAGTAATTACAGCTTCCAGAAAGAGGGTGGTGGGGCTGGGTGTGGTTGGGAAGGATGCCTGTGCAGGGAGATGGACAGCGTACAGAGCCAGTCACGCAGCTCCAAAGCCATGTGCATGAGGGTGTGGTGGACCTAAAGTGTTCATGCACAGTGAGACCGCAGCAGGTCAGTCTGGAAATATACAACAGGGCCCACAAGAAGAAATGAAAGCAGCACAGAAGGAAGAGCAAGACACAAGCAACCGGAAACACTGTGCCACAGAGAATAGCTGGCAGGTAATGTAGTTACCATGGCTAGATAAGCCAATAGAGAAACATGTGCAGACACTCAGGCACATACAACAATGTCCCCATGGAATATGTGGGAGGCGGGGACTTGGACAAACCAGATAGACAGATCCCAATGAAACACACCAACCATCCCACACCTGTGGAACAGTGGTGCAGCACCACGGGATCATGCTTGCACAAGCTATGCAATATAAGTATGCCAGAGCAAAGCCAACCATGGGAATATGAGTCCACCAAAGGCAACGGTAGACAAGGCAAAAGGTCAGGGCAAAGCAAACAGAGCATGTGAGGGCCCAATCATCTGCCCCAAACACCAAATCTCTGGTCATACCACTATGCTGGATCCCCCCCCCCCATACTTTGGTGCTGCACACAGGTGAAAGATAGCAATGGTAGGCAGCTGAACAGCATGCTAAGGTAGCAAGGGGTGCCCCAGCCCAGGGCATATATTGTGCAGGCCTAATGGTGGACCAGGTTTGCAGACCATGAGGGCGGTGACCACCCTCCCCATGGCCCCCAGCCCATGGCCTGGCCACAATGATCTGCAGGCACACATGAGTCAGGGGGCACTGGGGAGCAGGGTAAGATGCAGTCCATGGAGAGGCAGCATCTGGTAGATGTTTGTGCAATGGGTCCTGCCCCAGCAGCTGCAGGTGGGGTGCTATCATGCAGGGGATGGCATGGACACACCTATGAGGGAGGAAACACAAGCACACATGTAGTTCACCATTGTTTGTATCCACAGCCGCTTCAGAATCATAATGGACACTGAGGCCTATCGTGTTTGCTGCAGGCCCATCCGGCGCACATATCCTTGACTGCTAGAATGGATCTGGTCCTTTTGTATGTGTGGATGTCTCTCATAAAATGCTTGGACAATGATTCATATATTGTTTGTCTCTTAAACTCTGTAAACCTATGTTTTGTTAAATAAATTTGTTAGATACGTTTTCTAGTGCAACTCAATAATCCAGACACTAGAATAGTAAGAACTAACAGGTCTCAAACTTAAAACGGCACTATCACTCAGGTTGTACCCTGGATCAACGTCCTGGACTCATGTCCAGTGCATGTGCCTGTTATTGCATCAATGACCTCAGTTCCTATGTAATATATCAATGTCTTGATGAAAGAGTGTTAATTCTGAAATATGCTGCTTCAATGCTTCATATGCACTAAAACGAAACTTATCTTAAAAGATGGTGGTTCAGCCATGTCTCAAAAGCTCGACCTGGTTGTTTTTCAATTGCAGGAGGATTTGCCTCATAAGAATGTTAATTCCCCGACGCCTTCAATTGGTACCATGTCGCGTTTCACGGTCTCATAGTTTCATCAGGGGGTTCAGTATCAGATCTTCTCTTGATTCTCCATATATCGTTCAAGCTATACACTGAGAACTCATTCTATTAAACAAACCATATGCATCATCACTAACTTCATTGTACCGTCCTATTAATTCATATGTTATCAATACGAGGATCTATGTAAAGAATAAAGAATTTTTTTGATGGACTAATGGACAAACTAACCGTTTATCAAACTTTCTCAGCACTCTCGCGTCTTGGCTTTGGCATGTCACTCAGAGCCCTGTTGCTTCTAAAAAACGCCGCACATACGTATTGCTTGGCTCAAAGACGATATTTAAAGGGAATCTCAATGTCTAATGACCAACGTGATTTCACACGTGTGGCCACTATGTAACTATTTCCATGACTTCTATCTACAAATTGTACAAATTCTATCTACAAATTGAAGGGTCTGATGGTTTTACCAATGTAGATCAAATGTTGATCTACATTGGTAAAACCATCAGACCCTTCAAAATACGAATGGGTGAACATCGTAGCAGATTGAAACACAAGGTCATGGAAGCCCCCATGGTGGCCCATTGTCTTGACCTGAATCATCAATTCGATGATCTGCGTTGTTTTTGTATCGACACAGTGAAATTTGGACAAGCTGGCAGGTCGAGAGAGCAAATATTGATCGTATGGGAACAACGATGGATATACCGGCTACACTCTGTTAACCCTTCTGGCTTAAGCAGCATGATAGAATGGACAGCCTGCATTTGAGATTGCACAAGATGCTAGACTAAAGAATCGTTTTGACAGAATGCTTTGCATAAATGTTTATCAACTGGTGTATTCCAAGCAATCCAACGCAGATGATATCTACAATTTGTAGATAGAAGTCATGGAAATAGTTACATAGTGGCCACACGTGTGAAATCACGTTGGTCATTAGACATTGAGATTCCCTTTAAATATCGTCTTTGAGCCAAGCAATACGCATGCACGGCGTTTTTTAGAAGCAACAGGGCTCTGAGTGACACGCCGAAGCCAAGACGCGAGAGTGCTGAGAAAGTTTGATAAACGGTTAGTTTGTCCATTAGTCCATCAAAATAATTCTTTATTCTTTACATAGATCCTCGTATTGATAACATATGAATTAATAGGACAGTACAATGAAGTTAGTGATGATGCATATGGTTTGTTTAATAGAATGAGTTCTCAGTGTATAGCTTGAACGATATATGGAGAATCAAGAGAAGATCTGATACTGAACCCCCTGATGAAACTATGAGACCGTGAAACGCGACATGGTACCAATTGAAGGCGTCGGGGAATTAACATTCTTATGAGGCAAATCCTCCTGCAATTGAAAAACAACCAGGTCGAGCTTTTGAGACACGGCTGAACCACCATCTTTTAAGATAAGTTTCGTTTTAGTGCATATGAAGCATTGAAGCAGCATATTTCAGAATTAACACTCTTTCATCAAGACATTGATATATTACATAGGAACTGAGGTCATTGATGCAATAACAGGCACACACACTGGACATGAGTCCAGGACGCTGATCCAGGGTACAACCTGAGTGATAGTGCCGTTTTAAGTCTGAGACCTGTTAGTTCTTACTATTCTAGTGTCTGGATTATTGAGTTGCACTAGAAAACTTATCTAACAAATTTATCTAACAAATTTATTTAACAATACATAGGTTTACAGAGTTTAAGAGACAAACAATATATGAATCATTGTCCAAGCATTTTATGAGGGACATCCACATATACAAAAGGTATTGATTGAACCCTCAACAAACAAGACCAGCATACACAAGAATGGATCTGGTGGCAACTGCAGAGGGAGCAGGGTGAGTATGCAGGAACTGTGACTGTGCATGTGCCAGTACCCCACATACACCCTGGACACAATGAGTGAACCAATTGCTGGTGTACCAACAGACAGATCATGTGGCAGGGACAAACCTACCACGCACCCACATGCACCACCATTAACGCTTGACCCCTTATATCCCACACAGCTATCCCAGTTGAAGACTCACTATCCTTGTCACTGGAGGTGGACAAGGAGGAAGAAGAGGATGATGCCCATGAGATCAATGAGGCAGCAGAGGAGATGCAGGAGGAGGCGCAGGGGCAGCCACGGACACGGGTGTGCATGTGGCATGGTTCCCCACCAAGCAGCTCGAGCAGTGAGGCCACAGGGCTCACATCCACAACTGCCAGCAGCAGCCCCATTGTGCTGTCCAGCTCCCCCTCCTCAGGGGAGAGTGCAGAGGATCAGTGTGTCATCCTCACCCTCACAGAGGTGACCAGCTCCCCTGGGGTGGAGGTGCGGGAGAGCAAAGTGCATGCTGGAGAGGCCACCACACCTGGCCAGTGAGACCGCATCAGCAGAGGGATGTGATCTGGAGGCTGGCTGGGAGGGGTGGCCCAGAGGAGGATGAAGGGTATGGGGACACAGACCCCATCGAGGAGGCCAAGATCCTCAACATGCCACCCAGTGCTGTGCCGCCACAGGGGCAGCAGGGGATGGTTCAGGCCAGCGGGTGGGGGCATGGACGGGAGCCGGCAGGTGCTTGGGAGAAGGGGCCAGGGTGACCGGGGGAGGTGGGAGGGATAGGAGCGAGCCAGGGGAGTCAGGAGGGCGTGCATGTGAGGAGGGAGAGGTAGGAGGGGATGGGAGTGAACCAGAAGCATCAGGAGGGAGTGCAGGTGAGGAGGAGGAGGTGGGAGGGGATGAGAGCAAGCCAGGGGAGTCAGGAGGGAGTGCGGTCAAGGAGGGGGAGGTGGGAGTGAATGTGAACCAGCCAGGAGAGATAGGAGGGAGGTCGGGTGAGGAATGGGAGGTAGGAGAGGATGGAAGCAAGTCTGGGGAGGCAGGAGGGTGTGCAGGTAAGGAAGTGGAGCTGGAGGGGGTGAGAGTGAGCCAGGGGAGCTAGGAGGGGTTTTGTGTCTGCCAGGAGCCATGGGGAGGGGTATGTGAGTGATAAACCACAGAAATTAATGAAAAAGTTACGAGGATTAACTACAGTTAAGTGGAATTCTGCAGATATAGAGGAGATAATGTATTGCTTTTTTTATGCTTCAACCCCTATATTTAAATCAAGAGGGTGCACAAAGAGAGTCCGTTAAAAGCTGGAAGAAAGAGGAAAATTGCCATTAGAAAAACTGCAAAAATAACAGATGCAAATTTGAGATCTTTAATTTTAAAAATCAAAGAAAAGAAGTATGTGAATGATAACATCTTGAAGCAACTAAGGGATTCCGTGGACATGGGGGGTGGGGGTGGAATCTAGGAGAGAGTACTAGAAGAAAGGAAGACACAGAAAAGGAAAGAGAGGTTGAAGGGGAGATGGAGTTGAGAGATTTGGAACCATAGGAGAGTGAGCTGAATAAATTAAGGGTAAACAAATTAACTGAATTGGAGGAAGAAAAGGAGGAAGAGGAAAGGGAAGAGAAAGACCCAGAGGTGGAGGAATTCAAGATAGATAGTCCATATGGTAAGAGATGAATATGCTGGGTTCCAAGCAAGGGAAAGATTACCCAAGCTAAATTTAACATCTAAGGCTAGAAGTATGATAATTAAGATGAACAAAGCCATATCCGGTATAAAGGGACTATTTATTGACATCATTGTGAATTAATCAAATACAATATTGTGCAGCTAAAATTATTACTGCAAGAATACTACCAACTAGAGTACAAGGCCCGAAGAAAAAGAGAACATTAACAGTTCTTCCTTGGAAAAAGCACATCAAAGGGAAAATACAAGTATTGCTTGCAGAGACCCTTGATGGATGGGTATCTAAAAGGATTATGATCATCAAAGATATTAAGGAAGATCCAAGACATCAAGCTGAAACATGCTGCATTAATAGAAGACCTGAAATTTATATGTTCCAACAATAAATGGAAAATAATGGCAGAAGTGCAAAAACTTTGAAAATATGAAGAAAACAGGAAAGAAAGATATCAGAATAAACTTAGAGAGAACCCAAAACAATTCTACAGGGAACTGGGGAAGAGCATTAATATGGTAAAAGTACCTTCAACCAAAGCCGAAACCGAAATCTTCTGGAGAAAGCTATATGAGGACCCTATACAGCACAATCACAAAGCAGAATGGTTACCCAGCATACAGAAGTATTTAGAAAAAACAAACATCAAACCTATGGAATGGCCCGTAGTAACAAAGGAAGAGCTGGAAAGCAGGTTAAAATAGTAACATAGTAAATGATGACAGATAACGACCAGTATGGTCCATCTAGTCTGCCCAGTACGGTGTCAAGAGTAGGTACACCTGCCACTCTGTGCAGGCCCCCCTTCACCATGTCTTTGTTTAGGGGTGATCCCACCATTCCATGTAGGACACCCCTATTTGTTAAGGAATTAGATGTTTCAGATTATTTAGATATTTTCTTGTTGCTGTAAAGGGATCCACTGTGTCTGTCCCATGCCCTTTTGAACTCCGTCACCGTATTTGCACCCACCACTTCCATCAGGAGCGTATTCCAAGAATCCACCACCCTTTCAGTGAAAAAGTATTTCCTGATGTGCCTTTCAATTTACTACCTTGTAGCTTCATGTTATGCCCTCTAGTTTTGCAGCTTCTTCGTATTTGGAAGAGGTTTGTTTGTTCATTATTTCTCTTTAAGTATTTAAAGGTCTGAATCATACCTCCCCTGTCCCTCCTCTCCTCCAAAGTGTACATGTTTAGGTCTTCAAGTCTCTTCTCATAAGGCTTCTGATGCAGGCTCCAAATCATTTTGGTCACCTTCCTCTGAACAGTTTCCAGTCTTTTTACATCCTTTGCAAGATATGGTCTCCAAAACTGAAAAGTGAGGCCTCACCAGTGACTTGTACATAGAAACATAGAAACATAGAAACATAGAAACATGATGACAGAAAAAGACCACAAGGCCCATCTAGTCTGTCCTTCCATAACAACAACTACAACAGTCCACTTTTTACCTTTAGAGATCCTCTGTGTTGGTCCCATGCTTTTTTGAATTCAGTTACTGTCCTCATCTCTACCACCTCCACTGGGAGACTATTCCACGGATCCACTACTCTTTCCGTAAAGAAATATTTCCGCATATCACTCCTGAATCTATCTCCCTTCACCCTCATCCCATGTCCCCTCGTCACAGAACTTGCTTTCAATTGAAAGAGGCTCTCTCCCTGAACATTTATGCCACGGAGGTATTTAAACATCTCAATCATATCACCTCTATCCCGCCTTTCCTCTAAGGTGTACATATTAAGATCCTTAAGTCTGTCCTCATATGCTTTATAATGAAGACTACTAATCATCTTAGTAGCAACCCTCTGCACCGACTCCATCCTGTTCACATCCTTTTGAAGGTGCGATCTCCAGAATTGCACACCATACTCCAAATGAGGTCGCACCAAAGACTTATACAGAGGCATTATCACCTCCTTTTTTCTGCTAGCCATTCCTCTCCGTATGCACCCAAACATCCTTCTAGCTTTTGCCGTCGCCTTTTCTACCTGTTTAGCTACTTTAAGATCATCGGACACAACCACGCCTAGGTCCCGCTCTTCTTTAGTGGACAAAAGTACTTCACCTCCTATGCTGTATTGCTCCCTTGGATTGCTGCAGCCCAAATGCATGACCTTACATTTTTTAACATTAAATCCCAGCTGCCAAATTCTAGACCATTCTTCAAGCTTAGCTAGATCCCTCCTCATGTTATCTACACCTTCCTGGGTGTCTACTTTATTGCAGATTTTGGTATCATCCGCAAAGAGGCAAACCTTACCCGACAGCCCTTCCGCTATATCACTAACAAAGATGTTAAAAAGAATCGGACCAAGGACAGATCCCTGGGGCACACCACTGGTAACATCCTTCTCCTCAGAGTGAGCTCCATTTACTTGTACTCTTTGTCGCCTCCCACCCAACCAATTTCTAACCCAAGCAGTAACTTTAGGGTCCATCCCTAGGGTGCTCAGTTTGTTTATAAGTCGCCTGTGAGGAACAGTGTCAAAGGCTTTACTGAAATCTAAATACACCACATCTAGAGCTCTCCCTCGGTCCAACTCCCTGGTCATCCAGTCAAAGAAATCAATCAGATTTGTCTGACAAGACCTGCCTCTGGTGAATCCATGCTGCCTCGGATCCTGTAATCCGCTGGACTCCAGAAACCTCACTATTTTCTCTTTCAACAGCGTTTCCATTAATTTACTCACCACTGAAGTTAAACTAACCGGCCTGTAGTTTTCAACCACATCCTTACTTCCGCTTTTGTGTAAAGGCACCACATGAGCCTCTCTCCAGTCCTTTGGCACCACTCCCGACTCCAACGAGGCATTGAAAAGGTCAGTCAGTGGAGTTGCTAGAACGTCCCCAAGTTCCCTCAGTATTCTAGGGTGTATCCCATCCGGTCCCATCGCTTTGTCTACTTTAAGTTGAGCTAGTTTCTCACAAACACAGTCTTCTGAAAATTGTTCAAGATGTCCCTCGCTTCTGTTCTTATTTGTTGGTGTTTTCTGAGGTCCTGCTCCTGGACCTTCATCTGTGAACACAGAACAAAAATATTTGTTAAGCAATTCCGCTTTATCCTTATCAGCTTCTACATATTCCCCCCCTGTACCCTTGAGTCTGACAATACCACTTTTGCCCTTCCTCTTCTCACTAATATATCTGAAAAATGTCTTATCTCCCCATTTTATTGCATTGGCTATTTCCTCCTCCTTTTGAATCTTTGCCTTCTTGACTACTTTGCTAGCTTCTCTAAGTTTTTCCAAATACAGATGCCTGTCTTCCTTTCTCTGTGATCTCTTGTATTTCATGAAGGCCTCCCTCTTTTTCTTCACTTTTTCAGCTACTTCCTTCGAAAACCATAGCGGTCTCCTGTTCCTTTTGCCTTTATTTACCATTTTAACAAAAAGGTTGGTTGCCTTTAAAATACCCCCTTTCAGTTTTGCCCACTGTTGTTCTACATCCCCCAGCTGTTCCCATCCCACTAATGACTCCCTGAGGTATTGGCCCATCTTCGCAAAGTTAGTCTTCCTAAAGTCTAAGATCTTCACCTTCACAGTGGCATAAGTACCTCTTCCTTTCTGCTGGTAATTCTTCAGCCATTCTCCATTCCTGAGGAACTACTCCTGTTTCCAAGGAACTGTTGAAAACATCCTTTAACGGCCCTGCAAGAACCTCTCTGAGCTCTTTCAGTATCCTGGGATGTATCCCATCTGGTCCCATGGCCTTGTCCACTTTCAGTTTTGCAAGCTGCTCCAACACTTCATCTTCTGTGAATGGTGTGGTATCTACTTCATTCCCATTTTTATAATTGGGAGTCATGACACTGCACTTTTTCGCATTAAATCGTAATTGCCAAACATTAGACAATTCTTCCAGCTTTTGTAGATCTTTCCTCATGTTATCCACTCCCTCAGGGGAGTCCACTCTGTTGCAAATTTTTGTGTCATCTGCAAAAAGACAGACTTTTCCATTCAGTCCTTCAGCAATATCACTCAAAAATACATTGAACATTGCCGGGCCCAGGACCGAACCCTGGGGCACCCCGCTAATCACCTTCCTTTCATCCGAGTGAGCTCCATGTACCATCACCTTCTGTTGTCTGTCAGTCAACCAATTTCTAATCCAGTTTACCATCTTGGGACCCATCCCCAAGCTACTGAGTTTATTGACAAGCCTCCTATGAGGAACAGTATCAAAGGCTTTGCTGAAATCCAGGTAGATGACATCCACCGCATGCCCCTGATCTAGTTCTCTGGTCACCCAGTCAAAGAACTGAATCAGATTTGTTTGGCAAGATCGTCCTTCGGTAAAACCATGTTGCCTCGGATCTTGCAACCTGTTGGTTTTGAGAAAGTTCACTATTCGCTCCTACAGAAGCGCTTCCATTACTTTTCCCACCACCGAGGTAAGGCTCACAAACCTGTAGTTTGACACTTCTTCCCTGTCACCACTTTTGTGTAGAGGTATGACATCAGCCATTCTCCATTCCTGAGGAACTACTCCTGTTTCCAAGGAGCTGTTGAAAACATCCTTTAATGGCCCTGCAAGAACCTCTCTGAGCTCTTTCAGTATCCTGGGATGTATCCCATCCGGTCCCATGGCCTTGTCCACTTTCAGTTTCACAAGTTGTTATAACACATCATCTTCTGTGAATGGCGTGGTATCTACTTCATTCCCAATATTTCAATTCCACTTCCCTATCTCCTTCCACCCTGTCAGCTCCTCCTTTAGGTACTCAGCCATTTTATTGAAGTCGGTGTTTTTGAAGTTTAGGACCTTGAGCTTGCTATGATTGGCCTGTACCATGGCTTTTATCTCAAACCACACCATGTGATGATCGCTGCTGCTCACAGGGCACCCACGCAGACATTCGACATGCTATCACCGTTGGTGAGCACTAAATCCAGCGTTGCGCTTTCCCTGGTTGGTTCCATCACCACTTGTCTAAGTAATGCGTCTTGGAGAGCATCCACAAATTTTTTGCTTCTTTCCAGATTTGCAGAAGGAGTAATCCAATCCACATCAGGTAGATTAAAGTCACCCAATATGATCGCTTCTCCCTTTGTGGCTATCTTGATAATATCTATAATCAATTCGTTATCTATCTCTTCAGTTTGTATCAGAGGTCTGTATACTAAACTTAATGTATAGCCACAGTTAAACCTTATATTAGCGATGTCCCCAAAAAACAAACAGCTAGAAACCAGCAGAGATAATAAAGAAAATTATAGTCTTAGCTTTTGGCTTTCTGAGCACTCCAGAGCTCATGTAGTCTGCCTTAGACTGGTATTGAGTGTCCAGGTATGAGATGCTCTACAATCAGCCCCTCCCTGGGAGCAAGCTATTCTCCTAGCAGTGCAACAGATTTAACCCTTTATTATATGGATACTTAGGCCCCAGTAGTCTGAATATCCCCAAACTTAATGTATAGCCACAGTTAAACCTTATATTAGTGATATCCCCAAAAAACAAACACTTAGGGGTATGTTTACTAAAGTGCGTTAGTGCAATTCGCGTTAGGAGCCGCGGTAGAGACAAAAACCCCAAATAAGGACATGGGCGGTACATCGTTACCTCTAATGCGCGTTCCAAAAACTAACGAGTGTTACAGGGCGCCGTGGCGCGTTACCGCGCATTAATAGTAAGAAGGCGTACAGACACAAATCATTGAAACAGAGCTGTAGCACAATGGTTACTGCACTGACCTCTGTTACAGGCAGCATGGGTTCAAGTCCCCAGTGTGCCTAACGCAGAAGGCTGGCCCAGGCATCACCCTGTACATTACATAGGGAATGAGGCAGCATGTTTTTCTTTACGTTCAGTAGTGTTGTCAGAAACACACCCTCACAGTGTGCGTGGCCAAGTGCGTGGCTGCGTGCGTTGGTACGGGCGTAGCCACGTGTGTTGGTGCGTGTGTAACATCGTGCGTGAGTACCAGCGTTTTTTTTACCAGCGTGGGTACATGCGTGTTTTTACCAGCGTGGGCACTTTATATTACAGACTCTTTAGGGTGTCTTGCACCTATGAATTATGCTAACAGATGTAAGTGTGATGGCCTATGGTTTATCAGAGCCTGTGAGCAGGTGCTGGATTTTCACAGGGTTGGATTGTGCCAGTCACACCCATGATGCACTGCACATGCAAATCAGCTGTCCACAGATACACACCATGGGGAATGCACCCCCACAGCACCTCGGCCTGGTAGGGGGAAGTGACCATGTGCACCCCCACAGCACCTCGGCCTGGTAGGGGGTACTGACCGTGTGTTTTACTAGCACAGAGTAGCTACACACCATCACATTGTGCGGGTACTGTGCTCACCCTGAGGGTGCAGTGAGGCGCCCAGCACCAGGTCCACAGCACCGTCCATGGCTGAAAAAGGCCACGGCGGAGGTCCAAAGCAGTGTTAATGTGTGAGATAGGTAGCTTCTGCAGAAACACCTTGGATATCTCTGTCTGTTTCAGTCAAGTGTAGCCCCCATGGACCCCTAGGTGGGCCATGTACCACCACCCCCCTCCCCCAGGGCCGAGGGTGGCAAACAGGATCTCCTATCAATAGATCCACATTCTACCTCCCTGCAAAGGTGGCAGTAGAGGGGAACATCAACCCCAGTCCTGCAGAGGAACAGACACCCCACAGGGCAGTCAATGCAGCTCTGTACACATCCATAACACAATAGCAGACAGACATTAGGCCTGGATATGGTAAGCTGCACCCCACCACTATCTGATATTCTCCTGCAGCAAGCCATCTGCCACTGCACGCCACTCCATCATGACACATACCAGCTGCAAACAGTCTGCTAGTTAGTCAATAGTGCATGTGCCCAGTGGAGATGCATGCACCCAGAACTGGGATGGTAGCATACACAGCAAGCAGATAAATCAGTGACTGGGCCCCAAAAGGAAACCCATATCTATCACATGAGAGAAATACCATATAGCACTATGGGGATGCCTAGCCATGCTGTGGTCACTGCACAGTCAGGGTGAGATTGATCTCCCTGCAGGACATACAGCGGTCACCCTGTCTGTGTAGGTGGTGGCCGGGCACTAAAATGCCGCAGTCAGTGCCCTATGCGCTGTGCAGATGCAGCCTGCCCAGGCCACCCTGTCTGGGCAATACCCATGGTACCTTGCTCCTCATTATGCACATTGGCAGGCCAATACTGGCAACAGTGCTGGCAGTGTGGCCAGTGGAAGGTGTTTGCAGCCACCACACACTGTAGAGACAGACACACACTCCGACACCTATGCCAGCATTGTGCTACTGTAGAGGGGTTCAGCAGCCCTGGCCACCACACCAGTCCTGGGCACAGTACAGGCATGTATATGGTCCGCAATACTGTTGGGCGTCACTCCCCAGGGTGGTAAACACTGTCAGAGACCTGACCTGTAGCACACACCGCTGACATCAGAAAGATGTTATGATGGAGCTCAATGAGCAAACTGTGCTTAACGTAGGACTTGCTATCTGCCAGTACTCATAGGAAACGTTTGATAGGTGTGTACCGTATGCCCAGGTGTAGGGTGGCATTGCTAGGGTATGCATGTGGTAGCATTGGGAGATGCACGCAGGGCCCAATGTCCTGCCTCTCCAGGAGGCATGAGCCAATGGGGCCTGTGGGTGTGGGTGTGGGTGTGTCTGGCCCTGTTGGCTGCTGCTTTATGGCAGCGGTTCCCAACTCCAGTCCCAACTCCAGTCCTGTCTCTGAGTAATACGCATGAGCTACATCTGCATACCATGGGGGTGGTGCATAGATATGCAGCACAGGCATCTTTATTCGCGGCAGCATGGAACCTGAATGGTGTGTGTCCCTCCAGGACTGCATTTGGGAGACTCTGCTCTAGGTAATGCACCTGTTTATGGTGTCTGTTCTCGGTGGGGTAAAATATAGGCGTATTAACCATGCGTATGTTCTCAGCAATAAAGGTTTGTCATTACAATCACGGTACAGTTATGGGAAAATATGTGGACTGGATTGGATGTAGCCCCAGCTGGGCTTTGAACCTGTGACCCTCTGGTTCTACAGGTATTGGCTGTGTCCACTGCACCACACTGTGGCCACAGAGACAATGCAGTCCCTGGAGATAGGACACTTGGCCGAAAGAGTCAGAAACCCTGCTCTGCACATTTGTACTGTGGGCTCATTCACCTTGTATGGAGACATAAGTGCACATAAACCCTGAATATGACCTCGGAATAAGGGGATAGAAAGATACCCAAGCTGGCCAATAGTGATATTAATGGGCAACCATAGAAAACACTCCCAGGAACGCTCATAATTAAAATTAGGGAATGATCTTTGGAAGGGTCTACGCTCCGTGGACCTTTCCAAAACTCATTTCTTTTCTTTTTTTTAGCTTTCCTGGGAGTGTTTTGTATGGTTGCCCATTAATATCACTGTTGACCTGCTGGATTATAGTTTTTTAGGATGTCGTTGTGGTCTTTTTCCATTTCTATTTGCTATTTTGTTCAGTGCACATGTATCACACTGCTCACGTTTTGTAGGTTTCCCCGGTTTTGCTGTTCATTGCTGACGGAAATGGTTTCTCTTCCCTTTAATAGCCTTTAACGACAGGTTTTCATTCGCGTTGGAATTGAGCTCTGAAATTCAGCGCGTTAGTGTGAGGGGAGCCTCTCTCCGCCCACTCTCCGCCCATTGACCCCTTCTCTCTGCCCACTCTCCACCTTCTGCGCTGTTTTAACGCGCCGCGGGGCTTTACGATCGTTAACTATGGTTAACGCACGTAGTATGACGTTAACGGTCGTTGGCGCGTGATTACATGCGTTATACTGCACTTACAATCGTTAACGTCATACAACGCACGTTATTCACGTTTAACGCACTTTAGTAAACATACCCCTTAAACTCTATATTGGTAGCTAGAAACCAGCAGAGATAATGAAGAAAATTATAGTTTTTGCTTTTGGCTTTCTGAGCACTCCAGAGCTCCTGCAGTCTGCCTTAGACAAGTATTGTGTGTCCCAAATTGGAAGAGCCATGGCCCAGATGGAGTAACCAACTTTTGGCTCAAACAGTTCACATCACTGCATCAAGACATGGCGAACTGCAAAAATCAATTGTTTGAGCAACTGAACTTAACACCACAATAGCTTACTACAGGAAGAACTTTTCTCCTTCTGAAGAGACCCGACTAACTTTCCTAAAAATTATAGACCAATAACCTGTTTGCCTACAATCTATAAGATGTTTACTGCGATAGATGCAGACCGAATATACAATCACATTGAGCTTAATAGCATCACGGCGATAGAGCAAAAGGGCAATAACAGAGGAGCATATGGAACCAAAGACCAGTTAATGTTGACCAAGGTCATTATGGCCAGGGCAAAGAAAGGAAGAAATCTCAGTATAGCATGGATTGATTATAAGAAAGCTTTTGACAGTATCCCACACTCTTGGATATTGCCTTGAAATGTATAAAATAAATTCTGGTTTGACTGAGCACATTAAATTCACTATGGCAATGTGGCAATCCACATTCTTTTTGAAATATGAAGATGGTCATTACATCATTCCTAACATTAAGATCCAGTGAGGAATATTTCAGGGAGATTCTCTGCCGCCACTTCTGGTTTTTTTGGAGCTTAATCCAATGAGTGCTCTCATCAACTCTTTGGGATATGGATTTAGCCTGAATTCTAAAGACAGTACCAACTCAGAATCAACTTCCCATCTGCTATTTATAGATGATCTGAAGCTCTACAGTTCCAGCGACCAACAATTGGCAGAGCAACTTTGTCTGGTAAAAAACGTTTCTGATGACATCAGGATGACATTTGGCCTTGACAAATGTGCTAAGGCAACCTTTTTCAGAGGAAAATTGAGCAAAACCAAAAACATCTCCCTTGTTGAGAGCTGTGACATCAAGGACCTTGAACAGGAAGGGGTATGTAAGTATCATGTAATAAGATACAAGCCATCAATCAGCTGTCAATTCCTGTACTCTCATACAGTTTAGGGATTGTGGATTGGCCTCATAAAGATCTCGAAAAACTGGATGTATGAACAAGAGAACTCCTCCATGCTCATGTAGTAATTTACAAGAATCAGTTTACACCAAGTCTGTACATTCCTAGAGCTGAAGGAGGGCTAGGACTTATAGAGATTGACTATACCTACAGAGCTACTATCATAGGCGTCCAAGCCTGACAGCATTATAAGATCCAAATATGCAAAAAGTGCTGAAATATGAGAGTAAATGTCCAGAATCTGTCTCTATCATCAAATATGGAGAAGTGTTCCAATGATTAGAAGGAATGAGTGAGAATCCATAGGCATGCATGGGAAAGGAAGTAATAGAATTTGCAAAACAAGACAAACAACTCCTCAAAGAATTAGATCAGCAGGTGAGGAAAAACAAGTGGCAAAAGCACAAATACAGTGGAAAATACGGAGTGTTACTTCAAGAATCTTTTGTTGATCAAGAACGGACTCATGAATGGTTGAGGATAGGTGAACTGAAACCGAAGGATGAAAGATTGATAGTTGCAGCCCAGGACAGTGGATTATGGATGAAATGGTTTATGGCGAGTATTGAAAAAACTGGCACAACAGACATATGCTGATTCTGTAAGAAAGAACTGGAAACAGTGACTCACCTAATAGCAGGCTGTGAAGTTCTGATGGCGGAAAATTTTTATACAGAAAAGCACAACAAAGTAGCACGCCTCCTGCACCAGAAACTTTGTAAACACTACAACATCACTGTCCTTGAAAAGTACTGGGATCATGACCCTAACAGAATAACAGAGAATGAAGAGGTTATGATCACCTGGGACATGCCCATTCTGACGGATAAGAAACTGGATGCCAGGAAACCTGACATAATGGTAAAAGAGAAGAATACTAGAACGGTATTGATAATAGAAGTGTTGGTTCTGAGTGATTATTCTGTGAATTGAGGGGAGAGGCAGAAGATCCTGATGTACCAGGAAATGCTGTCAGAGACCAAGAAAATGTGGTGGAAAGATATGGACATATTTCCCATTGTACTGGGAGCCAAAGGCTTGATGAAGAAGAACTTCCAAGTACATCTTGACAAACTACCCATACATGTTACATCCTATGAACTCCAGCAGGAGGCTCTCTTTGGCACAATGCAAGTATAGCGCCGAGCATTAGCAGTAAATTTGAGAGACTAAGATCATACTCCACATACGCTGGCTTAGAAGTGAGGTTCACAGCTGCCATAGTATGTGCAAAACTAACCCATTTGGAGAAAACAACCCGGGACACTGGGACTGTGGTTCCTCATTCTGCATGGGTGGGCTGCTGGCCCATGTGGTCAATAACTATTGCCATGCCGCTGTTTTTGCTACATGGTGCAGCAGGTGTGGTGCGGTGGCAACAGTTGCCTATGCCTCCCATTGCCATCAGCTTGTTGTGGCATTTGCCCCGCTCACCCTTTCTACCTCACTTCTATGGCTTGCTGTATCCCACTGTCTCCCCCTGCAGCTCACGTACCTAGCAATGCCACTACCATGCCGGAGGGGAGGGTGTGAACAGAGCAAGCAGTTGAGGGAGGGGGCAGTCAGAGATGCCACCTACCTGGTTGGTTGCAGTGTGATGTGGAGTCACAGGTATGCTCTCGGGGTCATGATTATCGCTGTCATGTGATCAGTAGTACCTTCGCCAGGCACCATCGCCAACAGATCCAACTGCTGAAAGGGTGTGTGCCAGGACGCTGATGCTGTTTATGTGGTCAACATCTAACAGGCACATCTATGTCACAGTGTACATGCAAGTCTGGAGAAAGCAACCAAAGTATCTGTAGGGTACGATAGGACAAAAGAACAGACACCCAGACTGGCAGTATTTTCAGGTTTGAAGAAACCCCTTTATTTATTGTCCCCTACATGTTTCGGCCGCCAGGCCTTCTTCAGGGGGATATTTTGAGGGTGCAAACCTCAAAAATACAAACAATCATAATTAAAACAAAATAAATAAACAATATCAAAATTAAAAGTAGTTAAAATGATAAAACATGCAATAGATAAAATCATAATATAGCAACCAAAAAACATTGCCGCTAACATTCACATCCATAAAAATCATAATCACAAAGGAGAGGACACATATGTAAAACATGCTCTGAATCTATATGCATATTAAAATATAAAAAAAGAGATGAGGAGGACATAGATAAAACATAGGTCTCCTCCATTTTTAGAATTCTTATTTGTGCTTTACACATGCAGATATGACCACTTACATGTGTGAATTACATCCACGTGTAAATGGTCCATTTTACACATGGCCTTCCGTACCATGCTGAAATTGTAAGGTCATAGCCTGCGCAGAACAAAACTCTATGGGTTTGATACTGAATTGGACAGGCTATGCACTGCTATGGTGCAATATCGCTGCTACCCAGTTAGTGATAGTTTCTGCTTCCGGTTTGTCCCGGAATGCCCTAAATACGCCCCAATGCCAACTGCATAGCATCGGAGCATGTAGTGGGTTAGAAGGGGATATTCAGCAGCACTAACTGTGTAAGTGCCATTGAATATCCCAATTTAAGGCATTTACATGGTTTACTGGGCTGTAAACCGTGTAAATACCTTTTAAATATCAGGCCCTCTATGTGTATTCTCCATTTCATATACGGACTGCATGTGTAAGGGGTTGGAAAACACAACAGGAGGAGAAGCCTCCGCAGAGCACAAACAGGTCCACAAGGAGTGGAGGAAAATGGCCACACCACAGAGATATTATCTAAAAAGTCTTTATTATAAAACCTTCAAGGTTCAAGACCTGACTTGGCCAAGTTTCGGCAGTCAGCCTGCATCAGCGTTTTAGAACATAAACAAATAAAAGTATATACATCGACACATAAATCATAAAAAATACAAAAGCAAAAGCAATTCTGCTAGTCAGGCTCTGACGATAAGGGTAGATTTCCAAATGGAAGATTTTCAAAATTCAATCTCAAGAGTATCTAAGAAAAATACATGTAAAATCCATAAATAAGAATTATACTTATCATAGCATAAACAGTCAAGATACATAAATGTGCATAACAAACATAGCCGTGCTACAAAATTATTATAAGGGGTAAAAAATACCCATTGAATGTATAACTATCTAACACAAAATGTAGAAAAGAATGTGCAGGTAAGACAGAGACAGAGACAAGCATACTCTCCTCAAATCTCATAGAGAATACTTGTTCTCAGTGATCCGTTCCAAGATAGAAGGAACTGAATCGCAATAAGGACACATGTAATTATATATCATACAGTAATAAGTACCACGTTCGTTCATATATATTGAAAAGCAAACCAACCATCCTAACAGAAAGTAAAAATCTCCGACCAGTAAACAATGTTTACCAGAAATAGTCCAAATGCCTAAGAAGTAAAAGTAAAAACTTTAAAACCAGTCACCATCAAAAACATAAATTTGTGTATATATATCCAACAGCAGCAGAATGGGACAGTGTTGATGGCGGAGGATCACATTTTTGTGACAACGGCAACAACACCAAACTTAAACTGCGCGGAAGAAAGGCCCGGCAATCTACTTCTGTATCTTGCCATGAAAACCCAATGGATAGTTACAACAAAACAAATTGTGCTATGTGCTGGAAGATGAGACCCCCAGGTCAGAAGGCACTCAACTAGCTACTGGGGAAGAGCTGAAGACTTTTCAGAGTAAAGCCAGCATTTATGATGTGGATGGATCAAAGCCCTCGGGAAGTCTGACTGCTGATGTAGCTGTGCATGAAATGAGAGTCAGAAGCTGTAAAGATGTCTTACACATTGGAACATGGAACGTACGAAGCATGAACCAAGGGAAGTTGGAGGTGGTCAAGAATGAAATGGAACGTGTACAACTTGATCTGTTGGGTGTCAGCGAACTGAAATGGACTGGCATGGGGCACTTTGCATCAGATGATCACATGGTCTACTATGCTGGAAATGAAAGACAAAGAAGAAATGGTGTTGCATTTATAATAAAGAAGAAACTTGCAAGAACTGTAATGAAATACAATGCAGTCAGCGAACGCTTAACCTCTATTCGTCTACGAGGATTGCCTATCAACACAACTATAATTCAAGTATATGCCCCAACAACAGCTGCAGAAGAGAATGAAATTGAAGAGTTCTATGAACAAGTACAAGCTGAAATTGACAGAACATGCAAACAGGATATCCTGATAGTCATGGGTGACTGGAACGCAAAAGTTGGCAACAAAGAAGAAGGCAAAGTAGATGGAAAATATGGACTTGGCAACAGAAATGAAGCTGGAGAAAGACTGATAGAATTCTGCAAGACCAATGATCTATTCATCTCAAACACCTTCTTCCAGCAACACAAGCGGCGACTGTACACATGGACTTCACCGAATGGATTATATAAAAATCAAATTGACTACATATGTGGAAGTCAACGATGGAAAAGCTCTGTAACATCAACAAAGACAAAACCTGGAGCTGACTGTGGTACAGATCATCAACTACTAGTATGCAAACTCAAGCTAAAGTTGAAAAAGAGCAAACCACTCATGAATGCAGCAAAATATGACCTTGAGAATATACCACTGGAATTTAAAGACTGCCTGCAAAATCGATTTGCTGCTTTAGATACAAATGACAGAGCTCCGGAAGAGTTATGGAATGACATCAAGAAGGTTGTGTTGGAAGAAAGCGAGAAGTCTCTACAAAAGGTGAAAAAGAAAAAACGGCCAAAATGGTTGACGGAAGAAACTCTGAAAATTGCCCAGAAACGCAGAGAAGCTAAAGCCAGAGGAGAAAGAAAGACAATCACAGAACTCAACAGAGATTTCCAACGTGCAGCAAGACAGGACAAGGAAAAGTACTACAATGACACTTGCAAGGAAATAGAAGCAGAAACTATTAGAGGAAGAACAAGATCGGCTTTCCTAAAGCTACGAGAGTTAAAGAAAAAGTTCCAGTCTCGAATTGGAATGTTACAAGATGCTCAAGGTTCTATGTCGAATGATGCTGAGAAGATCAAGAAAAGGTGGAAGGAATATACAGAGTTTTATATGATAAAGATCAAGTGGACCAACAGCCGTTTCAACCTGTACCTTATGATCGGGAACCATTGGTGATGAAAGAAGAAGTTGAAGCAGCATTGAAAGCCTTATCAAAGAACAAAGCACCAGGCATTGATAGCATTCCCATAGAAGTATTGCAGCAATCTGATGTAGCTGTTACCATACTTACAAGGCTCTGCCAAGAAATATGGAAGACAACATCATGGCCAATTGACTGGAAAAGATCTGTGTTTATACCAACACTAAAGAAAGGTGATCCAACTGACTGTGGAAATTATCGAACAATCGCTCTGATCACACATGCCAGCAAGATTCTACTGAAGATTATTCAAAAGAGACAACAACCATAACTGGAACAAGAACTACCTGAAGTGCAAGCAGGGTTCAGGAAAGGGCGAGGAACGAGAGACATCATTGCGGATGTGAGATGGATCCTTGAAAAGACTAAAGAATACCAAAAGGATATCTATTTCTGCTTTATCGACTATAGCAAGGCTTTTGACTGTATAAACCATGAGAAACTCTGGGCCACATTAAGAAGCATGGGTATACCAGAACACCTGATCGTACTCTTGCACAATCTGTACATTGATCAAGAAGCAACAGTTCGAACGGAACAAGGAGAAACAGAATGGTTTAAAATAAACAAAGGTGTAAGACAAGGCTGCATACTTTCCCCCTACCTGTTTAATTCATATGCAGAAAAAATCATCAGAGAAGCAGGATTGTATGAAGACAACAGAGGTGTGAAGATTGGTGGAAGACTCATCAACAACCTTCGCTATGCTGATGATACTACATTACTGGCTGAAAGTGAAGATGATCTGAAACATTTTCTTCTCACAATCAAAGAACATAGTCTCAAAATGGGCCTGCACCTTAATGTAAAGAAGACAAATATCATGACAACTGGCATAATCAACAGGTTCATCGTTGAAGGAGAAGAAATTGAAATTGTGAACAACTTTAACCTACTTGGATCAACTATCAATAAAGAAGCAACAAGCAGTCAAGAAATCAAACGACGCATTGCTCTTGGCAGAATGGCTATGGAAGACCTAGATAAGATTCTCAAGAGCAGAGATGTCTCTCTCCATACAAAAATTCGACTTGTTCAAGCCATAGTATTTTCAATAACATCATATGGATGTGAAAGCTGGACAGTGAAAAAGACAGACAGGAAGAAAATTGATGCCTTTGAATTATGGTGCTGGCGGCGAATACTGTGTATACCATGGACTGCCCGAAGAACAAACCAGTCAGTACTAGAGGAGATCAAACCTAAGCTTTCTTTAGAAGCTCAGATGACAAGACTTCGACTTTCATACTTTGGACACATCATGCGAAGAGAGAGATCATTAGAGAAAGACATCATGCTTGGCAAGATAGAAGGTCAACGCAAAAGAGGAAGGCCAGCAATGAGATGGACTGATACAATAACAGCAGCTATGGGTACCAGTCTGCCAACAATGAGCTGCCTGACTGAAGACCGAACACAATTTAGGATAGCTATCCAGAGGGTCGCCATGAGTCGACTCCGGCACTTAACAACAACAAAATTAAACCCAGATTTGTTGGCAGATGTTTTTCCTCAGTCACTGGAGAAAGCTACATTGTTAGTGACATTATTATTTGAGTTGGATAAAAAGTGGATTTTTAAATTGTTCTTTCTTAGGAGGGATAAGTATTTCTTTGGTAAAACATTAGAATCTATACAGATTACTCTTTGGAAACACAATCCTGTTGCCATCAGTTTCTTTAAATTCACAGTTGTTAGTTATGAGTGTTGATTTTTTATTGAATTACCCTTGTAAATATAAAATTAAGTATAGATCAAATTTTTATGTGTGTGTTTTTTTATGTTGCAGAACAACTCAAAATATTTCGCAAAACCATCTGGAAGATTTTTCTTTGGACTCAAATCCAGATGCTTAATTGATGGAAGCAAATTTGATTTGATGGCTGGATTTAATATTCAGAGTCCAAACTTATGGAGCCTTTTACTAAAGGCCGCTAACCAGTTAATCCGCATTTAAGCCTGCTGTAACTGACAGATGAGGATGCCAACATATGTGCATGCCAACTACTTCCCACTGAAATAAACATTAAGTAGCCATTGTGTGCTAGAGAGGAGAGTGGGAGGGTTAGGGGCAGAGTGTTGGCATGGAGATCACATTGTTGGCAACAGGACGTCCATCCCCTCTATTCGTGCCAGTTCCTGTCCCTGTATAACATCCCCATCGGTTGTGCAGGGAAGTTATATGGTGGTGGGGAAGGGGCGGCACGCGGGCGGAGAGTGGGCGGGCAGTGGGCAGCCAGAGCCAGCAAAAGGTTTCGGGGAAATTATTCCATCCAAGGGGTGGAATAACTTTCCTGGGTGTGTTCTTTTGGAAGCTCTGGGGCTTGGAAGTTGCTTGGGGGGTGGGTGTGGGCAAAAGCTAATTCCCCGCAGCCTGATCCTGGCCTTAGGAAGCTGGATCAGGAGTCAGGCTGCAGGGAATTGACTTTTTAGCAGGCGGCAGGCATCGCGGCATTTAAATGCAGCCATGGAGCCATGGAGCCGTGGCAACATGATGCCATGGTGCCTTGGCTCCATTTAAATGCCCTGACTGAGTTAGTCGGGTTTTGCTCTACATGCATGCCAGGACTGAATCGCAGTCCCGGCCTGCATGTACAGTACTATTCGTGATTCTGATCTCGCAGGTCTAGACGTGCCCTGCGGGATCAGAATCACAATCTCTTTTATATGTCCAGGTCAGCCCAGACATACAAAGGAGATCTATGTCGGGGATCAGAATCGGGCCCTATGTGTTTAAGTGCTCAATTGTGCGCTAACTGCTGGGGACTTGCTGGGACTGCGTCCTAGAGGTGGCACATGATGGTTGCACTTATCACACATCGATTTTGCTGCCAATCATGCAGTAAGTGCCATTGCTTAGTAAAAGGGTCCCTTAAAATTTATTATAAGAATTAGCTTATAGGTCCCCTGATAATATCCATTTTTTAGGGTCTCTGGAATGTTTAAGATTTGATGGTCTATCCTATTATGATTATTATTATTAGCTTCTAGAATCCCTGCATATTTTTTTTATTGTGGAGTAAATTTATAATAGCTATGTATTTGTTTTTGAATCTGATTATATATGTTCTTGTAATGGGAATACAAAGATCATTTAAAAAAATAAAGTTGCGGCTCTTGGTCAAGATAAGTGCCAACAGATCCTGAAAAATCTGCAGCCTCACTCCATTGTAGTATAAATCATCCACTGCTTAAGTTCTTTGTAAAACATGCTCTCAGTCCACAAAACTCAGAAACCAGATTGCTATAGACACATAGAAACAGTCTATCTAGTCTGCCCTTCATGCCAGCTACTACAGTCCCTTCTTTTCCTTAGAGATCCTTTCTGTTTGTCCCATGCTTTCTTGAATTCAGACACAGTCCTTGTCCCTACTACCTCCACTCGGAGGCTATGGCATGCATCTACCACTCTGTCCGTAAAGAAATATTTCTGCAAATTTCTCCTCTTCTCTTTCACCTTCAACCTATGCTCCTTCATTGCAGAGCTTTCTTTCAATTAAAAGAGGTTCTTCTCCTGTGAATTTATGCCATAGAGGTCTTTAAATGTCTCTATCATATCTCTTCTCTCCTACCTATCTTCCAAAGTATATACATTGAGATATTTGTGTGTCCCCATATGCGTTTTGATGAAGACCATTGAACATTTTAATAGCCACCCTCTGCCCTGACTCCATTCTGTTTATATTCTTTTGAAAGTATGGTCTCCAGAATTGTACACAATACTCCTAATGAGGTTGCACCGGAGACTTATACTGAGGCACTATCACCTCCTTCTTGCTGACCATTTCTCTTCCTATGCACCCAAGCATCCTTCTGACTTTCACCATCACCTTCCATTGGGTTGGAAAGAATAAAAAATGCATAAAATGCTATGCAAAATATTTATAATGGTACATGTAACACATAAAGGCCAATTTTAGATGTGGAGATGGAAATTAAGACGTGCAGGTCAGGACATGGAAAATTCCTATTGTACTTTACAAAGACTCTGCCAAATGCAGAGCCTCTTGTAAAACACATGTAAGGATGTGCAGGATGGCATGTCAATGTTTCCCCACATCCAGTGGGAGCAGCAATATTAAAAAGCTATACATGGGGGGAAGGAAGCATGCTGCTTCATTCCATATCTGACATATTTGCATGGGATCAGCTTTTTAAAATCACTGACCATGATATCCATGCATCCTGATCCCTTCCTGCCAGGAACACAAATCCCCCTATCTCCCAGCCAACCCTCTCTCCCTGGCATCAAGAACCTTTCTGAGGCCTCCCCACAAGACTTTCCTCCATTCCACCTCCTGATTTCATCCCCAGCTTTAACTAAGATCCCCAGTGTCTAGTAGGAGCAGAAGTGATCCCCAGTTGTCCTACTCATGGCAGTCTTGGGTTCCAAAATGGTACCTGTGGTGCCTAGCTGTAATTCTATGGCACCACTGCTGAGGCTCAGGCTGCCAAATAAGAGTACATAAGAATAAGAACATAAGATATGCCATACTGGGTCAGACCAAGGTCCAACAAGCCCAGAATCCTGTTTCCAACAGTGGCCAATCTAGGTCATGCGTACCTAGAGGTTTCCCCAAAAGACACAGGTTCCACAGTGCTTGTATTGGGTCAAGCATTGATATCCTGGGTCCCTTCTTAATGGTTTATGGACCTTTCCTCCAGGAACTTGTCCAAACCTTTTTTAAACCCAGCTACACTAACAGCCTTTACCACATCCTCCGGTAACAAATTCCAGAGTTTGATTACACGTTGAGTGAAAAAATATTTTCTTTTATTTGTCTTAAATAGTTTACCCTGTAGCTTCATTGCATGTCCCCTAGTCTCTCTATATTGTGATAACATAAACAATCTATCTATGTTTACCCATTCCACTCCGTTCATTAATTTATAGACTTCTATCATATCTCCCCTCAGCCATCTCTTTTCCAGGTTAAAGAGCCCTAACCTTTTTAGCCTTTCTTCATAGGGGTATCCTTCCATCCCCTTTACCATTTTGGTGGCTCTTCTCTGAGCCTTTTCTAATAACGCAATATCCTTTTAAAGATATGGCGACCAGAATTGCACACAGTATTCAAGGTGCGGTTGCACCATGGAACGATACAGAGGCATTATAATATCCTTTGTTTTATTTTCCATTCCTTTCTTTATGATACCTAGCATTCTATTTGCTCTCTTGGCTGCCGCTGCACACTGGGAGGAGGGTTTTAACATGTTATCCACAATGACACCTAAATCTTTTTCCTGGGTGGTGGTTCCTAATGTGGAACCTTGCATCGTGTAACCATAGTTTGGATTGTTCTTCCATAGGTGCATAACTTTGCACTTGTCCACATTAAATTTCATCTGCCATTTTGATGACCAGTCTTCCAATTTATCAAGATCCTCTTGCAATTTTCCACAATCCTCATGGGTTTTAACAACTTTAAATAGTTTTGTGTCATCTGCGAATTTGATAACCTCACTTGTTATTCCCTTTTCCAGGTCATTTATGAATATGCCAAAAAGCAGCGGACCCAGCACAGATCCCTGGGGTACACCACTATTCACCTTTCTCCATTGGGAAAATTGGCCATTTAGCCCTACCCTCTGCTTTCTATCTTTTAACCAGTTCCTGATCCACAATAGTACACTGCCTTCTATCCCATGACTCTTTAGTTTTGCCAAAAGTCTCTGATGAGGGACCTTGTCAAAGGTTTTCTGAAAGTCCAAATACACTATATCAACTGACTCACCTTTGTCTACCTGTTTATTCATACCTTCAAAAAAACATAACAGATTAGTAAGACAAGATCTTCCTTGTCTAAAGCTATCTTGGCTGTCTCCCATTAAACCATGACTATCTCCATGTTCAGCAATTTAGTTCTTTATGATGGTTTCTACCATTTTTTCTGGTACTGACGTCAGGCTCACCGGTCTGTAGTTGCCCGGATCACCCCTGGAACCCTTTTTAAAAATTGGTGTTACTTTGGCCATCCTCCAATCTTCAGGTATTACAGATGATTTTAATGATAGTTCACAGATTACTAATAGCAGGTCTGCAATTTCATATTTCAGTTCTTTCAACACCCTTAGATGTATACCATCTGGTCCAGGTGATTTGCTACTCTTCAGTTTATCAAATAGTTGTAATACATCTTCCCGATGTATCAATATTTCCTTCAATTCTTCCGCACCTTCAAATACCACTTCAGTCATGGGTGACATCCCTACATCTTCCTCAGTAAAGACCGAAGCAAAGAATTCATTCAGTCTCTCTGCTATCGCCTTGTCGCCTCTTAGTGCCCCTTTAACCCCTCCATCATCTAATGGACCAACTGACTCTCTCACAGGTTTTTTGCTATGAATGTACTTGAAAAAGGTTTTATTACGCGTTTTTGCTTCAACGCAAGCTTCTTCTCAAATTCTCTCTTTACCTGTCTTATCAATGCCTTGCATTTAACTTGCCAGTGCTTGTGCTGTTTCCAGTTTTCGTCATTTGGCTCTTTTTTCCATTTCCTGAAAGATGTTTTTTTGGCAACAACAGCCTCTCTGACCTCACCTTTAAACCATGCTGGCAGTTTTTTGGACTTCCTTCCACTTGTCTTAAAGTGTGGAATACAACTGGTCTAGGCTTCCAAGATAGTATTTTTAAACAACACCCAAGCTTGATGTAAGTCTTTTACCTTTGCAACTTCTCCTTTTAGTTTTTTATTAACTATTTTCCTCATTTTATCATAGTCTCCCTTTCGAAAGTTAAAAGGTAGTACTGTGGATTTCCTTACCATCCCTCCTCCACTAATTAAATCAAACGCGAACATGCTATGATCACTATTGCCAAGTGGCCCCAACACCCTTATTTCTTGCACCAGATCTGGTGTTTCACTAAGGACTAGGTCCATTATGGCCTCCCCTCTGGTTGGTTCATCAACCAGCTTCTCCAAGAAGCAGTCATTTATTTCTTCTAGTAACTTTATCTCCCTAGTATGTCCTGCTGTGACACTGATCCAGTCGATACCAGGGTAATTGAAATCACCCATTATTATTACTGTGCTGTAAATTTGTTAGTTTCCTTGTTTTTTTTTAGCATTTCATCATTCATTTGTTCATTCTGGCCATGCGGTCGATAGTACACCGCCACTGCCATCGCCTTCCCCTTTTTACATGGAATTTCAATCCATAGAGATTCTTCAGCAAATTTTGTTTCCTGCAAAACTTTAATCCTTTCTGACTCAATGCCCTCTCCAACATAGAACGCAACCCCTCCACCAATTTGATCAGCTCTATCATTACAATATAGTTTGTACCCAGGTATCAAAGTGTCCCACTGGTTGTCCTCCTTCCACCATGTCTCTGAGATTCCAATCATATCTATCCTCTCATTTAGTGCTATATATTCTAACTCTCCCATCTTATTTTTTAGACTTCTAGCATTTGCATACAAGCATTTTAGAGACTGCATTTTATTCATATTAATCTGGCTATTGGTAGGCATGGGTAATTTGGAATACTGTGAGATTACATGGTGATATTGTAGTCCCACCCAAACCCCTCCTTCGCCATACCCTAAGCACATTCCCTTGAAATCTGTACATACTGTGGAGCACCACTTGTAAACATTGTCTTTTTAAAATTGGATTTACGCATGTATTATAATCTACACAAGGAAATGCCATTATTATCACATGGGGGGGGGATGAGTCTAAAATAGCCCCCATAAGCGTACAACATCAATAAACATAACAAAAAAAACCAAATACACATAAGCCTAAACATGGAAAATTAGGACCTTATGATAACACAAAATAGGGTCACAGCTTAAATAACCCACCTGGGTAGAATGAAACTGCATTGCCCAGAAAATTAACCCTCCTTCAGTAAAGCAGAGTCCCAACTATGGCTTAGACAAACCATCAGTCTCATTGGAATCATGAGATTTGTCTTGGTGCCTATTTTTCTTTTCTTATGTTTTAATGAATCAATACATTTTTTATGTTAAGTTGCTGATATACAAAAAGATCTATAAATATACATGTCTAGAATGAAGCATCACGTGGACAATGGAACCAGATTGGGGAAAAGGATTTCAGAATTCATGAGATATATTGTTTTAATCACTTGAGCTTCACTCTCTTGTTTTAAAATGCCAGAGGAAACCATCAATTGAAATATTTCTCCAGCAATTCAGGGAAGCTTGAATTGCATATATGCATGAATTCATGACCAGCAAACTCAATAACTAGATTTTTTAGTATACCAGTGAAGCTGACATGAATTTCTGATAATGGGAAGCTAATCATCATTTGCATCCATCCTCCGCTCACAAATTTGTTTCCTGGTGTTTTAAAAATATAGTCAACAGCAAAAAGAAATATGGACAAAAGACATGATTTACATTCAACCTTGATGCATTCCGTTTCAGCAGTTAAATGGTTAAACATTTGCAAGTAAACAACTTGACCATACCCTGGCCATTTTGCAATATCTTGTGAGAATTTGCTGTAATCTTGAGAGAAAATGCAAGGAGTTTGTTTTTCAGCAGGGCTTTCGCCTACAGTTAAGTGCAAACACCTGCTGAAGTACTGGTAATTAGTAGGTAATTAGTAGTTAATGTTCTTAGAATTTAACAAAGAAAGCTTACATAAGTAATTACTAACTATTTCTTATAATGTGCTGCTTTTTCAGAGATTTCATATCCCCAGAACATTTGCCAAGTTGCTAGGTTTTCTCAGAGTACTAAATTGGTTATTAATTACACACATATAATGCTTGTACAGACTGCATCAAAATGTTGGAAAGAGCAATGCACTCTCTGTTCAATTACAAAATTTGCAATCAATAACTGTGTTAACTGAGGCATGTTTATAGATGAAAATAGCAGTCTTGAATGTGATGCCACAGAAGGGTATATCCAAAGCAAATCAGTCTTTATAAGGAAAGATGCATTCATTGTTCTTTTTTTGTGAATTTCATAATGACTAGAATTATTTTAACTCAGAAAAATATTCAGGCCAGCTTTCAAAAGGAGTTATTGATTTATCCATAGACATTTTTATACTGCCTTTTGGGCCTTTCAGCACCTTGTAGCGCTATATAAAGGGCTCGTAGTAGGAGTTAAGCTCATCAAGGTGGTGTACAACTGAAAAAGCTGCTGAGTTAGGAGGGAAAGAACAACTTACAGGGGAACTGAAATGATGAAAAGGTGAAGGGAGAAGGATGTTGCAAGAAGTGTTACCTATCAGCACTGATTTCTTGAATTTGGTGAAAGAGGTTTCTAGACGGGTGTACAGCGGTAAGAAGTTTTAGAATGAAGGTCCAAGGTAAGAGAAGGTGAGGCTCGGCAGATGTCCAGCTAGAGGCTAACCGGCTAGCATCAAGACGTCCCGGGAGCAGCTCTCAGCCATAACCGGGCAGCGGTGAAAGTAAGGCTTCCACGCTCGATATCCGGGCCCAATGTGTCTTTCTACTAGTCTTTCCCACTCGCGTTCTGCCAAATTTTCAGAGTTATTTTGCTGACAGATAGATAGACATTCTCAACCCCGTTTATATAATTGTTTCCAACAACTGTTGGATTGGAAAGAATAAAAATGAACTGAAAAATAGTTTAGAGAACAGAAGTGTGGTGATGAAATATAGAAATGTAGTGATGCTAACCAAAACGGACAAAATTTGGTTGAAGGTCCATTATTATTGGAAATGTTTGAGCCTGGATGTTCTTTTTTATTTAAATAGATAAGGAAGAAGATAATTTAATATGAATGATAGAGAATAGGACTTTATAGAGTAGTGATTAATAAGAATCCTTACAAAGTTGTTATTTAGGTGTATAGTAGAAAAGTAAGGCAATTAAAACTGCAGTTTTTGAGTCACCCAGATTAGCTGTGCCACAGCAGACAGTGCTGAAAACTGAGCCCTTGGACTAGCCACTGCCTTCATTTTTTAAATTAAAATTTGTATCTTATTTTAGTATTATCATTATGCAGCATGCAACTATGCATTGGATCCTTTGCAACAACCGCAACAGCCACGCATGCTGCATGTTCTGCTGTGCATGACCAGACCTAGACGCAGACCCAGATTCAGAAGGAGGAGCAGTGGGAAGCTGTGTGCTGTCTCTCCCACTCCACCATGTCTAAGCCTCGTTCCAGCAGATTTGCTTCTGCTGTCAGGGCACTCAGCCTAGACTGAGAAGCGTGTTGGGAATAGGGATGTGGAAGAGAAAAAAGAAGAATCTGGTGGGAAAATAAAAGAGATAAAGGGGAAACAAACTTCTGGGCGATTGATGAAGGGTAGAGGAGAAATTGAAAAATTGGTGGGAGAACAAGAACTTGTTGAGGAACTGATGGGATGGATGAGAAAGACAGAAATTGAATGAAGTAGAGGGGAAAAGAGAACCTGATTGGGGACTGATGAAGACAGGGGAAAATGCAGAGAGGGATGACCAGCTAGCCCGATCAAGCCAGCAATCTGCCCAGAAAGCGGAGTTACTTATCTGTAACAGGGGTTCTCCGTGGACAGCAGGATAAGTCAGCCACACCTGGTGACGTCCTTCGGGCGGCGCCATACGGAAGTGCTCTCGAGCTCAGAACTCTGAACCTGCCCAGGTAGCCCACCTCCACGCCCCGCCCCTAGCTGGGTCAGTGTGTTCCTAGCTGTGCCTTCCCGGCTAGGGGCGAGACCGTGTAGCGGACCTCCTCCAGGGAGGTTGGCGGGATTGTGTGGCTGACTTATACTGCTGTCCACGGAGAACCCCTGTTACAGGTAAGTAACTCCGCTTTCTCCATGGACTAGCAGGATTGCATCAGCCACACCTGGTGCCTCCCTAGCAGTGTGGAGTGCCAGGTGGAGGAGAGAGCATGCCATAAGTAAAAATAACGCATGTCAGGGCAACAGTTTAATGGAGCCAAGAAAGTACAAGAACATGTAGAACTGAGGCGAACATTGCTTTAAGGTGCATTAACAAGTGTGCGCAAGCAGTGCGGTATAGTGCAGTGAGGTGCAGTAACAACACAGTAAAACACAACAACATAATATCGTGCAGAAAGTGCAAGAGTGCATAACAGTGCATAATGTGCAATAACAGTGCAGTATGTGCAAACACAATAAAGTGACAAGTCCAGACAAGTATGAGGAAGTCCAAGTCCTTGGCTGTGGAGAGCCTCAGCTGGTATTCATTGGGGAATGTCAGACTCTTCTCTGATAGCGGAGGCAAGGACAGCCATTCCCAACGCACAGTCCTCCCTTGATCGCAGATCCAGACAGTAGTGACGCTGGAAGGTGTGCGGAGTAGACCACGTGGCTGCTTTGCAGGTGTCGGAGATAGGGACGGAACGCAGGTTTGCAAGAGAGGTGGCCAATGCTCTGAGTCGGTGTGGGCCAACTCTAGGCGGGGACAGATTGTCCGGTGAAGCCAGGCAGAAGGAGACGCAGGAGGCCACCCAATTGGAAAGTGTCCTTTTCGAGACGGGTTGGCCAGGCCTGTTCGGGTCGAAAGACACAAAGAGCTGGTCACACTTCCTGACCGTGCGTGTCCGCTGGAGGTAGATTCTGAGGGCCCGGAGGCAGTCCAGGGTATGAAGGCGTTGTTCCTCGATGGATGAGTGAGGTTCCGGAAAGAAACGGTAGCTCGATGGACTGATTGACGTGGAAGGGCGATGCGACCTTTGGAACAAACTTAGGGTTGGTCCGCAGGGATGCCCGGTCTTGGAACAAGCGAGTGTATGGAGGGGTGGGCCACCAGAGCCTGCAGCTCGCTGATTCTTCGTGCAGAAGTAATGGCCACCAGAAACAGTGTTTTCCACGAAGCAAACTTCATCCCTGTAGAATGGAGTGGTTCGAAGGGTTCCTGCATTAGGCGATGCAGCACCGAGTTAAGATCCCAGGTAGGAGGCGGGGGTCTGATCGGGGGTTTTAGGTTCGCTAGCCTCTTCATGAAGCTTCTGGTTATGGGCAGCGTCGAGATGGAGTCGGCACCCTCAACTGGATCATGGAGGGCTGATATTGCGGAGAGGTGCACCCGGATGGACTGTGTCTTGAGTCCGCTTGCGGACAAAAGGTTGAGATATTGTAGAACTTGTGCGACAGGGCAAGAGGTGGGGTTGAGGCCTTGTTGTGCACACCAGATGGAGAACCTCTTCCACTTTAGGCCATAGGACTTTCTGGTGGACGGTCTGCGGGCCGCGAGGACGACGTCTTGAACTTCCGAAGGCAAGCGGAGAGCCGAGAGACTCAACCTTTCAACCTCCAGGCAGTGAGCGTGAGGGCTTTGGGGTTGGGGTGTCTCGTGTTGCCTCCATTCTGCGTCAGCAGGTCCTCCCTGGGGGGGAGGCGCACCGGATCCCCGTGGGCTAGACGTAGCAGGAGCGAGAATCACATCTGCCGCGGCCAGTAGGGCGCAACCAGGATGACGTGCGCTTTGTCCTGGATGATACGCTGCAAGGTTGCTGGGATGAGGGGGGTCGGTGGGAAGGCGTACACTAGAGACCACTCCCCCCAGAATACGTCGAATGCATCCGCCGCCCACAACCCATTTCCAGTCAAATTCCCCCATCCTAGCCCTTTTCCAGTCCAGGCCCCCTCCCCCCATCACAGCCCAGGCAGTCCTTGGCCTCCCCCCCCCCCAAACCGCGTCTGTCTGAGGCTTTAGAGGGAGCCGGGGAAGCCCGCGCGAGGCCCCGGATCCCTCTGAACAGCCGCCAGCGTAAAGAGCCTTTTCCTTCACGCTGGCGGCTGTTCCTGTGAAGCCGCGAATGCTGGGAAAGGTTAAAGGGCATTGCCTTTAACCTTTCCCACCAATCGCGGCTTCACAGGAACAGCTGCCAGCGTGAAGGTAAAGGCTCTTCACGCTGGCGGCTGTTCAGAGGGAGCCGGGGCCTCGCGCGGGCTTCCCCGGCTCCCTCTGAAGACCTCCGGGTTGGGAGAAAAGCCGTTTTTTTTGCTCTGGCCGCTCCCGATCTTGCGGCCAGAGCAAAAAAACCGGCTTTTCAAGGGCCGGTTTTGCCTCTGCGCCGGCAGCCGGCCTGGCCATGGAAAAACCGGCCAGGCCGGCTGAAAACCGGCCAGTTGGCAACCCTACCCTGAGGGCAAAGAGGGGTACCCAGCATCTGGTCCACTGAACCTGCACTGTTAGAGATGATCTCTGCTTGCTGTGCTGTAGGTCCACATCACTGCTAATGTTTAGCAGGTATTGTCTGCAGTGTGTTATGTTTTTTTCCTGCTTGCTGAGGGTGATAGTGAAAGCAGCAGCTCAGCCCTGTGTTTTGCCCATTGGACACTAACCCTCCAATAACAATGCAAGTTAGTGGCCAGTGTCAATATGCTGCTGCCATAGACAGCCACTGCAGTGGGGATGTATAGACTGGTGTGGGGCTACTGCTACAGTCCTGTCAGGACACAAGTGAGTAGGCATGAATGACTGCTGCCCCAACCATTGAGGACTAACAATTAACTACAGCATAGGCAGAAAGACTGTGCTGTAGTTAATGCACACTAACTGTGTATGTTGCACCACAGTGCTGCCTTATAGGGAATAGCAGCTCCTGTTGCTGACATGCTTCCCTTCAGTTGACCTTTGACACATGGTGCACATGACCAAGACAAGGCTTTTGTCTGCTGCAGCTGGTGCCACTTCCCCACCACCACCAACACCCCACCATGCAGACATGCCCATGCACTGTCAGTGGTGGTGGTCACAGTCCCAGCATGTCAAACATGTGGGTTTGGTGGGCATCTTGGGCAAAATGTCCTGATAGAGGGGCAGGGGCACACATGGATGGACCTGCAGCCCCCCCCCCACCAGCTGCCCATGCAAGGGCCCTATCATCGCCTGCCACCGATATGTCTCGGGGGGAGGAAGGTAGCCACTGCTGTAATATTTCCCCGGGCACCTACATTTTCCACTACTTGGAGGGCTACAGCATCTGGCTCTATTGGCCTCTTCCGCCACAGCTGGGCTCTCCAACAGTGGGTGGGGGGTGGCAACCTAGATGTATGCCTGGGGTGCCAGGACCCTTGGACTGCCCCATGTGGCACATTGCCTTTCCACAGCAGTAGTAGGACTGTGTGCTGCCACTGTCACTATGGGATCATGACGAACATCACAGATGGTTCTGAGGATGGCAGAGTATCCCTTTGTGGAGAGCTAAAATGGTTGAGGCTCATCAACCTTGGGAAGTGACGGCTGAGGGGAAATATAATAGAGGTCTATAGATTATTGACTGGAGTGGAACAGGTAAACGTAGGTCGCTTTTTTATGCCATCAGACTGTGGACAGACTAGGGGACCTGCAGTGCAGCTACAATGTAATCCATTTGGGTCTTCTAGGTGAAAATATTTTTTCAGTCAATGTGTAATCAAACCCTGAAATCCATTACCAGAGGATGTGGTAAAGCTGTCACTGTAGCTGGGTTTAAAAAGGTTTGGACGGGTTCCTGGGTAACAGTCCATAAACCATTACTAAACAGGATCCGGGCTATGCACTGTTTGCCCCATTACAGTTATTGGGGATCCTGTGTGTCTTTTAGGGAAACTACTAGATACTTGGGACCTAGATTGCACACTGCTGGACACAGGATACTGGACATGATGGATCATGGTCTGACATAGTTTAGCATATTTTGTAGTCTTATGTTCCTATGTGCCATCTATGTAGCTACCTGGTCCCCCCTGTGCATCATCAGCCCCCACTGCATGACCCATGTGCCACCTCCTTTGCCCCCATTTGCACCATCAACATAGTGCCCTTTCATACTTGGGCACTATGCTGTTGCTGCTAATGGAGTACTACTATCACTCTTTTGGGCTCCCCTCTCTGTGCATCACATTGCAGACATTAAATAGGCTCTCTCTCCTCAAAACCAACATGATATTACTGCACTTTAACTATTCCTTACCAGCAGAGTACAAAAATGCTGTAATCTGAGTTTGATTGTAAAACCTGTTATGATTCAACCGTTATTTACTTGAAGCTAAATTCTCATATGTATATAGTTTCCCCAGTTAACTCCATGTTATAACCCTGTTTTATGTAAACGTAGGACAAAATAAGTATGTCCAAGTGTTTAATGTTCAATGTAAACCGCACTGATGAGAAATAGCGCGGTATATAAGAAATGTTAAATAAAGGACTAAATAAATAACACCCTTTCCCCCAGGTTTTGAATTGCGTTAGGGGTTCTGCCATTAAGGTGCCTGTATTAAGGGAGCAAGCCTTCTTCCCACCCACTCCCAGCCCATTGACCACCCACTCTCTACCCCGTGCACGCCTTCTCTCCATCCACAGGGCGCTTTATGCTGCTGCTGCCGTTTTAGCACCCGCTAAAGTGCCTTTTTGCATGTGCTAAGTGTGCACATGTACAGCTAGCACACGCTAATGGCATACTTGCTCCTTTACTGCCATTTAGTAAACATACCCCTTAGTCATTAAATATTTTTGTGGGATTCATGACACTTATGGGTAAAGGGAGTAGTGTCTTTGCCAAAATGGTAGCCTCAAACTTTTTGGGTATTGTTGATAATAACTCCGCTTGTTTTTTTTTAAAATTCTGTTTGTGATTAATATATTAGCAGCTATAACAAGAAATATTTTTTAGAAGAACATGCAATGATTGTGGGATGTGAGAACTCTTTTTTATTCTCTCTTTTTAGAGTGATCACTATTTGTGTATAGTTACTACAGACATTTTCTTTTCCTCCCTTGTTTCCCATCCAGATGGCCCAGACGTGCCCCGAACAGAATGGGCCTCCAAATAAACCGGCCACCTGTAATGATCAACTGATTTTTGCTAATGGATACCCCTGCTGGGGCTGGTACAAGGACGCTGGATGCCCTAGGCAAACCTTCAGCCTTAAGCCCCCATCCCAAGATTTTGATAATTAAACTCAACAATCGTGATCATCAAAACACCATACCCTCCCACAACAATCCTCTGTAATATATGTTTATTAGAATTTTTTACTGACAATACATTATCAGAAAAAAGAAACAGCGGAAATACAAAATCAGCCATCCATAATATGTTAAACAATAAAATCCAACAAAAGGTACATTAGCCCACATCTCAGGGATAAAAAAACGCAAGAAAATAGTAAAGAAAACAAAACCAGGGAAAGCCCTCAAACTAAAGGGCGACCCTAGCTAACACAGCACCTAGCCAAAATCCCTCCAATTAACACCGGAGAAAAGAGAATATAAAGTTAACTAAATAAGAGGACCATCATTGTACTTTCTCCCTGTCAAAGATCCATTTTTCCAAATCAGGAGGAGACAAAAAAACAAATTTATCATGACCTAGGGACACTAAACATTTTCAAGGGCAACGTAAGAAGAACGTAGCACCAAGAATAAGAACTCTAGGTTTATAAGTAAGAAAAGTCTTTCTACGAATTTGTGTTGAGCGAGATATGTCAGGAAAAATAGATACCCTGTCTCCACAAAACAGAATCTCTTTTTTCCTGAAGTATGCTTTAAGAATTGCAATTTTATCATCTTCTGAGGACAAAGTAATTGATAGAGTAGCCCTGGTAGAAATAATTATTAAGAAGGGACCCAGGATATCAATGCTTGAACCAATACAAGCATTGTGTAACCTGTGTCCCTTGGGGAAACTGCTAGGTACATATGACCTAGATTGGCCACTGTTGGAAACAGAATACTGGGCTTGATGGACCTTGGTCTGACACAGTATGGCATATCTTATGTTCTTATGTTCTTATGTCCTCAAGAAATGCAGTCAAATTGGAAGTATTTTGTTCCTCCAAAACAGCCAGTTCGCCGTCAATACTAGGTAAAGCAACTTTAGTAGGAATATAATAGCATTTGGTTAAAATTAGAGTATCAGCATTAGACAAAAGCAGCACATCCTTCAGATATTTCCTAAAAAGAATTAAAGGAGAAAGCAAAGTCATACAGGGAAAATTAAGCAACCGCAAATTTTTACTCCGTGACAAATTCTCTAGATTCTCTAGTTTCTGCTGTAATACCAAGATATCTTTCATGCTATTAGATTGAAATGAAGAGAAAGATTTAACTTGAACGTCGATATTCAAAAGACCAGAGGTTAAACTCTCAACTTGTGAATCCAAACTTTGAAACTTCACGATCGCATCTCTGGTGAATTGGCATAATGAAGGAACAGTCTCAACTAAGATCCGCTTAGTTCGTTTAACCACCTGCCAAACGTCCAACAAAGAAATTGGGGAAGCTTGAAAATTATCAACTGAAATGGCAGGCTCCTTCCATTCTACAACTTTGGGGAGCACACTCAGGCAGGGTTGAGGTTCATCTGATAGTTCCAAAAAACCTGGCGGAAGTGGAGGGGTACACTCAACAGAACTAAAGCTAGCTCACTCAACAGAGGGAACAGAGAGAACAGTACCTGGTTTTGTTGCAACCGGCATCGATATCACATGTTTGTCCATAGGGCCCTCTGCAATCTCCACTGTAGTGGGTTTCTTTTTTCTCTTACCACCAGGCATGATGACACACAGCAATCTCCTGCTCCTAAGGGGCTCACAAGGGGTCTGTTATCCCCCTTTAGATACGCCCCTTAGGAGACGCCCACTACAGGCGCCAACGGCAGGCACCATAGTATGCTCAGCTCCACATTTATCGGGGCCTTAGATGACATCGATGTAGCTGCCCCACACAAGCCGGCACATTTCAAAACCAGCTGCACTCACCCCTCCGCGGGAGAACAGGTTGCAGGCAAACACTCCCAGCGACGAGCACTCGCACAGATCTTTTATCGGGGCCTTAGATGACGTCGATGTAGCTGCCCCACACAAGCCGGCAGATTTCAAAACCAGCTACACTCACCCCTCCGCGGGAGAACAGGTTGCAGGCAAACACTCCCCTCCCACAGCAATCCTGTAAAATTGTATAATTTGACAATATATTTGCAGATATTAAACTTTGCTTTCTAATTATGTGCAGGTAAAAGAATACGCCTCTGCTCTTTGCTGCCTCTCAGAATCTTCTGCCTTCGGCAACCACCTTGCCTTGCCTAACAGTTGGACCAAACCCTGACTTGCTCTGACATGGACCGAAAAGGTTGAAGTCTGGCTGGCTGAAAGTGAGGCAAAAGCATCCAGTGAAAAAGAAAATCAACGTAAAGAAAAAGCTGTCCTAATAGCTATGCAGATCTCCTCTGTATGGTGGTGCTGGATATCATCGCTATACAGACAGAGGGCAGCTTTATAAGTCGCCTAGATTTATGTGTGCATTTAAATGCAGAAAGTATGGTATTTTAGTGGCTTCTGCATGTAAATGGCCACGTCTGCAAGTAATGCAATTGGTTTCTGTTCTGTAAGTATGCACGGTGAACCAATGGTGGGCATTTTCACTATAGGAATGTACAGGGGTGGAGTTCTCGCAGAGGAAAGGTAAAGCGAAAATTTCTGCATGTAAATTATAAAACACTATAACTTATATACGTTCTTGAAATATCTAGGCACGGGTGTTTACTCCCACCATGGAGCAGGCATAAATGCTCGCGCCTAGTTTAACACGTGTTTTGACCACATATGCCCCTGTTTTATAAAGTATGCGTGCACCTGGCTTTATAACATAGGCTTGAAAACACGCATGGGAAAATGCTTGTGAATCTAGGCAATCCTAAGAAAATGAATCTCATAGTGCTGGCACTGGCCACATTAGTTGGATCTTTGGCATCAACTAGAATCTGGATATTGGCATTGAGTAACTGCTTTATTTTTAGCCATGACGGTGGGTATTTTAAAGAAGCACTGATCACGTGGCTCACCTTGAGTAGCCAATGAAAAAGGTATGAGCTAAATTCAACTAAATAAAAATAGGTATATAAAGGAAATACATGCAAAGACATCCTTTACAAAGAAATGATTCAATACTCAGAAAGTGGGAGAAAATCACTATTGCATGGCATCCTTGAAGGAAAAATCGAAAAGATTTCATAATGAAGATGTCAGCAAAACTAATCAAGAAAATCTTATAAGCTTTAATAATGAAATCTAAAACTGGCTATTTGGAAAAAGTAGACATTTTAAAGGTTTAACTGTAGCATACACTCCTGCTACTCTAAATGGCGTTCATAAAACTCAAAATGCACGGCACATGGAAAGGAATATTGTAGCTTCTGCAAGGATCAGGAATTGGTGGTTTATTGCAGGCCAAACACAAAACAGAGGGATTAGGAAAAATAATTGAGGTGATTGCAAAATATTTCAATTTTTGTAGATTGAAAGCAATTATCCCTTAATTGCATATTTAAATGAGGTATTAGCAGGTTTAACTAAGCAATGCCTCTTAATTGCTTTTGCACACTAGGTGTCACAGATTGTGTTTGTTTCATATGTTAATTAAAGGGAAAGAAATATTTTAGTTTATTGACTGGCTGGATAATGCTGTCCGGTTTGGGGCAAAGTATATCCATCAGTCACGCCTTAAAGCTTTCAAAGAACTGCTACCTGCTCATTCTGAGGGTAATGCTCTAAAAGTATTTTCCTCATGCAAAACTTGTTTTTGTGTGTATGCCAATGAGAGCATGCATACTTTTTTTTTTTTTTTAATTCTTTATTTTCGTTTTACAACAACAAAGGAAAGGAAGACATACAACTAAGAGACAAATACATACATGGAATGTGATACATACACCAAAGTAAACCCCTACCACCCCCCTCCCCCCTGCTTCTTCTCTAGAAAACTAAAGCATTCTCGAAGCGGGCGTGTACTGACATTATTGTGTTACAAAACCTTACAGCGATCTGAAACATGATGAGTGTACATTAAACAGACATGTCGAAGCAATGAGCAGATTGTACATGATCATTGAGCATCTGCCATTTAGACAAGCGAGAATGAATTTGGGTATGGAAAATAGCTCTCCGAGATATCTGCTCATATTTACTATATAAGCAGACAAGGTTCCGCTATTCATTGACAGTAAGTCGAGAGCTATCCTTCCAAGTCCCCGTAATTAAACATATGGCTATACCCAGCATGAAATCAGGAGAAAGCGACCCTTCTTATTTCCTAGAAACAGCTGGGGAATAGGCGGCCACCATGTAAGGTTTAATATTGAGGTTGAGAGTTTCCTTCGAATTGAAATGTGTTTCTTGGAGGAAAATCAGGTCCGCAGCTTCATGACTTAGATAGCTTAGGAGTTTCCTCCGTTTTATCGGATTATTGATTCCTTGTACGTTCAATGAGAAAATCTTACATGGTGCCATCTATCGATAATAGACATTTTAGGTAAGAGCGCTTGAAAACTTACAACATAATCAGAATCTGTACAATAATGACATAAGCACCAAGTATGCTGGCCAATACACCCATATTGAAAAGTATGTACCAAAGTAACTTAGAGAAGAAGCAAAACCCCCAATGAATATGGCGACCAGATGTCTGCGGGAGGAGGCCCTAGAGAGGAAGATAGAGACATAATAAAAGAAAAGAAACACCAGAGTCCATAAGAAACACTGTCTCTGATACTCGTCGAGGCTACTATGGGTAGACGGAGTCGGGTCCCAGATATCTTCAAAATAAGGCAACAAACCGCCCTCGACAGACTCTTCGCTGAGCCGCGGTAAATCCAATATGGCAGGTACAGCGGATGGGAGAGTACTGGCAGGAATATTCTGGAAGTCAGCGCATCAAGTCGGCTTCTTTAGAGTCCAAAAACTCCGCTAGTAGATCAGGGTCCTCAAATGTTCTTGTCTGATTGTGAAGCGTGACTCGGAGCTTGGCCGGGTACATCAGGCCATAGCGTGCTTGTAGTTGTTGAAGCCTCGGCCGAAATTCCAGAAAGCGCTTTCGGCGGTCGACCGTGGGTTTAGCCAAGTCAGGATAGAAGGAGACCTTGTGGCTCTCAAACTCCATATGGCCCTTTGCCCGGGAGGCACTGAGAATTTGTTCCACATGTTGATATCCCAAAAGTCGAAAGATGATAGGCCGCGGGGTCTTCCTGTTGAGCGTTATGTTTGTGGGTACACGATGAGCGCGATCGATCTCCAATTCTTTGGTAAAGGTGATTTGGAGCAGGGAAGGGAGGATTTTACTTAAAAACTCCTTCATGTCTCCCAATTCCGCTCCCTCCGGTATGTCCACGAGTCGTAGGTTGTTGCGGCGCGCTCTATTATTGCCATCTTCCACTTCTTTCTGCAAGGCCCGCACCTGACGTTCAACTTTGTCAAGTTTGGACAGCCGGACCGCATGGGAGTCTAATATACTCTCCATTTTGTCCTGACGCGAAGAGAGCCCCTCTAGCCTGCCTTGCAGTACACCAAGATCTTCCCTCAGCGCTCGAAGTGCTTCACCGTTTGACTGCACGAGGTCCTTAACCCCTCTAATTTCTGCGAGGATTTCCTGCTGCATTTCGGGGCCCTCGCGCAAAGCCAGCCCCTTCTGCGGGGACGGAGGTTCAGTTTTGGAGCGTTTACCGTGAGAAGCCGCTGGAGATCCAAATTCCAGGCGCGTGGGTTTGGTCCCCGCCATCTCACCAATGTGCCCCGGCAAGATCAGAGCAGAAATTCAAGTTTGTCCGGTGTTAATTCAGGATTCTGAGTAGGCCTCTCGGGAGCCTCAGCGTTATGCGACCATCCCGCTGGACATCGGGCTCCGCCGAGCATGCATACTTTTATGTGATCTGTGTGCAAACATAGTTTGGGTGGAGATAGGGCAGAGTTGCAGCATGTGCGTGTATTTTCTAAATGGATAGAGCATATTTACACATTCTTTGGAGAAGATCTAAATATCTGTATTTGGGTGCCATTACGAGAACCTATTTTATAAAGGCACATTGGGGGTCTGTCTTGCCTTTATAAAGTGTAACCAAAAGTAGATTACCAGGCCTTTCTTCCTAGGAAATAGGCGTGCTGGTGGGAATCAAATGCTAGTTTCTTGGTTACCAAGCCGGTGCTCTAACCACTAGGCCACTCCTACAACTATCAAAACATGTGGTAATGCCTCATATGTTTATTGTTTAAAAACACTTGATATACCGCCCCTCATTACATCGGGGCAGTTTGCAATAAAAAATTTTAAATTATAAATTAAGAAAGGAAGAGGAAAAATTACAATAACTTAAGAAAAAGAGAAAGAGAGAGAAGAGAAAGAGGGTGAGGACAGATTGTCAACAATAGTAGATACAGAGAAGTCAGGGATCACGGGGGGAGGTTGAAGGCAGAGGAGAAAAGATGGGTTTTGAGGAGAGAGCAGAATTTAGCAGGAGACTCTTCTAGTCGAAGGACAGTGGGAAGGGAGTTCCATAGGGCGGGACAAAGGTAAAAAAATGCTGATTGCCGAGTTGATTGAAGATGAGCCTGGGAGGGAGAGGGAAGGTGTAAACGATTAATATGAACCGATCGAAGACTACGGGTAGGAGTGTGAAAAGTTAATAGATCGGATAAATACTGAGGAGTGTGGAGATAAATGGCCCGATGTACTAGGGTAAGAATCTTGAATTGGATCCGAAAGTTTAGTGGTAACCAATGAAGATGCTGAAGGATGGGAGTAATGTGATCGCGAGAGGAAGCGTGCAAGATCATCCGGGCTGCAGTGTTTTGTAGTAATTGTAATCGGTGACGTTGGTATTGAGGGATGCCAGCATAAATAGAGTTGCAGAAGTCTAGTCTAGTGATTATTAGGGAAAGAAGAAGGGTGGTAAGAGCCTGGGAAGATAGAAATGGTCTGATGGCATGAATCTGTCTAAGGCAGAAGAAAGAGCGTCGGAAGACCTGGGAAATATGGTCATGGAAGGTAAGGTTGCTATCAAGAAGGACACTAAGAAAGCGAAGCTTAGGGACTGAAGAAATTGGGGTACCTGAGAAAGAGGGAGTGAGTGACGGAATGATAGAACTGTGAGGAAACCAGATGGACGCGGTTTTAGAAACATTAAGAACGAGACAGTTTGTAGAGAGCCAGGAAGAAACCAGGGATAAGCAGTTGTTGAGAGGGGTAATGTCAAGATGAGAAGAGGACGTGTGGTACAGAAGGAAGATGTCATCAGCATAATAATAGCCTGAAATACCTGATTGCTGGACTAGTGAAGCTAGAGGGGTCAGAAATATGTTAAATAAGAGAGGGGCCAATATTGAGCCCTGAGGGACACCACAGTTGAGAGGGAAGTTATCCATAGCAGCGGAGGCGGAAGAGACCGCAAATGACCGGGAGTGCAGGAAGGAGTGAAACCAGTGATAAACAGTGCCTCGGAGACCTGCATCCCGTAACCTAGAAAGAAGAAGAGAGTGGTCTACTAAGTCAAAGGCAGCTGAAAGATCTAAGGATACTGCCACCGTGATGTCACCATGATCATGGGAAGAGTGGATTTCGTTCATAACTGCAGTGATAGTGGTTTCGACGCTGTGGCCAGGTCGAAAGCTGGATTGCCGAGGATGCAAGAACCATGTGGAGTCCAAGTGATGTGAAAGCTGGGAGAAGACAGTTTTTTCCAGAAGCTTAGAAGCGTAGAAAGGTTGGAGACAGGCCGGTAATTCGCTGGTACAGACGGGTCCAGGGAGGGATTTTTAAGGAGGGGACGAACCACAGCATGTTTCCATGGGTGAGGAAAGGATCCAGATGACAAACTAGAGTTGATGATGGTAAGAAGTGGTTGAAGTAATTCGGGGGAGGGTTTTGAAAACCAGCTGGATGGTATGGGATCCAATGGGCTGGTGGTTTTATGGGTGGTAGACAGAAGTTTAATAAGTTCTGAAGAAGTAATAGTATAGAAGTTGGACCAAGAATGTGAAAGTGGAGGGGATGATGAGGGTGAGATAGGAGGAGGTGAAGACAGGGCTTGAGGACAAAAGGGAAGCGATAAGCAAAGATCATGAACTTTGGAGGAAAAAAAGGAAGCCAGTTTGGTAGGACTGGGGGTTGATGTAGAGATAGAAGATCCGTGGGTAGAACGTGACTGCAGGTGTGCTGGTGGGAATCAAATGCTAGTTTCTTGGTTACCAAGCTGGTGCTCTAACCACTAGGCCACTCCTACCACTATCAAAACATGTGGTAATGCCTCATGTGCAATCAATATATTCATACAAATAAAACCAAAGCACTCTTTGCTGTATAACAATATTTCATACAGAATTTGTACCGTAAGACAACTTACAGTAAGTGTCCATCAAGCCCGTATCCTGTTTCCAGCAGTGGCCAATCCAGGTCACAAGTACCTGACATATCCCATAAGTAACCAGTTCCATGCTACTTATCCCCAGGGATAAGCAGTGGTTTTCTCTTAGACTACATTAATAACTTTATGGATTTTCCTCCAGGAATTTGTCGAAACCTTTATAAAACCTAGCTGTACTACCTGCTTTTACCACATCTGTAAGCAATGAATTCCAAAGACTAATTATATCTTGAGGGAAAAATATTTTCTCCTATCTGTTTTAAATATACTGCTTTGTAGCTTCAGGATGTCCCCCCTAGTGCTTTGTATTTTATCTATCCATTACGCTCCACTCAGAATTTCATAGACTTCTATCTTACCTCCACTCAGATGTCTCTTCTGCAAGTTGAACAGCCCTAACCTCTTTAGCCTTTCCTTATAGGAGAGTCATTCCATCCCCTTTATCATTTTGGCCACCCTTCTCTGTACCTTTTCTAATGCTGTTATATTTTTTTGGAGATGCAGAGACAAGAATTTCAGACTGTACTCAAGGTGTAGTCACACCATAGATTGATATAGGGGCATTATGATATCCTTTGTTTTATTTTCTATTCATAGTAAGATAGTATTTGATAGCAGATAAAGACCAATATGGCGTGTCTATCTCTGCCAGTGTGGTGGTACCTGCCGCTCCATGTAGGTCACCTTCTTTATGCCTTTGATTTCTAATGATTCCTAAAATTGTTTGCTTTTTTGATTGCCACTGCACACTGAAAAGAAGATTTCAATATGTTGTCTACAATCAGGTCCAGATCCTTTTCTTGGGTGGAACCTAGCATTATGTACCTATAGTTTGGGTTATTCTTCCCTACATGCATCACCTTGCACTTGTCCACATTAAATCTCATCTGCCATTTGGATGCCCAGTCTCCCAGTTGCACAAAGCCCTCCTGTTTTTCACAATCCACATGTGATTTAACAACTCCGAATAATTTGGTGGTATCTGCATATTTAATCACGTCATTTATTTATTTAGCTAGGCTTATATACCACTTAGTCTAAAAGTCAAAGCGGTTTACAATGAAAAAAAAGGAGCCAACATGGCTTTACATAGAACAAGGACTTGAATAAGAGGAGAACAAATCAAAAAAGGGAGAATAAAAGATTAAATAGTATGAGAGCATGAAAAATTCTTCTAAGTCAAGGTTAAGTAATATTATGCTTGAGTAGATTCATCAGCCGCAAAGTAACTGATGAAAAGATGCTTTCTTAAAGTCAGCAAGTCATGAGAGGTACGGAGGATGTGAGGTATTGCATTCCATAAGGTTGGAGCAAAGAGCAAGAAAGCCCTCTTTGAAGTTGAAACAGTGGTCTTGAAGTTTAGTGCGGATATGCATAATGCGTTGGCAGAGTTAGATCTTCTGATTCTGTTGTTAGGTGTCTTTTGAATAAGAGTCTTGACGTGAACAGATGAGAGATTGTGAAGCACTTTGAATATTGTTAGTAGAGACTTGTTACAGTTCCAGATCATTTATAAGTAAGTTAAAAAGCACCAGTCCCAGTACAGATCCCTGGGGTACTCCACAATTCACCTTCCTCTATTGAGAAAATTGATCATTGATCCCTACTCTCCGATTTCTCTCTCTCAACCAATTTCCAATCCATAATAGGACATTGCCTCCTGCGCCATGATTTCTTTACTCTTCCTTAGGAGTCTCTGTGTGGGATTTTGTGAAACACTTTCTGAAAGTCTAAATACACTATCAACTGGCTTAGCTTTATCCACATGTTTATGCAGACAGCACCTTTTAGATAGGACGTGGGGATCAGAAATGAGGTTCTGGTATTTGAGAAATGGCTCTATTTCACAAACGTACACATGGGAAAAATCAATGGGAAAACTCAGCAGCTTATTGGATGTAGGTGCCGGCACTTGCACATGTAGCTGAGCCGTCTTGCAAACCTAGATGTATAAATGCTCCTAATTAACTACAGGGGACTCTATCATGACCTCAATTCAATTTGGAGTGGGAAATAAATATTGGGGGATTAATGGGTATATCCCTCCTGAATTCTTCCTGTAAAGGGATGGCTAAAGAGAGAATTTTCTTAATATCTATCTGTGTCAGGAAGCAGGTGTAAATCCCAACGTGAACAATTTTGGGCTCCCACATGTATTCCCTATATGAAAAGGGGAACAGAAGTGTAGATTTTTGTTCTGCCCGGGACACATCCCTGACATGCTGCCATGCAGTTTTGATGTGATATTGACAGCCATGTTACACGTTGCTGTATTTTATATGTGTACATGCCTGATTATACTGTATAGTGTATGTGTAAATCATGAATAAGGCCTCTAAAATAACACCCTAAACTTATAGCAAGAATTCTAGCTGGGCTCCTTAGTGTCATACTGCCACTATTTATTGGGGGCAATCAGGCAGGGTTTGTTCCTGGTTGAATGGCCATGAGCAATATTTGTAAGATCTTGATAGAAGTGGAAGGGAATAAGCTATCAGATAAGCCCCTAATGCTTGTAGGTTTCGAGGATGAGAACGCATTCAATAGAGTGGCATGGCCTTATCTGTTCTCATTCCTTGAAAAGTTTGGATTATGTGGCCTATTTGTAGAGTAGATAAGAGATCTTCATAATACTCCTTAAGCATCTGTTGGGCCAATGGATGCCTGTTGGGCCATTTGTACTGGGCAAAGAGACGTGTCTCTTTCTAGTCTTGAAGGACTAGAAAGGGGGACTGTTACTTCTGGAGAGAAATCTGCAACTGTGAGTATATACTTCTGGTAATTTTCTAAAAAGAATTCTTTGTATTAAAGCTACTTAATCTGTGAACCCACTGTTTTTTGTTGGATCAGTTAGGGCCTAGTAGCAGCAATTAAAGTTTGAATTTAAAACACAGAGGAGAGCTTTCTGGTTACATTTCATACCCAGCAGAGAGCTTGTAGTTTAAATTTAATAGTCACTCAGGGCCAAGTAACAGCAAAGTACTTTTAGTTTAAATTTAACACACAGAAGAGAGCTTTCTGGTTAAATTTAGTACCCAGCAGAGAGCTTGTAGTTTAAATTTCAGAAGTTAGAGCCTAGCAGCAGCTAAGAGCTATAATTTAAATCAAATCAGAATTTAGCTTACCTCAGCAGCACAAGACAGGGTACTGTGTAGCAGCCCTCTTTTAATAAGTGTTATTTCCCTCCCTCCCTCCCCACACCCACCCTCCCCTGGGATAATCATAGTTTTATAGGTACTTACACATCTTAAAAGACAGGAGGTGCTTTCAGGTGAAGCTCATTACCCAAATCAGTCATACACTAAGGACCTGAGATTAATTAAGCTTCAAGTGAACAAGGTATATTAAACGTATTAGGTACAGTTTTATTGGTATAAATACCCATAGCAACCCCTAGTAAGTAAGAACTTAAAGATCTAGACACAAACTTAAAACTAAGATGCAGACAGCAGTCCAGCAGCGGGATGGGGGCTTTCCAGTCTTTTGCATTGAGTGTCACATGTATGATTATCTCCCAGTTGGTGAGAGGTCTTACGTGTGCACTAGGTGCAAGGAGCTCTTTTCTCTCAGGGAACAAGTCCATTCTCTAGAGGCTAAAGTAGCAGACTTGGAAAGCATAAGACAGACAGAGAGGTACATAGACGAGACCTACAGGGATATAGTCCTGAAGTCCCACCTCCAGTCTGGCAGCACCCCTGTTGCCATGGAGGAGATAGGTCACGTGACAGGAGAGCATCACCCTGATGTGGCAGGAAGTGATCCTGTAACTAGGACCTGTCCTCCAGGTGATGTAAAACCCTCTCCCACCGACGAAGTTTCTCCAGGGCCATGTGCCCATGAGGGAAGGGTTAGGACAGCCGTTATAGTTGGTGATTCGATCATTAGGCATGTAGATAGCTGGTGACTGGTGGACGTGAGGATCGCCTGGTAACATGCCTGCCTGGTGCGAAGGTAGCGGACCTCACGCGCCACCTAGATAAGGTCTTAGATAGTGCTGGGGAGGAGTCTGCTGTCTTGGTACATGTCGGTACCAATGACATAGGAAAATGTGGTAGGGAGGTTCTGGAGGCTAAATTTAGGCTTTTAGGTAGGAAGTTGAAATCCAGAACTTCCAGGGTAGCATTCTCCAAAATGCTTCCTGTTCCACGCGCAGGACCCAAAAGGCAGGCAGAGCTCCGGAGTCTCAATGCGTGGATGAGACAATGGTGCAGAGATGAGGGTTTTGGATTTGTTAGGAACTGGGGAACATTCTGGGGAAAGGAGGGGCTCTTCCGAAGGGATGGGCTTCACCTTAACCGGGATGGAACCAGGCTGCTAGCATTTACCTTTAAAAAGGAGATAGAGCAGCTTTTAAACTAGATATTAGGGGAAAGCCGACAGTCGCCCAAGAGCGGATGGTTCGGAAGAATGTATCCTTGAGGGATACTACCAAAAGCAGAGAGGTTCCAAAAAAGAGTAAAGTAGCCCAAATGCCCTCAAGTATGGAGCAGACAGAGCTTAAAGATCCCAATTTACCCATGTCTAACAATAGCCAAATTAACAAGAATAAAATACATTCTCTAAAATGCTTGCATGCAAATGCTAGAAGTCTAAAGAATAAGATGGGAGAGTTAGAATATATAGCACTAAATGAAAGGTTAGATATGATTGGAATATCAGAGACATGGTGGAAGGAGGACAACCAGTGGGACACTGTGATACCTGGGTACAAACTATATCGTAATGATAGAGCTGATCAAATTGGTGGAGGGGTTGCGCTCTATGTTAGAGAGGGCATTGACTCAGAAAGGATTAAAGTTTTGCAGGAACAAAATCTGCTGTAGAATCTATATGGATTGAAATTCCATATAAAAGGGGGAAGGCGATGGCAGTTGGGGTGTACTATCGAGCACCTGGCCAGAATGACCAAATGGATGATGAAATGCTCAAAGAAATCAAGGAAGCTAACAAAAGTTACAGCGCAGTAATAATAATGGGTGATTTCAATTACCCCAGTATCGACTGGGTCAGTGTCACATCAGGACATGCTAGGGAGATAAAGTTCCTAGATGGAATAAATGACTGCTTCTTGGAGCAGCTGGTTCATGAAACAACCAGAGGGGAAGCCATATTAGACCTAGTCCTTAGTGGAACACCAGATCTAGTGCAAGAGATAAGGGTGTTGGGGGCCACTTGGCAATAATTACCCTGTTATCCAAGTTGTATTACCTGTTATACTGTAAACACAAGTACCATTGGAAATGTGTAAATTCATTGTTCATTGTAAACCGCGCTGATGCTGAATAGCGCGGTATATAAGAAATTATAAATAAATAAATAAATAAACAGTGATCATAGCATGATCGCCTTTGATTTAATTAGTGGAGGAGGGATAGTAAGGAAATCCACAGTACTACCTTTTAACTTTCGAAAGGGAGACTATGATAAAATGAGGAAAACAGTTAAGAAAAAACTAAAAGGAGCAGTTGCGAAGGTTAAAGACGTGCATCAAGCTTGGGTGTTGTTGAAAAATACTATCTTGGAAGCCCAGACCAGCTGTATTCCACGCTTTAAGAAAAGTGGAAGGAAGTCCAAAAAACTGCCAGCATGGTTTAAAGGTGAGGTCAGAGAGGCTGTTGTTGCCAAAAAAGCATCTTTCAGGAAATGGAAAAAAGAGCCAAACGACGAAACCTGGAAACAGCACAAGCACTGGCAAGTCAAATGCAAGGCATTGATAAGGCAGGCAAAGAAAGAATTTGAGAAGAAGCTTGCTGCGGAAGCAAAAACGCGAAATAAAGACCTTTTCAAGTACATTCGTAGCAAAAAACCTGTGAGAGAGTCAGTTGGTCCATTAGATGATAAAGGGGTTAAAGGAGCACTAAGAGGCGACAAGGCGATAGCGGAGAGACTGAATGAATTCTTTGCTTCGGTCTTTACTGAGGAAGATGTAGGGATATTACCCATGACTGAAGAGGTATTTAAAGGTGCGGAAGAATTGAAGGAAATATCGATACATCGGGAAGATGTCTTACAACTATTAGATAAACTGAAGAGTAGCAAATCACATGGGCTGGATGGTATACATCCAAGGGTATTGAAAGAACTGAAATATGAGATTGCAGAACTGCTATCAGTAATCTGTGAACTATCATTAAAATCATCTCTAATACCTGAAGATTGGAGGATCGCCAACGTAACACCAATTTTTAAAAAGGGTTCCAGGGGTGATCCGGGATACTACAGACCGGTGAGCCTGACGTCAGTACCGGGAAAAATGATAGAAACCATCATAAAGAATAAAATTACTCAGCATGTAGATAGTCACAACCTAATGGGAGACAGCCAACATGGCTTTAGACAAGGAAGATCTTGTCTTACTAATCTGTTATGTTTTTTTGAAGGAGTGAATAAACAGGTGGACAAAGGTGAGTCGGTTGATATTGTGTATCTGGACTTTCAGAAAGCCTTTGACAAGGTCCCTCATCAGAGACGTTTGGCAAAACTAAAGAGTCATGGGATAGGAGGCAGTGTACTATTGTGGATCAGGAACTGATTAAAAGATAGAAAGCAGAGGGTAGGGCTAAATGGCCAATTTTCCCAATGGAGAAAGGTGAATAGTGGTGTACCCCAGGGATCTGTGCTGGGTCCGCTGCTTTTTGACATATTCATAAATGACCTGGAAAGTGTAATAACAAGTGAGGTTATCAAATTTGCAGATGATACAAAACTATTTAAAGTTGTTAAAACCCAAGAGGATTGTGAAAAATTGCAAGAGGATCTTGATAAATTGGAAGACTGGGCATCAAAATGGCAGATGAAATTTAATGTGGACAAGTGCAAGGTTATGCACCTAGGGAAGAACAACCCAAACTATGGTTACACGATGCAAGGTTCCACATTAGGAACCACCACCCAGGAAAAAGATTTAGGCGTCGGGGGGCGGAGCCTGCGAGGAAGCGAGATGGCTGCTTAGTGCTTAAGCTCCTGCACCCACAGGCTGGAATTCTGACATAGAGTGCTAATTTTCCCCAACTACGTTACTTATTCGGACTGGTCTGGTGGGGGGAAGCTCCGGTGATATGGCAGGGGGGAAACCCACTAAGCTGGACTTCGCGGCGGCTGTAAACTCGGGGACGAAGAGAGCAAAGTCCGACCCCTTATCTCCCCAAAAGATGGCGGCTCCTCGGGATACCGGTGAAACCATGAAAGAACTGCTTGCTGAAATCCGAGCGGTCAAGGACTTAGTGCTGGCGAACGGAGATGCGCTGGTTAGAGTGCAGTCAGAACTTGGTGATCTGCATCAGCGTTTCCAGTCTCTATCGGACCGTCTGGACAAAACAGAAAATGCTATTGAGGTACATAAGGAGCTGCTGAGGCCCTTGCCAAACCTTTGCAAGCGCATGGATCGCCTGGAGCTACAAGTTGAAGATCTGAGTAAACCGAAACCGGCGTAACAACATCCGACTGGTGGGCCTTCCTGAGGGGGCCGAGGGCCCCGATATCACTGCGTTTCTGGCGAAACTCCTTCCCTCCCTGCTCAAGGTGCAAGTCGCCGGTTTGCTGGAGATCAAACGCGCTCATAGAGTGCCGTCACAAAGGCCGGTGAATGGGAAGTACCCACGCCCGATTATTTTCTGCCTACTTCGTCATCAACACGTCCTGCTCCTGCTATCTGCAGCTAAGAGACAAGCGGCGTGGGACTATGAAGGCAGCAAGATTTCCTTCTTTCCGGATGTGTGTAAGATCACGGCAGATAAGCGTCGGCAGTTCCTGGCCCTTAGACCCCGGCTTCAACGTCTTCAGGCGCGGTTCGGCCTTTTTTACCCCCGCCCGCCTGAAAGTCACCTACAATAACAGCTCCAGAGCGTTCGAAGATCCGGTGGCAGCACTTCAATTCCTCGAAGAGCAGGAAGCCCTGCAAATGCAGTGACATGGTGGACTTTCCTATATGTTGGAGCTGTGGCTTTATCAATTTTTTCCCCTCCTTGCTGCATACGGTTAGGGGCTTTCCCTTCCGTAGAAGTGTTAAGCATTAGCCTTTTGATACGGCTTGCCCGGGGCACTATGTATGGGGAACGTGTAAAAGGTATGTGCAATAGCTGCTGTTTCTGCCTGTTCGGTCCCCTTACTTGTCCCATTTTTGCCTCCTGCTGTATGGGGAGGGGTGGCTTGGAAGGCTTGTAATTATACAGCGATGTTGGGGATGTTATAGTAATATTTCCAGTTCTTTCTGTTATGGTAATCTTTCCAATTCTTACTGTGAGTTTGGTCTGGCTGTGCACTCTGTTTGTTTATACGAAAGTACGGTCTAACAGGTGGGTTGCAGGATTGCCTCTTGTGCCCTATGCTGTCTCACCCTGTTGGTGGTCTTTATGTTGTAATGCCTTGGGTAACACCTCACAGCCTTCAGATATTGTTATGTAAGATGGCAGCATGCCTATGTGAAGCGATCCAGGGCTCTAGGGCCCTCCAGTGTGTCAATCCACATGTCTTCTCTTAAAGTCCTGTCCCTGAATGTGAAGGGCATTAACCTCCCGGCTAAGCGCAAAAAGATCCTTGCTTACTGCCACAAACAAGGAGCTGAGTTAGTGATGTTGCAGGAAACACACTTATCTGCTGCTGAAACCTTGAAGCTGGGCTCCGGCAAATACAATCTGGTGGCTCAGTCCCCTGCTATCGGAAAAAAGAATGGGGTGGCGATCTTACTCCAAAAATCTATAAAAGCTCAAGTCCAGGCGCTTCGTGCTGACACTGAAGGGAGATGGGCTAGCGCCCTCATTACTGTTGACCAGCAACAACTTCTGTTCCTGAATGTCTATGCACCCAACTGTGACAACCCTGCTTTTTTCCACGGGCTTGCGGATGCACTCACGGAATACCCCTCTTCCCCCATTGTGTTGGGGGGCGATTTCAACCTGGTTCTTGACCCATTGATTGATTGTCAGCCCTGTAGGAGACCCAGGAGGACCAGAGCGCTAGAAGTCTTGGAATCCATTATGGAAGAAAAAGGCCTCGTTGACATATGGAGAGTCTTGCACCCCTCAGAGAAGGATTTTACTTTTTACTCCTTCCCACATTCGTCTCATTCTCGGATTGATTTTTTTCTCGTGTCTCGCTCTCTGGTTTCTGGTATCCCTTGTGCGGAGATTCTCAGCTCTCACGTCTCTGATCATGCCGCCATAAGGCTCATGCTGGACATCCCGAAATCACCGCCAACCACGGGAGGTTGGTTTTTTCCACGCTACCTTTTGGCAGATGAATCTTTTAAACAATTTATCCGGCAAGAAATACAGGTCTTTTTTGAGATCAATCGGCCAGAAGATACAGCTGTTTGGGCATGGTGGGGTGCCTTCAAAGCCTCCATTAGAGCGAAGGTCACCAGCTTTAGTATTGCTTTTAAGCGGAAAGCGAAGGAAGAGCTGCGGGCCCTTGATTCTCAGATTAGGGCTGGAGAACGCTTACTGTTTCGGCAGCCTAACTCCCTGGTTCTTTCTAGATTGCAAAATCTTAGATTCCAATACAATGCCGTGTTAAGTAAAGAAGTGGAGCAATACTCGTTCGACCAGGCGGCAAGATACCACACGGAGATAAACAAGTCAGGCAAACTTCTGGCAAACTCCCTGAAGCCCAAGCGGGAGAAGTCTCATGTGGCAGTCCTGTCCGATGGGACAAACGGTCAGAAGTCTGGAACAGCGGAGATCCTTGACATCTTTAGGAGTTTCTACAGCTCCTTGTATACCTCTGAGGTGGTGAGTGATGTGACCACTATGCGAGAATGGCTGCGAACGATTGCACATCCGACGTTAGACATCGAACACGCTGCGGACCTCGCAAACCCCCTGGAGTTAGGGGAGCTTAAAGAGGTCTTACTGAGCCTACAAGGGGGTAAGGCGGCAGGGCCGGATGGAATTCCAACTGAATTTTATCAACAGTTCATAAAGGACCTTTCTCCATTCCTGTTGCGGTATTTTCAGCTCCTTCAAGAGATGGACAAAGACCCCGGCGCCTTTGCGGAGGCCACGGTGGTCGTCCTGGAAAAACCTGGAAAGGACCCAAAGCTGGTGGGCAGCTACCGCCCGATATCCCTTCTGAACGCAGATTACAAGCTTTACGCTGCGATTCTGTCTCACCGTCTTAATAAGGTACTCCACTTTCTCATCCACCCAGACCAATGCGGCTTCGTGACTGGAAGGTCCACGGCAGACAATGCCCGTTTACTATGCAATCTTCTTGACCTGGCTGACCGCTCTGAAGAGCCTTTCATTGGGTTATCTTTGGACGCAGAGAAGGCCTTTGACAGACTGGAATGGCCCTTCTTATTCCTCGTCCTTGAATGGTTTGGTATCCCGGCCAAATTCATTGACATGATTCGCCCTATGTATGCCCGGCCTGTGGCTAGGATCTTCGCTAACCAGGCGTTGTCCAGTCCTTTCCATCTGTACAGAGGCACACGGCAAGGTTGCCCTTTGTCCCCCCTACTATTCAATCTGGCGCTGGAGCCTCTTGCTTTGTGCATCCGCCAATCGCAGACCATCAGGGGCTTTGAGGTAGCTGATATGCATATTAAGCTTTCAGCGTATGCTGATGATCTTCTTTTCTTTCTGCACCCCTCATCAGTTTCTCCTCTTCTTCAAGTGATTGACCAATATGCTAGATTCTCGGGCTACAAGGTTAACTGGTCTAAGTCCGTGGCCTTCCCTTTGAACCAAAGGGCTCACAGCAACCTGATTCAGGACTTCTCGTTCCAGTGGGCTGGGTCAGCCATACAATATCTTGGAGTCCAATTCTCCTCACCCTTGGAACAGACTATTCAGCTGAACGCTGCGAAGATTGTAGATATTGCCCGATCCTTTACTACGAAATGGTCTCCTTTACACCTTACATGGTGGGGCCGGCTAGAGTCGATCAAGATGGTCCTTGTACCCAAAATAAACTACATCCTCGGGATGGTCCCAGTTCTGTTTGAGAATGCTGTCTATAAGAAGGTGGAACGGATACTGAGCACCTTTCTGTGGAAAGAGAAGACGCCCCGAATTGCTCTTGCGAAACTGAAGGCGCGCAAACAAGGCGGTGGGGTACAATTCCCAGACTTCCATTGGTATCATCTAGCTGCGATATTAAATCAGGGTGGGAAGTGGGGAGCTGATCTCACTCTCGCTAATAAACCCATCTGGCTTTCTCTGGAAGAACATCTTCTTCTCCCCTGCCCGTCTCAATTCTGCATGTCCATGCGACACCCCGTGAACTCTGGAGTGGGCGGGGTAATTATGGGCACACAACAAGCGTTTCAACAACTGCTCCCTCATATAGCCCAGGAGAACCCACTCTCCCTGCATACTCCTATTTGGCGCAATCCTGTCTTCAAGATCAACAAAGTCCCCTTCTCGTGGCCATCTTGGCAGCGCTGTGGCGTCTGGACCTTGGGCCATTTGATTTTGGATGGCGTATGGAAGTCTTTTAGCCTGCTTCAGGAAGAATTTACCCTCCCTGCGTCCTGCTTCTATCAATACCTACAGCTCCGACACTGCTTAGCCCAGTTGAAGATTAATCCTCTCGACCTTGATAGGTCCTGGGGCTTATGTAAGCTTGTAACCGATCTGTGTCTACAGCGTGGAGGCACTTCTCGCTTTTATGCTCTCTTTCGGGACTCCTATCCAGATCAGACATTGGGCCTCCGGAGGATCTGGGAGGAGGAAGTGCATGGGTCTCTAACTCCCTCAGCTTGGAACCTGATGTGGGGTCCTATTGTTCGTACCTCGAGATCAGCTTCCCTCACGCAAGCTATGTTTTTTCTTGCTCATCGTGCTTTTATCACTCCGGTCAAGCTTGCCAAATGGGACTCTGGACAGACCCCTCAATGCTGGTCCTGCAGGAGCGCGATAGGTACCATGAGTCATATGTTCCTGGAATGCCCCTGCGTTCAGGGTTTCTGGTTTCATGTTTGGAAGAGAATCCAGAGAGTGTTGGGTTTCTCCTTCCCCTTGTCCTGGCGCATAGTAGTGCTACGATCTCTGTCTGAAATTCCTGAGCTGGGTAAAGAAAATTTTTTTGCATTAAATTTTATGCTATCCGTAGCCCTGAAGGAAATCTTGTGTTCTTGGAAAGACCCCTCGAACCTGCACTGGGGCAGCTGGTGGAACAAAGTCTGTCTTTACAGTCGATATGAAAAAGCCTGTGATCGCTCCTCTGCTCGGGGCGGGCGGGGGAAACCCATGGAAAGGTGGGCTGCCCTGGATCGCTTTACTTCTATCTCTGATGTTTCAATAGGCTGAGGTGTAGTTTTCGGAAGGCTTGTGAGGTGTTGGGGTGGGTTGGGTTCTGTATCTTCTTTAGTATTTTTGTTGCTCACAAGGTTTTACATTACTTTCCTGGTGAATGAGCTTTTGGATTTGTTTGTACTCTGTATGTATTGTTCCTGCTAATGTTGTACTTATTGTCTTATGCAAAATTGGAATAAACATATATTTAAAAAAAAAAAAAAAAAGATTTAGGCGTCAATGTGGATACCATGTTAAAACCCTCGGCCCAGTGTGCAGCGGCGGCCAAGAGAGCAAATAGAATGCTAGTTATGATAAGGAAAGGAATGGAAAATAAAACAAAAGATATTATAATGCCTCTATATCGTTCCATGGTGAGACTGCACCTTGAATATTGTGTGCAATTCTGGTCGCCGTATCTTAAAAAGGATATAGCGATTTTAGAAAAGGTACAGAGAAGAGCCACCAAAATGGTAAAGGGGATGGAAAGATACTCCTATGAAGAAAGGCTAAAAAGGTTAGGGCTCTTTTACCTCGAAAAGAGACGGCTGAGGGGAGATATGATAGAAGTCTATAAATTAATGAACGGAGTGGAACAGGTAAACGTAGATCGATTGTTTACCTTATCAGAATATAGAAAGACTAGGGGACATGCAATGAAGCTACAGGGTAAACTATTTAAGACTAATAAAAGAAAATATTTTTTCACTCAACGTGTAATCAAACTCTGGAATTTGTTACTGGAGGATGTAGTAAAGGCTGTTAGTGTAGCTGGGTTTAAAAAAGGTTTGGACAAGTTCCTGGAGGAAAGGTCCATAAACCATTATTAAGAAGTGACCGAAGATATCAATGCTTGACCCAGTACAAGCATTGTGGAACTTGTGCCTCTTGGGGAAACTGCTGGGTACATATGACCTAGATTGGCCACTGTTGGAAACAGAATACTGGGCTTGATGGACCTTGGTCTGATCCAGTATGGCATATCTTATGTTCTTATGTTCTTATTTCAGTGATGTCCTCTATCCCCTTTGCTCTTTGTTTTGTGATTGGAACCACTCCTTACCAGGAAGGTATTCAGAAGTATTTAAGTTGAGACATGAGAGAGAAAGGGAGCATGTAGACTATTGGATTTTATTTCTTTTTTACTTCTTTTTTATTCTTATTTGCAATTTCCAATGACATCCACAAACATAGCAGTACAGGAAAGGAAGTCTGATACAGAATTAGACAACTGTAAGTCACAGACAACTCTTTTTAGACAGTCAACTCATGTTATCTTGTAGATAGTGTAGATAGCTATAGATAGTTTCCCCAGTTTAAATCCAAGTTATATCACCCGTTCACTGTAAGTGCATAACAGTTCCCTTGTTCTGCACAGAACTGTTACCTGTAAACCACACTGATTTTAAAGAGCGCGGTATATAAAAGAAATTAAATAAATAAAAATAAATAAATAAATAAAAGAAGAAAATTTCTAACTTCATCTACAAAACGGAAACTAATATAATTGGTTGCAGTATTTCAAAACTCCAAAAGTCCACATTACAGATGGGGGTGGGGTGGGGGGAGGGGGAAGGGATCACAATGTAGCAGCAAAGCGCAGACAAACCAATGATACCAGGAGTCTGTTCAGAAGGTCCAAATCATTTATTTGTGCACAAGTCTCAAGCAAGTCAATTTCAAAATGGCTGAGCAAAGTTTTCTAGCATTACAACAACTTTTATAGACTTCTGCTCCATTCTAGGTATAGAAAAACATTTCATTGGTCCCGGTACTCTCCCGTACCCCTTCCATTGGTCCCGGTACTGATAAGCTTATCCAATTATGTTCCTTCAGTGGGCATGGCACCTGCATACCCCCCTTCTAGTCCCAATTACAATGGTCAGTTCATCAACTTGTTACTTTCACACTCTCAAGGCCATAGAACCAATTTGTGCATGCAGAGGAGCAGGGCTCTGCAACTCATCTGTCAGCACTCCCAATTATATTCCTTGCAGATGTACTTTTTCTTATCAGTAACTTTTAAACATGTTTTTCTGTATTTTTCCATCTTTCAGTTCTGCAGTTCTGCTTATCTCAGCTAATTCAATACTTCTACTGAGTTCTATCTTACTATAGCAGCATATTGGGGGATGTGCAATCCTATGGGCCTCTTCACAGGCTTCACTTACAGGTCAAGCTAGCTAGGCCTGCCTGCTTATGTCAGACACCGTGGATCACAGGCCTGCACCTGCCACATTCCCCCCTTTGATTAATCTCACCCTATTACTTAATAAGGTGTGAGAATTAAATCACCTTTTGAAGAATCACATCATGATTGAAGGATTTCGACTAGGACTGGCTTTATACAAAGCCATTATTTTAGTGGCGGTCTTCCGCTCTACTGTGCTATCAATAGTGTTATGAATAGAACGCATACAACATGGGATTAAACATGGTAATAAGAAAATAACAACAACAAGAATTAGTACTAACACAATGAAAGTTTTAAATCCTCCCACCCATGAAAAGAGGTTAGCAAACCAGTTAGGGAATTTCAATGAGTGCCAAGTTTGTACTGGCACATAAGCATGTCTTTGCATATCTTTAGCAATTTCTTCAACTACTTGACCCTTATCATCTATTTTCAAACAGCAATTAGTTAAATTCAGTTTACCACATACTCCTCCTTCAGCTGCTAGCAAATAATCAAGTGCTAAGCGGTTCTGATATATAGCAGTGCGCATCTGAGTACTTTGTCTAGCTAAAAGTGTTAGTGCATGACTAGTTTCATTAGTTATTATTTCAACTACTGCTTGTAAGCGAATAATACGATTAATCATATAGACTGGGGTCCGATAACCCCACATACCATCATCATTCCAAGTGGCAGGTCCATAATACTCAATGATCCTTTCTGGTGGCCAATCATCACCTTGCCACTTCTCCCACTTGCCTATCTGTAAAGCTTCTCTTTTCTGTCTTAGTGCTCGTTTGTGTCGGTGGGTAGTGTATACGGGGTATCCTAATTGTTCTCCATGTTCAGTGTTTAAGAGAAAGAAAGAAGGTCTGATGGTTCCTAAGACACATGCTCCTCCCCAGTGTGGCGGGAGTTGTGCATATGCTCGGTTTCCACAGATCCAATATAGGCCAGGTGGGGTTTGCCAGGCTTGGATTTTGGCAACATTAGTCCATAATCCAGCAAGTTCAGGAAATCTGGCTAATGGGTTAGGAGGTTCAGGGTGTTTGATTCCTGACCACCATGCTGTCTTTTTGGTCGTGGCATTATAGTACTTCTGGCTAAGACAGACCAGCTGTCCTACCTTTTGGGTGAACTGGGGTCCAGTTCTGGCATAGCAAAGACGTCCAACGATTGAGTGCGCCAACACCCACTCACTGGTAGTCTTATGTAATTCAGTCTGATTGTAAATCATAGAATAATTCAATTCTTGGGCTTCCCATGGCCACTGGTCTCCCATTTGGGTTCCGCCACAGAAATAACAATCTGAGATCTTAAGACTAGATACTACTGCTCCGGCTAATTCTAAAAATAAATTCTGTGAGGGATGAGGGATCTCAAACTTATTTACATGCATGGCTTCATAAAAGGTATTATGAATATGATATTTGGATGACTTGTGGGCTTGGGTATTCAATCTGATATACACAATGGTTCCTGGATCTACTGCCCCTCCAGCAATACGCAAACCAAACTTGTATCCTTGTTTCCATGCATGGGGATTGTGTATACGTAAGTGTAAGGGGTTACAAGCATCTTTCTGACACTTATCATTTGTGGTTGGCTTGGTTAAAGTAGCCATTCGTTTATCTATTTTCTCATCAGTTATACCAGTATTCCAGGTAGCATAAAAAACACATCCCCAATACGGGCAATAGTAGTCTGCCGCTGGTGCAGTACTATAGCCTGATCCCGTTTTACCTGTACACTTCCACCAATTTGTGGCACCTTCTGGACACATGTACTTATGGTCATTGTGGTACGCTTTCTCCCAAGTACCACAGGTGGAATAACTATCTCTATTAATGGCATTACATGCATCAAAATTCAAAACAGCAGGTTTAGTAATGTCCTTAAGTGGTGGCGTAGCAGCTAGTATAGGTCCATCTGCATCCTTCCATCGTATTTCCATCGTGTAATAGGATGGCTTCTGATGCGGATTATAGCATGCTCTAATTTTGCCATGAGTGCAAACATTTAGTTCAGTGGTGTTATAGACACACCGAGTCACTGTTCCCTTGCAGGTATAGTACGAATGATAAATCAAAGTCTGAGTTACTTTCAGTCCAGTTCGAGTAGAAGTAATGCAAGCAGTACATGGAGGTAAAGCATAAGTCAGTTCAAAACCTCCAAAATAGGCAACCAAAGCAAAGCAAAAGTAAAGATGCATGTTGATGTTGATTGGAGTTCTTCTGAATCCTCAGCTTGCTGATCTTGATCACGACGTTCTCTTTTCTTCGTCCCGTTTGCTAATAAAGCAATTTAACGGGTGTTGAGTGTTGATTTAAGATCCTCAAGTTGTCCATCACACCTCAGCCAACTTAGCAATTCAGTTGGTTTTGAAGTATGGTTCAATATAGTATTAAGGTAGTGTGCAAAATCGCACGCAGATTGGGTTCGTTGAAACAAAGCTGTTGCTGCATGGAAAACAGCAATCCTCTTCGAAAGACTTGGCTACTGCAAGGCACTGTGATGAAGTGTCTAAGTTGCTGGTTGCCGTCTCAAAGTAACTCGCAAGGGTGCATCAAGATGCTGCTCTGCTGTCCACTGCTCAGGTTCAGGATCAGCGGCGGGCTTGACTCTGCTGTGGTGGATCCAGGCGTCGATCTCGGCTACCTTTACTGCAGTTGGGGTAGACAGGATGACGGTATACGGTCCCTTCCAATGGGGTTCCAACGGTGTCTTCTTCCAATCTTTGATCCACACCGAGGTACCAGGCTGATAGGGATGCAAGGGTTCCGTCAAGTTGATAGGCAACTGGTCTTGGACCCACGTATGGAGAGTCTGCAGAACAAAACTAAGAGCTAGGAGTTCTTGCCTGGTTATTTCTGAACCAATTTGGGCTAGACTTCCTTTGATTCCCTGCACTATTGGTGGGGGTTTACCATACAAAACTTCAAAAGGGGAAAATCCTGTTGATTTTACAGGAGCTGAGCGTATTCTGAGTAAAGCTATTGGGAGCACTTGGGGCCACTTCAAGTGTGTCTCCTGACAAAGCTTAGACATTTGGGCTTTCAATGTACGATTCATTCGCTCAACTTTCCCTGAACTCTGGGGTCTGTATGCAGTGTGGAGTTTCCATTGTATCTGCAAAGCTTTAGCTAACTGTTGAGTAACTTGGGAGACAAATGAGGGTCCATTGTCTGACCCTATTACTGCTGGAATTCCGAACCTAGGGACAATCTCTCTCATTAAGACTTTGGTAACTTCTCGGGCTTTCTCAGTTCTGGTTGGGAAGGCTTCTACCCACCCAGAGAATGTACAAACTAATACTAATAGGTAATGGTATCCATTGGCTTTTGGCATTTCGGTAAAATCAACTTGGAGGTTGTGCATGGGGGTTACACCTCCTGACTGAACTCGGGATGCCGTTATAAGGCCTTGCTTGGCATTATTCTTGGCACAAGTTTGACATTGTCGTGCTACTGAAGCTGATATGGTTGTCAATAGAGGGATGTAAAAATGTGGTCTAAGTGCTTTTTCCATAGCACTTTTGCCATAATGGGTGGCTTCATGGAAAGCTTTGACAAACGATGGTCCTAACAGTTCAGGAATTACTATTCGTCCAGGGGGTTGACTGCCCTCTTCTGGTGGCAGCTCAATCCATCCATCTTTTAGTACTCCATCTTCTTTGTTACAGTAGTAATCCAATTCTTTGGTGGTATATCGTGGTGTCCATAAATTCAGAGGTACTGGAAACAATGCTGCTTGCATTGGCATAGCTTGTGGGGCAATCTGTCCTGTCATAGCTGCTTGTCGTGCTGAAGCATCTGCAAATCTATTTCCTTGGGCAACTTCTCCTTTTCCTGCTTGATGTCCTCTGCAATGCATGACAGCTACACGTGTTGGGGCCCAAACTGCATCAAGTAACATCAATATCTCGGGACCATATTTGACTGATTTTCCTCCGGATGTGATGAGTCCTCTTTCTTTATAGAGAGCTCCATGGGCATACAAGGTAGTGACGGCATATTTGGAATCTGTATATACATTTAGCACGAGTTTTTCTCCTAACAATAATGCTCTGGTAAGTGCTATTAATTCGGCTTTCTGAGCTGATGTGCCTGAAGCTAGAGCTGATGATTCAACTACTTCGTGTTGAGTGACGACTGCATATCCGGCACAGCGTCGTCCATCAAGGATGAGACTGCTCCCATCAACATAATAGATTTGGTCAGGATTGTCTATGGGCACATCTGTCAAGTCGGGTCGACTGGAGAACACAGTTTCCATAACTTCGATACAGTCATGTTCTGGGAGTTCTTCACTGATGGGTATCAAGGTGGCTGGGTTCAAGGCATGACTCACTTCCAGTTGTATCTGTGGGTTTTCACATAACATGCTCTGGTACTTCAACATTCGGGAATTGGTGAGCCAATAATTTGCTTTCTGTTCCATGAGGGCAAGGACTGCATGTGGCACAGTGACTCGTATGTTCTGTCCTAGTGTGAGCTTGTCTGCTTCGCTCACTAATAGTGCTGTAGCTGCAACGGCTCTCAGGCATGGTGGCCATCCTTTGGCCACAGGGTCCAATTGTTTCGATAGGTATGCTACAGGTCGCTCCCAATTTCCCAATTTCTGAGTCAACATGCCTAAAGCATTTCCCTGTGCTTCATGTACAAACAAGTGGAAAGGCTTGTGGACATCTGGTAGTCCAAGTGCTGGTGATGACATCAATTCTTCTTTTAACTTCTGGAAGGCTGTATCCTGCTCAAGTCCCCACTCCAGTGGCGACTTCTCTTCTCCTTTTGTGGCTTCATACAGTGGCTTGGCAATTTGTGCAAAGTTGGGTATCCAGATTCGGCAATATCCTGCCGCTCCCAGAAAGGCTCTGACTTGCTTTCTGGTTGTTGGAGTTGGAATTCTACATACTGCTTCTTTTCTTTCTCTGCCTAATCTCCGGCTTCCTTGGGTTATACGAAAACCCAAATATTTCACTTCTTTTTGGCATAGCTGTGCTTTGGCTCTGGAAACTTTGTATCCAGCTTCATCTAGTAACTGCAAGAGGTCTTTGGTGGCTAGTATACATTCACTTTCTGATATGGCAGCTATCAGCAGATCATCCACGTATTGGAGAAGCACTCTCTTCCCTGGGGCCACTGGATAACTTGAAAGGTCTTGATTTAGTGCAGCACTAAAGATGGTAGGTGAGTTCTTGAATCCTTGGGGTAATCTTGTCCAGGTGAGTTGGCCCCCTCTTCCAGAGACGGGGTCCTGCCATTCAAATGCAAACAATATTTGACTTACAGGGGCTAATCTTATGCAAAAGAATGCATCTTTTAAATCCAGTACGGTGAAATGGGTAGCTTCAGCAGGTATCAGTCCTAGAAGAGTGTAAGGATTGGGTACAACTGGATGTATAGTTTCAACTGCATCATTTACTCTTCTTAAATCTTGCACTGGGCGGTAATCATCTGTCCCAGGTTTCTTTACTGGCAAAAGTGGAGTGTTCCATGGGGATTGGCATACGTTTAGTAGGCCATACTCGAGCAATCTCTGCAAGTGACGATGAATGCCTTCAATTGCGGCTCTTGGGAGAGGGTACTGTTTGATGTGTACTGGTGTAGCACTAGGCTTGAGGGTTACAATTACTGGAGCTATATGCTTGGCTAGGCCTGGGGGACTGCCTTCTGCCCATACTCCAGGTGGTGCATGAATGTTCTTTAAAGTTTGTTCAAAATAAGTATCTTGGATCGAATCATCAATGTAATACCTCCATTCTTCTTCTCGGGGAACTGTCAGCAGCATTACTCCTGCTGGTTTGGCTTGGGGATTTACTGTCATTTGCATTTCTCCTTGTTCAGAGAAAGATATTTGTGCTTGAAGCTTGGCTAACATATCTCGTCCCAGTAGTGGCACTGGACATTCGGGCATGTAAAGGAATTGATGAGTTATTTGCTGTCCTCCTAGACTGCATATTCGATTCTGAAGAAAAGATTTTGTAGCTTTGGCACCAGTTGCTCCTATAATGGTGACTGCTTTTGTAGAAAATGGGGCGATCTTTTTGTCTATTACTGAATGTTGTGCTCCAGTATCAACCATAAAGTCCATAACTTGGTCTCCTATTTGTATTCCGACCATAGGCTCCTGGAGACCTAAAGCAAACTTGGAGCCCGGTCTGTCCTAATCCACGTCATTTTCATCCTGGATCGTTGTGGCCAATGCTTGAATGGCTCCTCCTCCTCTTTCTCGCTGGAATTGTTCTCGATTGGCTCCTCCTCGGTTTCGGGGATAGCCTCGTCTTTCTTCTCGCCACTGATGATTGCTGTCGTCATCTTGCTGGGCGTCTGCGAGTTGCGGGCATGTATCTCTCCAATGTCCTTCTTCTCTACAGTAGGCGCATTGGTTCACGCCTAGCTTCTGGGTCCGGCCTCCGCCTTGACCCCGCCCTCTTCCTCTGCTCCGTCGACTAGGGACACCTCCCCTTTTCTGTTCAACTATGGCCGCAGCCAAAAAATCAGCTTTCTTCTTCATCTTTCTATCACATTCTCTCTGTCTTTCAGTATCACGATTCACATACACTTTATGAGCGACTTCCAGTAACTGTGTTGCATTCATGCCCGCAAACCCTTCTAATTTCTGTAATTTACGTCTAATGTCTGGTTGAGACTGGTTTACAAAAGCAGAATTCACCATACATAAACTTCCTGGTGCCTCGGGATCATAGGGAGTATACATTCTGTATGCTTCAGTTAATCTTTCATGAAAATCTGCTGGGCTCTCATCTATACCTTGGATAACTCCTGCAACTTTGGAAAGGTTCATAGCTTTCTGGCCCCCCCTTCTCAGGCCTTGTAAAAAGCCTTGGCGAAAACGGGCTAGGGCTGTGGTTCCTTCTTCTGTATTTGGATCCCAATGGGGGTCTTCATTCGGGAATTCTCTCTGAGCTGCTTCCCGATGGTCTATTCTATTCTGCCCCTGTCCCGGAGCTACAGGGTTATCTGCCATCCACTCAATAGCTGCTTTTCTAATTCGTGCTCGCTCCTCTGTCGTGAATAGGGTAGTCAGGAGCTGGCGGCAATCTGGCCAAGTGGGTTGGTGAGTTTCCATAATAGTAGTTACTAATTCTGTCAGTTCCTGGGGCTTACTAGTATAGGAGGCATAATGCGACCTCCAATTTAACAAATCAGTTGTAGAGAAAGGGATATACACATAAGTTAGGGGTCCCGCTACCACCTCATCATTATCATTCTTTACGGGCACTCCCGGGACTTGCCGTAAAGGCAGCATTTTGGCAGTAGGTGTCTTTTGGGATCTAAGGGTTATTTTTGTAATTGTCTTCGAAGGGGTCACTTTCTTTTTCTCGACAGGTTTCACTTTGGGTATATCTTTTGCTGGTTTGCTAGTGCTAGCAATCACTTGTACACTGTCCTCCTCGCCTGGGGCATTCTCTTTTTCTTCCTCTTCTACCTCTGCTTCTGACTCGCTTTTTATAGCATCCTCTTCTTCAGCTGATTCCTCTCTCTCCCCTTCGGGAGGTGGGTCAGGAGTTGGGTCCTGCTCCGGCCGTCGCTGGGGTTCTGGGGCAGGACGCTGGACTACTCTTACCGGACCTGGGGTTCGAGGCTGTCTAGGAATTATTTCTGGGGAACCAGGATCTACCAGGATGGGCTTCTTCCTGGACTTCTTATCCTGCTCTTTCATTCTAGGCTGTTCCGTTTTCTGTCTGGAATCTGTTTTCGCTAACATTATCCTGCACTGTTCCTCATAAGAGCGCTGCGCCCAGGGGGGTGGATCTTCACAAATACTTAACCAGGAATCTATATAAGGGTACTGATCGGGGTGCGCTATCCGTACTCTACGGTGTACTGACTGAATAATCTCTACATTAAACGTTCCCTCTCGGAGCCAGATGGGGTCTAGATCGGGCCACTCCCTAGTACACAAAATCTGAAAACGGGCTGCTGTCATTTTAATACCATAATCTCCTGAATATCCCTCTTTAAAATGTGCGATCATACATTCTAATGGAGTGTTTCTAGTAGACCCCGCCCCTCCCATTTCGATGTGTGCGCGCAACAACAGACAGAAGGGAAAAGGAGGGCGGACCGTGGGTAAGGGGTCCTCACGGCCCTGGAAACGTAAAAGGAATACAAATAACAAGACAAGACGACAATCGCTTCCCCCTTTTCGCGACCTGAACGCGGTCGCCCGGTCAGGAAATGCGCTACTCAGGGGTCCGCCTTCACTTGGTCCGTGCTGCCAGACCTCTCATTCACACTTCGTTCACACAATCATGCTAGCAACGTATCCCAGAATGCATTCGTTTCTATCTATTCTGACTAGTCTTTTTCCCAATTACAATAAGGATGGGGGTTTCACCCGGCGAATTCCCATGCGGGGTTACTCGGCCCTTCCTTGAGAGGTGATCAGGCTCTCTTACCAATTCCCAATATCTCGAGATTACAAATTCCAAATTCCAAGTTCCAATGGCAGTACGCTTTCTATTTCTGTCTAGACACCAAATCAAAACTATACTCACCGGATCCGGTCCTCAAACTTCCTAAGCAGGCGCATGAGTTGGACCTCGGACTCCCCTCACTCGGGTTCGAGGCGTTGGCTCCAGCCGGGCCCGGCACCCGCCGAGGTCCGACCAGCTCCCTCCGATACAAGGGACCGGCGGCGCCAGGGAGCAGCCCTCGTCGGAAGGGCGCGATCCCGGCAGGACCAAGCCTATAGAGGCGGAAAGTCGTGGTATATTGCCCTATATACACTTTGATTCCACAACTTCCCGGCCAACGCACCAAGAATATGTAGCAGCAAAGCGCAGACAAACCAATGATACCAGGAGTCTGTTCAGAAGGTTCAAATCATTTATTTGTGCACAAGTCTCAAGCAAGTCAATTTCAAAATGGCTGAGCAAAGTTTTCTAGCATTACAACAACTTTTATAGACTTCTGCTCCATTCTAGGTATAGAAAAACATTTCATTGGTCCCGGTACTCTCCCGTACCTCCCGTACCCCTTCCATTGGTCCCGGTACTGATAAGCTTATCCAATTATGTTCCTTCAGTGGGCATGGCACCTGCATACCCCCCTTCTAGTCCCAATTACAATGGTCAGTTCATCAACTTGTTACTTTCACACTCTCAAGGCCATAGAACCAATTTGTGCATGCAGAGGAGCAGGGCTCTGCAACTCATCTGTCAGCACTCCCAATTATATTCCTTGCAGATGTACTTTTTCTTATCAGTAACTTTTAAACATGTTTTTCTGTATTTTTCCATCTTTCAGTTCTGCAGTTCTGCTTATCTCAGCTAATTCAATACTTCTACTGAGTTCTATCTTACTATAGCAGCATATTGGGGGATGTGCAATCCTATGGGCCTCTTCACAGGCTTCACTTACAGGTCAAGCTAGCTAGGCCTGCCTGCTTATGTCAGACACCGTGGATCACAGGCCTGCACCTGCCACAACAAAACAAAATAAAGAAAGAAACAAAAAAGATGTTACAATTCACACTTGTCACAAAATTCCAATTTGTACTCAGTACCTCAAGAAGAAAATATACCAAAGTTACTTCAGAGAGATTCCTTAGAAACAAGAAACAATTTGAAATGAACTGGGTCAAAAAAGGGTATACTCATTACCCTGAAGCCTGACTAGACACCTATAGGAAAACCTCAAATAAAATGAGGCCCTATGGCAACCAACCTAGGCCTAAGATGGAGGAAAACCTTCCTCCTTGTCTGGGTGGCCTTAGCCAAATCAAGGAACACTGCCACCCTCTGACCACATAAAGAAACATGTAAAGTAATTCTTAAAAATGAAAGATTTATCTGCCTCAGAACTCAAAACTACAATCAATGTGGCACGTGTATTTATATTATCTGAGGAGAACTCCAAAAATGCTGACAAGTCTAATCTGTCCACTGACACCAGAAAATCCAGTCAGTCTTCCTCAAGATTTGGCTGTTTTCTCCTTCTAGATAGATAGTAAAATTGACACACCAATATTTCCTCTGGTTTAGAAACCTTGAAAATATCCTTGATATATATACACCGGAGTTCACGAGGTGCCAGTAGCCTAGTTTTAGGGAAATTCAAAAGTCTGATATTTCTAGCTCATACAGGCTGATGCAGAAAGCCTACTCTGAAGTCGCACACTACTAACTATGTATGCCTCTATCCATTGCATCGATAGAGAGTGACTTCAGCACTGGCGTACAGAACGGGGTGCATATGGAAATCAGCCATGCGTTAAACTATGGCACAAATGCCAGTGTTAACCTGGGAATGCAAGCAAACACATACATACAGAAGTCAGTGCAAATTTGGTCTGCTCTCCCAGAGAAGCAGGGTCATCTGAAGGGAAATTTGACACTTCACCTCAGATGATCCAGCATTGGAGAAAGCCCTGGATACCATCAAAATTCTGTTTGGGAGCCAATTCCCCCGACACCAACCCTCCAACAGAAACCGAATCTCTGGTGGCCCAGCAGCCTCGAACTTCCCCCACTCAATTAAAAATAACCCTGGTGTCCCAGCAGCCCTGAATCTCTCACACACTCTCCCACCCAATTAAAAATAACCCTGGTGGCCCAGCTGCCCCGAACCCCCCCCTCACCTGGTACCTTTATTTATTTATTTACTTTCTTTTATATACCGCGCTATTTTCCATCAGTGCGGTTTACATGGAACCATTTTCAAACACATTTCAACCATTTGATTTGTGTTTACAATTAACAGGTATCAGAACTTGGATCGAAACAACCATGGAGTGGCACCATTGCCCACATGCTCCCGCCATCTTGAAAAATGGCAGTACCTGACCCCACATGGTGCATCCTGGCTTGCACTGGCTCGGATCAGACAGACATATAAGGTAAAAAATGCCTTATATGGCAGTTTGACCCTGCCTGGTGCATCCCAGGAGGCACCATGTGGGATAATTGCTGCCATCTTTCAAGATGGTGGTGCGGAGCAGGAGCACATGGACAATGCTCCTGTTCTATCATAAAGGAACTGGGTGGGGGATTTAGGGCCACTGGGCCAGCAGGATTATTTTTAATTGGGTGGATGTGGAGATCAGTTCCACTGGGCCACCAGGGTTATTTTTAATTGGGTGGGTGGGTGGGGGAAGGATGAGGACTGCTGGGCCACCAGGTTATTTTAATTGGGTAGGGGTAATCAGGGCCTCTGGGCCACCTGGGATTTGGTGTCTATCAGGGGTCAATGTCAGGGCATTGGACCCCTGTCAGTATGTTGATGGCATCAGAGGCTTTCCCTGATGCCTGGATCATCTGAAGGGAAGTTTAACACTTCACCTCAGATGATCCAGGCATTGGGGAAAGACCCTGCTGCCATCAAAATATTGTCGGGGGCATGAGCAAGACGTTTAAGCCACCTCAGACCCAGGTGTAGAGATATTGGTGCTTCGACTGATTACATAATCCTCTATGCATTTCTCTGCATCGGGTGCAGAAAATATTAGCATGCCATGTTAATATGCACAGCTCATTTACCTATAATTTAAATACACTTGGCGTTACTGTGTTCACTTGCTTTTCCTTTGCTATTTACGCATGCGTCAGTCTCTTTTCTGCATTTGGTCTGTTAGAACTTGTACTTATAAGTTGCATTATCTGCATGCAAAGTGCGTGCTAATTTTCTGCATCAGCCTGTTAGTGCATTTTCCATCATCTCCCAATTTCAAATGCAATGATAGGCTATCCTTAACAAAGGCAGCACTAGTGTCCTGAGAGGTCTTAACTTGCGATTCCATATCACTCACTTGTTCTAAACTACAGAGTCTATCCTCATGTTCCTCAAATTTGGCCACAGATTTCTGAGAAAATTCAGAGGTCTTAGTAATAAAGTTACTCACAGCAGCCTCGATTCTCATCAGGGCAGCCCACAAATCTTCCAATGCCACCTTCTTCCTTGGTGATTGAGCAGGAAGAGCCAGCCCCTTATTTCCAGAACCGAACACTGGCCTAGGGCATTGAACCGCAGGCTTTGATGAAAAAATCACACCTTTTTGAGCCTCCAAGCCCAAACCAGCCTAGATGAGAACTTCCCTGGTAGCCACCAGGCATCCTGAACAAACAGATCCGCCGGCGACCCTGTGTTCTTGCTTATCAGGCTGAACAATCCCTGGCTCTCCAAACTCAGAGTGTTGTGAGATCTCAATGATGTTCAGATGCCGGGATTCAGGCTTTGGTGTGGGGGGGGGGGGGGCAGTCTGCTGGAGCTTAATGACGCTCTGACATCTTACAAGCTGCGCTCTCCCAAAGACTGAACACTGCCAGAGCTGGCCCAACCATTGTGCAGGAATGTTGACCGCACATGGCCTTGCACTATGGGGGGCCCTGCTCATGCCTGGCCGGTTTCAGAGGGAGCCAGTGAGGCCTGAAGCTCGGTGCTGTGGCTTATCTCTGCACAGCTGCAGGAGTAAACAGCAGCATTTTGCTTTACTCCCACAGTGTAAGTCAGATACCAGTACCATTGAGTTCAGGAAGTTAAACAGAGGCTCTTCCTGTCTTGCACAAGACAGGAAGTGCCCCTGTTTAACATCCCAGCACTCAGCATGCCAGCAGACTGAGACTTATAGCCATGGGAATGAAGGAAAACGCTGTTTACTCCCGTGGCTGTGCAGAGGTGAGCTGGGTTTTGGGCCTCACCGGCTCCCTCTGAAGCCAGTCAGGCACATGTGGGGCTCTTCATGGTGTGGGACCATATGGAGGAGGTGTGTGGAAGAGAGAGCCCCTGGCCTGTAAGAAGACTAGGGACTAGAATGGGAAATGCGCTAATGTTGGGGGATGGGGAGATAACTATTGAAAGGGAGATAATGCTGAGAGGGGCTGAGACTGGAGTGGGCTGATATTGGGGGGGGGGGGGCAGGACTGGAAAAGGACTGATGTGGGGGATGGAGGAACTGGACTGGAACTGATGCTGGGAGGGACTGGAACTGGAGGAATACTGATACTGGGAAGCTAGGACAGGAAATGAGCTGATGCTGGGGATGGGGAGCCTGGGCATGGAAGGGAGATGATGCTGGAAGAGATTGGACTGGAGGAGGATTGATACTAGAAGGGCTAGGATTGGAAAAGAGCTGATGCTGGGGGATGGAGGGACTGGAAGGGAGCTGATGCTGGGAGGGACTGAAGGAGGACTGATACTGGGGGCTAGGACTAGTGGGCTGATGCTGAGGGATAGAAGAATGGGATTGGAAGGGAGCAGATGCTGGAAGGGACTGGAACTAGAAGGTAGCCGATGCTGGGAGAGGACTAGTAGGGGGTAGGGCTGGTACTGGAGGGAGAAAAAAAGAAGCTGGGGAGTGAAGAGGTAGAGGGGAACAGATATTTTGTGTGGGAGGGAAGAAAAGTCTATGATTGACTAGGTAATGGGAGAGTAAGTGGGGGTTTGAAGATGGAGGGATGAAATTTGAGTTGGTGAAAAAGGAACAAAGAAAGAAATGGAGGAAAGAGCACAAAGGGAAAGATCAGTACGTTAGAGGCAGATGTAGAGAGAGAATGGAAAAAAGTAAAAGAGAGAAGAAAGGACAAATGGAGGGCAGACAATGGAGAGCTAGTGGATGGCGCAAAGAAAGCAGAAGAAAGCAACTGGGGCAATTGCAACTAAAAAATAAAATGCCCAAACAACAAAAGGTAGAAGAAAGCTATTTTATTTTGAATTTATTAACTGGAATATGTCGGCTCTGGGAAATGTGCGTCACTAACATCTTTGCGTTTTCTTTAGTATAAGAGGAAATTCATTTATAATTTTATTTCTCCAGTGTTGTTGTACATTCCAAGTTTGACTTTTGGGGTTTCCAGTTTAATTATTGTCTTCATATTTCTGTTCATGACCTGTTGGTATTTCTGTTCATGACCTGTTGGTATTCAGAAAAAAGCTAAAGACGCATCTTTTCCAGACACACTTCAATCCCACATAACCTCTTGCACCATGCACAAGGAAAGAGCACTACACATCAAACACCTATAGACTCCGACAACCTGTAAATATGTACATACATGTGTAATCAATGTCTTGCAATCAAGTGTAAACCTGTAATCTGAATGTTTGTGTCCTGTACTGAATCATTATGTATGTTTTAATCCATGGCCTGTACAACCATACTGTTATGTATAGCAAACCGCTGCTGATCACTGGAAGTAGCGGGATATAAGTGTACACTAAATAAATAAATAAATATTTCTAAATTGTGATCTCTTGTTCTGTGTTTGGTGATGGTCTATGTTTGGTGATGGTCTATGTTCTGCATGTGTAACTGAGCTGAGGTATTCTGTCCATATAGTTTCTGTTTGACAGTGCCACTCATTCTCTTTCCCCAGTTGGAGATGTATTGGTATTCTCTGAGAAGTATTGGTGTAATATTTGCAATGTTGCCTTTTGATAGGTAGAGTTTGGTGCCTTGTGAGTCCTGGTAGTGCTGTATGATATAGCGGGTTTGCTATGGGTTCTAAATGTATACCAAATCAACATGATCTCCCTATAACTTATCACCAGCCCTCTACAGCTAAAAATGGCCTTTGGATTCTAAACCTACCTACAACCCCTAAAGCATGCAACTTTTTTTGTCGGATCATTCACCGTGAGAGGAAACAATTCCACTCCTGAAGTGAACCCTCCTTTTTGCTCAATAATTCAATGGCTGCTCATCAGCCCAGCTAACAAAAACAGCACCTGCTGCCGTCAGCAAAATCAATCCGTTTTCTTTAAAAATGTAATAGAGGCAATCCGATCTCCCCCGATCCACAGGCTCCCAAAACAAACACCGCAGCTCATTCAATCCCCCACTAGAATTAGTATTATGAAAGAGGACTTAGCTGCTTGGAAATAGAAGCTATTCCACTCCGTCCATATATTCTTTGAAGGCTTTTTCCACTCCACGTGAAGGAGATAGAGAATCCACTATTCATCGACAGGTGGTCCGCCTCACTCCACAACAAACGCGGTTCAGGCGACACCAAAGGTGTTTCAAGCCCACTGCTCCTCTCCAGCTCTTCCTCAGGCAATGTGAACCTCGCCCAAAACTCACCGTTTAAATCAGGTGATAAAATGACGCTAAAGTTCAAAGGTCACTATTCCACAGCTTTATTGAGCATCCAAACGCAATCCCCACCAGTCAATATCAGCATTCATGCCTTTAGGCATTGTAGATTGCAAACGGAAAATCCACTGCTGCTCTTTAAAGTGCAGCCGGGCTGTTCGGTCACCCCCACGTGGAACGGGAGCAACCACTTCCAAAATCCTCCACCGGAGGTCCCGAAAATAGTGGTTGTAGTGGAAGTACAGATCGAACTTGACGGGGCAGCAGTTTCAAGCACTCCGGACACTGAGAGATGAATCTTCAGTGGTTATCTGCCGGGCGGATAAGGGGGGAGCCACGGTTTTGCTACGGCGGGAAGATTATCATCGGACAGTGCAACTACATCTAGCTAACCCGAAGTATTATGAAGCCTTAGCAGTGGATCCAACTCCGGAGTTAAAGTCCACTATTCGGACTCTAACCCAGGAGGCTTTTGAACGACATTGGATAACACAACAGGAATATCATTTTTTGAATCTCTCTTCCCCGTTAATTCCCATTTTGTACATGGTACCGAAAGTGCACAAATCTATACAGGACCCTCCGGGGAGACCAATCGTTTCCTGTCGGGATTCGGTTTTAGAACCCCTATCGAAGTTTTGTGATCACTTTTTTCAACCTCTGATGCTTTCAGCACAGTCCTACGTTCGGGACTCGTTTCATTTGCTTTCTGAAGTAGCCTCATTGACCCTTCCAGCTGGGACGTTATTGGTAACCCTGGATGTGGTCTCGTTATATACGAACATTCCCCAACAGGGGGCTTACGATGTTTTGGAGAGCCTAAATTGGTCCCTTCCACCGCGTTTACCCAAGGCATTTGTTTTGCGGTTACTTCATTTGGTGCTGTTCCAGAATTATTTCTTATATGAACACCAATTGTACCATCAAATATATGGAGTGGCGATGGGGGCCACGGTGGCCCCGTCGGTGGCCTCCTTATATGTTACAAATTTTGAAGAGAAGTATGTTTATAAATCCCCATGGTTTCGGGAAGTTTTGATTTGGAAGAGATTTCTGGATGACATTTTTTTCATTTGGATGGCATCAGAGGCTTCTTTGCAAGAATTTCTACGGTGGTTGAACTCTGTGGATTCAGATTTGCAGTTTACAGCTCGGTTCCATTGTCAACAAATTGAGTATTTGGACATTTTGCTGTTTATACAGGGTACAAGACTTTGTAGCACGTTGTATCGTAAGCCTGTCCAGAAGAATGTTTTATTACAATACTCCAGTTTTCATCCTCCAGCGATGCGTAAAGGTCTTCCCTTTGGGCAGTTTCTGCGCATACGGAGTTTGTGTTCATCAGTGGGAGAGTACCGATTGCATGCCAAAGCCCTTAGCCAGCGCTTATGTCAGAGGGGTTACCCACTAGCTTTGATTCGGATGGCCTGATTGGTGGGGGGTTCCTGGGGGATCTCAGAATAAGTTGTTGTCTCCCAGTAGGCAGAAGGATGTGGTAATCAGTGTGTTGCCTTATGTGCCTACGGTTTCGACCCTAGTGCACATTTTGAAGAAACATTGGGCTTTGTTATCTCTTCACCCTTGTTTCTGCAAGCCCTTGATGGTAGCCTATCGGCGTTCCCGTACAATAGGTGATTGGGTGGTTCGGACCCAGCCAAGAGAGCCATCTGAACACTTGGGGTTGCAGCGAGGGCATTTTGCCTGTGGGACATGTGACTTTTGTGCTTTAACGTTACCAGGGGAAACTTGGGAAGATCCGAGCACGAGGCTATGTCATCGCTCTACCGTGCACTCTACTTGTCAATCTGAATTTGTAGTGTATTTACTTTTATGCCCCTGTGGTCTCAAATATGTAGGGCGCACCATTCGACCAATCAGGAAGCGTTTACTTGAACATCGCTCGCGGATAGACAAGCGACTAGAAGGGGCTCCTGGAGTGTTTCATTGTCAGCAAGCGAACCACTATTTTCGGGACCTCCGGTGGAGGATTTTGGAAGTGGTTGCTCCCGTTCCACGTGGGGGTGACCGAACAGCCCGGCTGCACTTTAAAGAGCAGCAGTGGATTTTCCGTTTGCAATCTACAATGCCTAAAGGCATGAATGCTGATATTGACTGGTGGGGATTGCGTTTGGATGCTCAATAAAGCTGTGGAATAGTGACCTTTGAACTTTAGCGTCATTTTATCACCTGATTTAAACGGTGCGTTTTGGGCGAGGTTCACATTGCCTGAGGAAGAGCTGGAGAGGAGCAGTGGGCTTGAAACACCTTTGATGTCGCCTGAACCTTGTTTGTTGTGGAGTGAGGCGGACCACCTGTCGATGAATAGTGGATTCTCTATCTCCTTCACGTGGAGTGGAAAAAGCCTTCAAAGAATATATGGACGGAGTGGAATAGCTTCTATTTCCAAGCAGCTAAGTCCTCTTTCATAATACTAATTCTAGTGGGGGATTGAATGAGCTGCGGTGTTTGTTTTGGGAGCCTGTGGATCGGGGGAGATCGGATTGCCTCTATTACATTTTTAAAGAAAACGGATTGATTTTGCTGACGGCAGCAGGTGCTGTTTTTGTTAGCTGGGCTGATGAGCAGCCATTGAATTATTGAGCAAAAAGGAGGGTTCACTTCAGGAGTGGAATTGTTTCCTCTCACGGTGAATGATCCGACAAAAAAAGTTGCATGCTTTAGGGGTTGTAGGTAGGTTTAGAATCCAAAGGCCATTTTTAGCTGTAGAGGGCTGGTGATAAGTTATAGGGAGATCATGTTGATTTGGTATACATTGGGTTGATTTCCAGGGGTGTACGTAGTTGGATGGGTTCTAAATGAGCAGGATTTATAGAAATTCCTAATGTGCCTGGCAGTTGGCACTGGAGTATAGTAATGTAGAAATCTGGCAGTCTCTGTATCCTCACTGCCCATGCAAATAGTATTCAGACACTCATTAAGAAGAATGTTTACTAAAAGTTAATGTGCATTCACAAATGTTAATATGTGCTAAGTGCAGCAACACCCATTTATTTCTACTGGCGCAGTGACACTTAACTCACATTATTATTAAGTAAACATGCCCCTAAGTCATTGCCAGGACAAAAAAAAGAGGTTTTTGAAGGGCTTCTTTGAAAGGAGCCTAAAATTGTAGATGGGCAATGTATACACTTTAAAAAAAATAACTTAAATTTATGCAAATGAGGTCCAGTGAATATGCAAGTAAGGCCCCACAATGAGTCTCCGAACCTGGCCCTGCATGACCCTTGGGCCACCCCTGCACTAGGTGGTAGAGCTGCACAGGGGATGACATGCTTATCCATGGTCCCTGGGCAGGTATGTTTTTCTGCAAACCTTTTCCTTTGCTTTTGGGGCTCAACTTGGCTTACAAACAGCAGCATGAAGGAATAAAGTGGCCACTCATGCAGCCAGTTATGGAGCCATCTTGGATCCCCCAACTATTGGATTTTAAATCTGCAGCTGAGATGAAAATGGAGCCTTAATGGGCTACCGAGGATTCTTTTTTTTTCTTTTTTTTGCACATACGTAGGTGAGGCATTGCATGGATATTTTGACCAAGACTAGTCCAGAGTTTTGGACCCCTTTTCAAGAGAATCATTTCTTACGGGGGGGGGGGGGGGGGGGGGGTGGTATCTGAAAATCACACTTGGGTGAAACTAGTGAGGAAGCTCAGTGGTACAAAGATTTGAGCGTTTTGCATGCTCTGATTGTAAGATGGAAGAGTGTGTTATGAGGACTATACTCTCTCTCTCTGAGAGCTTTATGCATAGGTAAGTACAATTTAAGTTTCTCTGGCGCAGTTATGTCCATAGAAGGTGGGCCTTTAAGGTTGGATTGGTAACTAATGATTAAAGCCTAAAACATGGTGCAGATAAAAACTCCTTTATTCATAGTAACATAGAATATGATAGCAGATAAAGACTAGTATGGTCCATCTAATTTGCCCAGTAAGGTGGCCAGGGTGGTTGTAATTGTCTGCTCTATGCATGTGTTTAGGGTTGTAGCTGATGCTCCGTGCAAGTCACCCCCCTTCTCTGCCTGTGTTTGGGTTTGTACCCGCTGCTCCGTGCAAGTTACTCCCCCTCTGCCTGTGTTTAGAGTTGTACTCACCTCTCTTTGCAGGTCACTTTACCTCTATTTATTGAAGAGTAAAATATATTTAAGTTTTCTTTGATTTCATCCTCTTGCTATAAAGGGATCCATTATGTTTGTCCCATGCCATTTTGAATTCTGTCACTGTATTCGCCCTCACCATTTCCATCGGGAGGGCATTTCAAGCATCCACCACCCTTTCAGTGAAAAAGTATTTCTTGATATTGCTTTTAAGTTTACCACCTTGAAGTTTCATCGTATGCCCTCTAGTTTTACAGATTCCCCTCCTTTGAAAAAGGTTTGTTTATTAATACCCTTTAAGTATTTAAATGTCTGTATCATATCTCCCCTAACCCTTCTCTCCTCTAGGGTATACAAAATTAGGTCTTCAAGTCTCTTCTCAAATGTCTTCTAGCACAGGCTCCAAATCATTTGGTTGCCTTCCTCTGAACCGTTTTAAGTCTTTTTATATCCTTAGTGAGATATGGCCTCCAAAACTGAACACAGTACTCCAAGTGAGGCCTCACCAATAACTTGTATAGAGGCATTAATACCTCCTCCTTTCTCCCAGTTATTCCTCTCTCTGTGCAGCCCAGCATCCTTCTGGCTTTGGTCTTGGCACATTGTTTTGCCACCTTGAGATCCTCAGACACTATCACTATGAGGTCCCTCTCCTGACCCGTGCATGCCAGCCTCTCACTCCCTATTGCATACAGTTCCTTTGGATTTTTGCAACCCAAGTGCATAACTATGCACTTCATTGCATTAAATCTTAACTGCCAAGCATTAGACCATTCTTCCAGTGTTTTTAGATCTTTCCTCATGTTTTCCACTCCCTCAGAAGTGTCCACTCCCTTGCAAACTTTTGTATCATTTACACAAAGACAGACTTTTCCCTTCAATCCTTCTGCAATATCATTCACAACTACATTGAATAGTATCAGTCCTAGGACTGATCCCTGAGGCACACTACTATACACTGTCCTTTCTTCTGAGTGAGTGTTGTTTACCACCACCTTCTGTCGTCTGTCAATCAAAAACTTTCTGATCCACTTCTCCACCTTGGGACCTATCCCCAGGCTGCTCAGCTTTTTGATAAGCCTCCTATGAGGAACAATATCAAAGTCTTTGCTGAAATCTAGGTAGATCACATCCATCACATGCCCTTGATCTAGTTCCCTGGTCACCCAGCCAAAGAACTCAATTAAATTTGTTTGGCATGATCTTCCTTTGGTAAAACCATGTTGCCCTGCATCATGCAATCCATTGGTTTCTAGAAAGTCCACTATTCTTTCCTTCAAGAGCACCTCCATTACTTCTCCCACCACTGAGGTAAGGCTTACTGGCCTATAGTTTGTAACCTCTTCCCTATTAACACTTTTGTGAAGAGGTACCACATCAGCCCTTCTCCAGTCCTGAGCAACCTCTCCCATTTCCAAGCATCTATTAAAACCATCCTTTAAAGGCCCTACCAGAACCTTTCTGAGCTCTTTCAGTATCCTGGGATGTATCCCATCTGGCCTCATGGCCATGTCCACTTTCAGTTTTGCAAACTGTTCCAAAACATCATCTTCTAAGAATGGCGTTGTACCTGCTCCATTCCCATTTGTATATTTATTTTATTTATTTATTTATACATTTTTCTATACCGCCTCTTCCAGAGATCAGAGGCGGTTTACAGGTAACAAAACGTTAATAATAGCAAGTTATTATTATTTGTCAATCCTACATGATCCTTCTTCAGGGTTTTCTTTCATGAATACAGAACAGAAGTATTTGTTTACCTTTTCACTTTTTCAATGTCACTTTCCACAAATCTTTCCTTGGCACTTTTGAGTCTTGTAATTCTACCTCTGATCTTCCTCTTCTCCTGAATATACTTGAAAAAAGCTTTGTCTCCACGCTTCACATCTTTAGCCATCTTTTTTTTCTGCCTTTGCTTTTTCTATCCTTATTTTTCTCTTTATCTCTTTTAGCTTTATCCTGTATTCTTTTCTGTGTTCCTTTTTTTGTGATCTTCTGAATTTTGTGAAAGCTGTGTTTTTTGCCTTTATTTGTGCAGCCACTTTGGTGAACCATATAGGTTTCCTTTTCCTCTAGTTTTTCTTTACTTTCCTTAAATATATATCTATTGCCCCTTTTATTGTCTATTTTAGTTTAGCCACTGCAATTCCACTTCTCTTATATTGTATCTCGTCCCACCCTGCCAACTTCTCCTTCATGTACTTTCCCATTATACTGAAATCAGTGTTTTTGAAGTCTAGGACATTGACAGGCTGATGCAGAAAACTAGCACGGCCTTTAAGCACAGATAACGCCACTTTTAAGCACACTTACTGCTCCCGCCAAATGCAGAAGAAAGACAGATGTACGTTTAAACAGCAAAGGAAAAACTAGCATACAGTTAATGCCAAAAGTATTTCAATTTATTTAAATTAGAGGCAAATGCACATAATAAAATCAATTCCAAAGAGTAACCTCGCAAGAGATAGTAGCAGGTAAATGAGTTGCAATGCTTTTGTCAGATGCACCGTCAGGAAAGGAACAACTTCACTCCCAAATGACCTGAACATCCCTTTTATTCATTTAATGTTCCTTAACAATTTTTCGTTTATTTTTCCGTTATTTTCTTAATCTGTAAAATTCACCAAACCAACCAAAAATACAGACTTATCTGAGGTTTCTGCCCATCAAACTGTCAAGTCCAGGCGTCACCAAAGCTGCCATTCAATATGCCCCTGCACAACATACACGTTTCAAGCTCTTGGCTCTACTTCAGGTGCCATAGGACAAGCAAACAAGCCAGCATTTAGACCAAGACCCCCAGGAGGACCAACCGCTTATAAAACATCTGCTATTTAAATACCCGCTTACAGTTTGAAAAGGCTGACAAAATAATGATGTCATTTTTGAGGAATCACCAATAAGGGAAGGGAATTTCCCACAGAGAAGGGGAAGCCCTCACCCCATTGGTTACCATTAGTACAGACTTGGCCAATCGTTCTCCAGATTCAAACCACTAGAGCTCACAGAGTTCAGTTTAAATATTCATTGTTGCTCCACCCATTGAAATTTAAATATCCTGACTCCTCCCCCCCCCCCCCCCCGAGGGTACTCCAGTATGTAATCAATAATTGTCCAATGAAAACTACATGATTCATAGGCAGGCAATGGAGATGATCACGCAGTTGACTGGTTGCGTGAAGCATGCCAAACATAGCTTAATTGGATGGATGGTACGTCCAATATACAACAGATCGCAAGGGCAACACAAAGCATAAACAACAAAGATAGATGTAAGGTGGTATGCCATTTAGTGGAATAAGCCCGACCAGAACCAGAATCACCCCATGTGTCCCCTTCCAATGTGGTAGCACAATATGTGCAATTATTACAAGCAAAATGTCCAGGTTCCCCTTGATTCTTATTCAGTAGGTCTGATGGTAATGCTGATTTCACCAACCGCTCTTTAATGTTGGAACCTCTAGTATGAGCCATAGTCAAATATTTATTGAAACGAGCATGAAGTCTCAAGATGAGCCAATGTTTCTTCAATAATTTTATAATCTGTGAAGTATTTTGCACAAAAGGAAATATGCCCACAATAGAATCACTGTCCCAAATCAGTGTCTTAACAGGCTCATCAAATATTAACCATTCAAGATGTGTAAAGTATGCTCATTTTAAAGCCCTCCTAATCACATGATCCTGTGAATCCTTTGCAAAACTCACAATGGATTACATATTACACTTTTTAGGAAATCGGTACAGCATAATAGCCTGTTGTGCTATCATAGTCACCATCTGGGGCCTTTCTCTGGGGTCTTCCTTATGGCCAGTTTTTTATTTCATTTATTTATTTACATTCTCTTATATACTGCACTATTCTGCATCAATGCAGTTTACATTGAACAAACTGAAATTACATTGAACAGGGCATTATAACTTGGAGATAACTATTTTACAGGGAACATGGGCTATGGAGGGTTAAGTGGCTTGCCCAAGATCACAAGGAGCACCTGTGGGACTAGAAACCCCAGTCCTTCTGGCCCAAGGTTGCTGTCCTCTAGTGGGATTTGAACCCCCAATCTTCCGGCCTGAAGTACCTTGCCCCAACCACTAGGCCACTCCTCCACTCCTTTTTAAGACTGTCATATTTGCTCTACTTTGGAAGAGTTTAATTTCACGCAAAGAATTTACAGGAATGTTTGCATCACTGATCAGTGAGCTTCAACAAAGGAAGGGGATCATTCTGTGCTGGCTGTCCACTGCCTGTATGGCCTGTCTGATCCCACGGGGGCTAGACATGCCTGTAGGATCAGAATCTGATCTACCGGCCTGGATGTGCAGGCCGGGCCCTGATTCTGATCAGCCACATGTCCTTCACCTACCCGGCTAACTTGGCCATGCTCCTGAATGGAGCCACAGTGCCATGGTGTCCCGTCGCCATGGTACCATGGCTACATTCAGGAGCCACGATCATCGGCCGACAAAGAGATCTGTGTTTCCCTGCAGCCCGACCACCAATATGGCCTTCCAAGGCCAGGGTGGGGATGCGGGAAACCCCCTGCACCCCCTCATCTGCTCCTCCAGGTCCCACGCCGTGATCCCCCACTGTCCAGGTGGACTTATTCCATCTTCAAGGTAGAATAAGTCCCCCATCTACATTGAAGGCCGCAGACGTAAGGGTCAACCTCTGTATCGGCCCTGTACGTCCAGGGTCAGTCGCCCACTGCATGCCCTCGCTCCTCCCCTGACCCATCCCCTCCCGCCCACAAACAGGGCTCCCCGCACAAACTGGCAATACATGTGGGGAACTCTATCCCTGGCCACTCCCATATTTGTTTTTGGAATATCTCAATAATATCTTTGTTCTAACAGTTGCTTTTCAGATTTTCTCCCTGATATTTGACCTCTAGATGTCCACAAGAATTTTGGTGAATCCAACCCATGGTGTTTTCAGAATTACCTTAGTAAGTCTACTGCATGGGATGTCATGGAAAGATGCCATTTTATGCCTTTATTCCATTCTCATTATAATAATGAAATCAGAAATGTTCACATCTGACATACACTGCTTCTTAGACTCTGGGAGAAAGTTCATCTAGGCTTATATTTTTTAATCCAGTTCTACGATATGGCATACATAACCAACATTGGCTGACTAAGATGTTGACTTAAAAATGAATCCTTTGAATTGTAATGGCAAAATTCTTCCAGGAGAAAAGTCGTGTTTTTTAAGAAAGTAGAGAAGACCAGTAAAATGTACAATCTGAAGAAAACTTCCAGCAAATTAGATGAAAAAGTCTCAAATCTTATCCTTGTGCTACACTGTGATGGCACCCCTATATAATAAGCATTCTCAGGCAGAGCTGTAGAAAAGCAATTTCAGTGCATGGAATATAAAAATGCTATCAGGGAATATAAACCATTACTTAAACTGACTGATGCCTCAGGGCTCTATTCGTGCAAAAAATACTTATGTCATTAGAGCATGTGCTTGTTTTCTGCTTGATAATGCACTTGGTTGTCAGTGGGCCTTCTATATAAGGTCTATTAAGAAAATTATTCATTTTAATTGCACAGAAAGCACACAATGGTTACATGCATTTGAGTTTATATATAATCTTTATAGGTGTTAGAAAACATGCAGTATATTTCTTCTTTTTGTGTGTCTATTTGTGCATTCAATGAGACTTTTTTCCCTATGGCATAACACTTTTTCACGCCTCTGGCAAATAGCTTTAAGGTGCCATTCAGTTAGCACAAAGACAAAGACAAGTCATGAAAAAAATATGGACAGTCTTATCTGTCCACAAAGTTATGTAGCAAAAAGGGATAGGAAATGTGCACACCATTTCTTTTTACCATCTCGGTCTGTATTCACTTGGCCCATGTCAGAGATGGAGCAGACACCCACCATAGAAAAGGTCAATGTTCTCTATCGAAAGTATGACACTTACTGGCCAATAGTGAGCAGTGGAAAGGAGCATCTTTTTTAAATGCCAGCTGAGGTGTTTGAAGAAACAGGCATATTCAATGCCACTATAAGGATGGCCGGCAGCACTTAATACGAGTGTAAACAGCACTTTCCAGTACTCACAATATTTATAACAGTGAAAGTCAGCCACCATATATATAGCAGTCTGTCAGGACCCTATTTTTTCTATCCTAGCATTAGATTCTTAGCTATACAGATAGAGGGGCATTCTGTGCTGGCTGTCTCCCCCCTGTCCGGCCGATTGGAATCGGGCTGTACAGAGGTAGACCTGATTCTAATCTCATAAGGGCTAGACGTGCCTGTGGTATCAGAATAGGGTCTATGGCATGGAAGTGCAGGCTGTGCCCTGATTCCAATCAGCTGCACGTCCAGCCCATATACCCGGCTAACTCAGCCAAGCTCCTGAATGGAGTCATAGTGCCATGGCATCCTGTCGCCATGCCACTGCAGCTCCATTTAGGAGCCGTGATCCCCTGCCGCAGAAAACAATCTTCTTTCCCTGCAGCCTGACCCCCGATCTGACCTTCCATGGCCAGGGCAGGGCTGCGGGGAACCCCCTACCCTCTCTCGCCCTCCTTACCGGGCCCATCCACGTCATTTCGCTCGGTCCAGAGGGACTTATTCCACCTCTAAGAACATAAGAACATAAGACATGCCATACTGGGTCAGACCGAGGTCCATCAAGCCCAGTATCCTGTTTCCAACAGTGGCCAATCTAGGTCATACGTACCTAGCAATATCCCCAAAAGACACAGGTTCCACAGTGCTTGTACTGGGTCAAGCACTGATATCCTGGGTCCCTTTTTAATAGTGGTTTATGGACCTTTCCTCCAGGAACTTGTCCAAACCTTTTTTAAACCCAGCTATACTAACAGCCCTTACTACATCCTCCGGTAACAGATTCCAGAGCTTGATTACACGTTGAGTGAAAAAATATTTTCTCTTATTTGTCTTAAATAGTTTACCCTGTAGCTTCATTACATGTCCACCAGTCTTCCTATATTCTGATAGCGTAAACAATTGATCCACGTTTATCCGTTCCACTCCATTCATTAATTTATAGACCTCTATCATATCTCCCCTCAGCCGTCTCTTTTCCAGGTTAAAGAGCCCTAACCTTTTTAGCCTCTCTTCATAGGAGTAGCCTTCCATCCCCTTCACCAATTTGGTTGCTCTTCTCTGTACTTTTTCTAATAACGCTATGTCCTTTTTAAGATACGGTGACCAGAATTGCACACAATATTCAAGGTGCGGTCGTACCATGGAGCGATACAGAGGCATTATAATATCCTTTGTTTTATTCTCCATCCCTTTCCTTATGATACCTAGCATTCTATTTGCTTTCTTGGCCGCCGCTGCACACTGGGCCGAGGGTTTTAACATGTTATCCACGATGACTCCTAAATCTTTTTCCTGGGTGGTGGTTTCTAATGTGGAGCCTTGCATCGTGTAACTATAGTGTGGGTTGTTCTTTCCTAGGTGCATAACTTTGCACTTGTCCACATTAAATTTCATCTGCCATTTGGATGCCCAGTCTTCCAATTTATCCAGATCCTCCTGCAGTTTTCCACAATCCACTTGGGTTTTAACAACTTTAAACAGTTTTGTGTCATCTGCAAATTTGATAACCTCACTAGTTATTCCCTCTTCCAGGTCATTTATGAATATGTCAAAAAGTAGCGGACCCAGTACAGATCCCTGGGGTACTACACTATTCACCTTTTTCCATTGGGAATATTGGCCATTTAGCCCTACCCTCTGCTTTCTATCTTTTAACCAGTTCCCGATCCACAATAGTACACTGCCTCCTATCCCATGACTTTTTAGCTTTGCCAAAAGTCTCTGATGGGGGACCTTGTCAAAAGCTTTCTGAAAGTCCAGATACACTATATCAACCGACTCACCTTTGTCTACCTGTTTATGCATACCTTCAAAAAAACATATCAGATTAGTAAGACAAGATCTTCCTTGTCTAAAGCCATGTTGGCTGTCTCCCATTAGGCCATGACTATCTACATGCTGTGTAATTTTGTTCTTTATGATGGTTTCTACCATTTTCCCTGGTACTGACGTCAGGCTCACCGGTCTGTAATTTCCCGGGTCACCCCTGGAACCCTTTTTAAAAATTGGTGTTACGTTGGCGACCCTCCAATCTTCAGGTATTACAGATGATTTTAATGAAAGTTCACAGATTACCAATAGCAGGTCTGAAATCTCATATTTCAGTTCTTTCAACACTCTGGGATGTATACCATCCGGTCCAGGTGATTTGCTACTATTCAGTTTATCAAATAGTTGTAATATATCTTCCCGGTGTAGCGATATTTCTCTCAATTCCTCTGCAGTATCACCTTTAAATACCACTTCAGTCTTGGATATCATCCCTACATCTTCCTCAGTAAAGACCGAAGCAAAGAATTCATTCAGTCTCTCTGCTATAGCCTTGTCTCCTCTTACTGCCCCTTTTACCCCTCAATCATCTAATGGTCCAATTGACTCTCTCACAGGCCTTTTGCTACGAATGTACTTGAAAAAGTCTTTATTTCGTGTTTTTGCTTCCGTAGCAATTTTCTTCTCAAATTCCCGCTTTGCCTGCCTTATCAATGCTTTGCATTTAACTTGCCAGTGCTTGTGCTGTTTCCAGTTTTCATCATTTGGCTCTTTTTTCCATTTCCTGAAGGTTGCTTTTTTGGCAGCAACAGCCTCTCTGACCTCACCTTTAAACCATGCTGGCAGTTTTTTGGACTTTCTTCCACTTTTCTTAATGCGTGGAATACAGCTGGTCTGGGCTTCGAGGATAGTATTTTTAAATAACACCCAAGCTTGCTGTAAGTCTTTAACCTTTGGAAACGCTCCTTTTAGTTTTTTCCTAACTATATTCCTCATTCTATCATAGTCTCCCTTTTGAAAGTTAAAAGGTAGTACTGTGGATTCCTTTACTATCTGTCCTCCACTAATTAAATCAAACATGATCATACTATGATCACTATTGCCAAGTGGTCCCAACACCCTTATTTCTTGCACCAGATCTGGCGTTCCACTAAGGACTAGGTCTAGTATGGCTTCCCCTCTGGTCGGTTCATGAACCAGCTGCTCCAAGAAGCAGTCATTTATTTCATCTAGAAACTTTATCTCTTTAGCTTGTCCTGCTGTAACACTGACCCAGTCGATACCGGGGTAATTGAAATCACCCATTATTACTACTCTGTTGTGACTTTTGTTAGCTTCCTTGATTTCTTTGAGCATTTCATCATCCATTTGTTCATTCTGGCCAGGCGGTCGATAGTATACTCCCACTGCCATCACCTTCCCCTTCATAAATGGAATTTCAATCCATAGAGATTCTACAGCAAATTTTGTTCCCTGCAAAACTTTAATCCTTTCTGACTCAATGCCCTCTCTAACATAGAGCGCAACCCCTTCACCAATTTGATCAGCTCTATCATTATGATATAGTTTGTATCCAGGTATCACAGTGTCCCACTGGTTATCCTCCTTCCACCATGTCTCTGAGAGTGCAATCATATCTAGCCTCTCATTTAGTGCTATATATTCTAACTCTCTCATCTTATTGTTTAGACTTCTAGCATTGGCATACAAGCATTTTAGAGACTGTATTTTATTAATATTAATCTGGCTATTGGTAGGCATGGGTAATTTGGAATCTTTATGCTCTGTCTGCTCCTTACTCAAGGGCATTTGGGCTACTATACTCCCTTTTGGAACCTCACTGCTATTGGTAGTATCCTTCAAGGATACCTTCGTCCGAACCATGTGCTCCTGGGTGACTGTCGGCTTTCCCCTATTTTCTAGTTTAAAAGCTTCTCTATCTCTTTTTTAAAGGTTAATGCCAGCAGTCTGGTCCCATCCTGATTAAGGTGAAGCCCATCCCTTTTGAAGAGCCCCCCCTTTCCCCAGAATGTTCCCCAGTTCCTAACAAATCCAAAACCCTCATCCTTGCACCATTGTCTCATCCACGCATTGAGACTCCGGAGCTCTGCCTGCCTTTTGGAACAGGAAGCATTTTGGAGAATGCTATCCTGGAAGTTCTGGATTTCAACTTCCTACCTAAAAGCTTAAATTTAGCCTCCAGAACGTCCCTACCACATTTTCCTATGTCATTGGTACCAACATGTACCAAGACAGCAGACTCCTCCCCAGCACTATCTATGATCCTATCTAGGCGGTGCGTGAGGTCTGCTACCTTCGCACCAGGCAGGCATGTTACCAGGCGATCCTCACGTCCACCAGCCACCCAGCTATCTACATTCCTAATGATTGAATCACCAACTATAACAGCTGTCCTGACCCTCCCCTCATGGGGACATGGCCCTGGAGAAACGTCCTCAGTGCGAGAGGGTTTTACATCACCTGGAGGACAGGTCCTAGTTACAGGATCATTTCCTGCCACACCAGGGTTATGCTCTCCTGTCACGTGACCTCTCTCCTCCATGGCAACAGGGATGCTTCCAGACTGGAGGTGGGACTTCAGGACTATATCCCTGTAAGTCTCGTCCATGTACTTCTCTGTCTTTCTTATGTCTTCCAGGTCTGCTACTCTAGCCTCTAGAGAACGGACTTGCTCCCTGAGAGCAAAGAGCTCCTTGCACTTAGTGCAGACGTAAGACCTCTCACCAACTGGGAGAAAATCATACATGTGCCACTCAATGCAAAAGACCGGAGAACCCCCATCTCGTTGCTGGACTTCTGTCTGCATCTTAGTTTAAAGCTTGTGTTTAGGTCTTTTAAATTCTGTATATAATAAGGATTGGTGTAGATGCCTATACTAATAAAAGTGTATCTAATACCCCTAATACACCTTGTGTACCTGAAGCTTAATTAATTAATCTCAGGTCCTCCGTGTATGACTGATTTGGATAAAGAGCTGCACCTGAGAGCAGCCCCTTTCCTCTAAGATATGCAAGTACTTATAAAACTACAATTACCCCAGGGGTGGGTGGATGCTGGGGTGGGAGGGAGGGAGATAAGTCCTATTGAAGAGGGCAGTTACAAGGTACCCTGTCCTGAACCCTCAGCAGGGGGGAGGGGGGTACCACACAAAACCCAGTTAGTTGAGAGAGTCAAGGTAAGTTGCAGCTGAGAAGGCTGAACTAGCACACCACTAAGACAAACAATAAATAATTAAACAGTTAGACAAACAATAAATAATTAAATAAACAGCTAGAACTCACAGCAAGGTATCACAGGAGGCAAATATCCCCTTTTCTAGCAGAGCACTGTAAAAACACTGCTCTTCTCTGATCAGAGAAAAGCAAACTAAAACAGATTATGCACACGTGGAGGAAACAGGAAGAAGGCTACACAATACCTCAGCAGGGGGGGGGGGAGGGGAAGGATTCACTCAGGCAGGCTAGGACAGGAAAAAAGTTTAACACACAGCAGGTTCTGGGGAGAGAGATTTAATTTAAAATGAACAGTTAACCTGGCTACCACACAAAGCCCAGTTAGTTGAGAGAGTCAAGGTAAGTTGCAGCTGAGAAGGCTGAACTAGCACACCACTAAGACAAACAATAAATAATTAAACAGTTAGACAAACAATAAATAATTAAATAAACAGCTAGAACTCACAGCAAGGTGTCACAGGAGGCAAATATCCACTTTTCTAGCAGAGCACTGTAAAAGCACTGCTCTTCTCTGATCAGAGAAAAGCAAACTCAAAAAAGGTAATGCATTGGACAACCCTATCAAACAGCCCCACTGTGGGTTTGAACCCATGATCTCTGGATTCACAGGCAGTGAAGTAACCATTGGGCTACAGCTCTGAGGTGGAATAAGTCTTCTTTCTCCGTGGTTGACTCCAGACGTACAGGGTTGACCTCAGAATTGGCCAATAGTGTATGCAAATGCTAGAAGTCTAAAAAATAAGATGGGAGAGCTAGAATATATAGCACTAAATGAGAGGTTAGATATGCTTGGAATCTCAGAGACATGGTGGAAGGAGGACAACCAGTGGGACAATGTGATACCTGGGTACAAACTATATCGTAATGATAGAGCTGATCAAATTGGTGGAGGGGTTGCGCTCTATGCTAGAGAGGGCATTGAGTCAGAAAGGATTAAAGTTTTGCAGGAAACTAAATTTGCTGTAGGATCTCTATGGATTGAAATTCCATGTAAAAAGGGGAAGGCGATGACAGTGGGGGTGTACTATCGACTGCCTGGCCAGAATGAACAAATGGATGATGAAATGCTCAAAGAAATCAAGGAATCTAACAAAAGCTGCAGCACAGTAATAATAATGGGTGATTTCAATTATCCCAGTATCGACTGAGTCAGTGTCATGGCAGGACATGCTAGGGAGATAAAGTTCCTAGATGAAATAAATGACTGCTTCTTGGAGCAGCTAGTTCATAAACCGACCAGAGGGGAAGCCATATTGGACCTAGTCCTTAGTGGAACACCAGATCTGGTGCAAGAGATAAGGGTGTTAGGGCCACTTGGCAATAGTAATCATAGCATGATCGCGTTTGATATAATTAGTGGAGGAGGGATAGTAAGGAAATCCACAGTACTACCTTTTAACTTTTGAAAGGGAGACTATGATAAAATGAGGAACATAGTTAAGAAAAAACTAAAAGGAGCAGTTGCAAAGGTTAAAGACGTACATCAAGCTTGGGTGTTGTTGAAAAATACTAGCTTGGAAGCCCAGACCAGTTGTATTCCACGCTTTAAGAAAAGTGGAAGGAAGTCCAAAAAACTTCCAGCATGGTTTAAAGGTGAGGTCAGAGAGGCTGTTGTTGCCAAAAAAGCATCTTTCAGGAAATGGAAAAAAGAGCCAAATGACGAAAACTGGAAACAGCACAAGCACTGGCAAGTTAAAAATAAGGCAGGCAAAGGGAGAATTTGAGAAGCAGCTTGCTGCGGAAACAAAAACGCGTAATGAAGACTTTTTCAAGTACATTCGTAGCAAAAAAAACTGTAAGAGAGTCAGTTGGTTCATTAGATGATAGAGGGATTAAAGGGGCATTAAGAGGCGACAAGGCGATAGCGGAGAGACTGAATGAATTCTTTGCTTCGGTCTTTACTGATGAAGATGTAGAGATGTTACTCATGACTGAAATGGTATTTAAAGGTGCGGAAGAATTGAAGGAAATATCGATACATCGGGAAGATGTATTACAACTATTAGATAAACTGAAGAGTAGCAAATCACCTGGGCCGGATGATATACATCCAAGGGTGTTGAAAGAACTCAAAAATAAGATTGCAGATCTGATATTAGTAATCTGTGAACTATCATTAAAATCATCTGTAATACCTGAAGATTGGAGGATGGCCAATGTAACGCCAATTTTTAAAACGGGTTCCAGGGGTGATCCGGAAAACTACAGACCGGTGAGCCTGACATCAGTACCGGGAAAAATGGTAGAAACCATCATAAAGAAAAAAAAAAAAAAAAAGAACAAAATTTCTGAACATATAGATAGTCATGGCTTAATGGGAGACAGCCAACATGGCTTTAGACAAGGAAGATCTTGTCTTACTAATCTGTTATGTTTTTTTGAAGGTGTGAATAAATAGGTAGACAAAGGTGAGTCGGTTGATACAGTGTATTTGGACTTTCAGAAAGCCTTTGACAAGGTCCCTCATCAGAGACGTTTGGCAAAACTATAGAGTCATGGGATAGGAGGCAGTGTGCTATTGTGGATCAGGAACTGGTTAAAAGATAGAAAGCAGAGGGTAGGGCTAAATGGCCAATTTTCCCTATGGAGAAAGGTGAATAGTGGTGTGCCCCAGGGATCTGTGCTGTGCCGCTGCTTTTTGACATATTCATAAATGACCTCGAAAAGGGAATAACGAGTGAGGTTATCAAATTTGCAGATGACACAAAACTATTTAAAGTTAAAATCCAAGAGGATTGTGGAAAATTGCAAGAGGACTTGATAAATTGGAAGACTGGGCATCAAAATGGCAGATGAAATTTAATGTGGACAAGTGCAAAGTTATGCACCTAGGGAAGAACAACCCAAACTATGGTTACACAATGCAAGGTTCCACATTAGGAACCACAACCCAGGAAAAAGATTTAGGTGTCATTGTGGATAACGTGTTAAAACCCTCAGCCCAGTGTGCAGCGGCGGCCAAGAGAGCAAATAGAATGCTAGGTATCATAAAGAAAGGAATGGAAATAAAACAAAGGATATTATAATGCCTCTATATCGTTCCATGGTGAGACCGCACCTTGAATATTGTGTGCAATTCTGGTCGCCGTATCTTAAAAAGGATATAGCATTATTAGAAAAGGTTCAGAGAAGAGTCACCAAAATGGTAAATGGGATGGAAGGATACCCCAATGAAGAAAGGCTAAAAAGGTTAGGGCTTTTTAACCTGGAAAAGAGACGGCTGAGGGGAGATATGATAGAAGTCTATAAATTAATGAATGGAGTGGAATGGGTAAACGTAGATCGATTGTTTACATTATCAGAATATAGAAAGACTAGGGGACATGCAATGAAGCTACAGGGTAAACTATTTAAGACTAATAAAAGAAAATATTTTATCACTCAACGTGTAATCAAACTCTGGAATTTGTTACCAGAGGATGTAGTAAAGGCTGTTAGTGTAGCTGGGTTTAAAAAAGGTTTGGACAAGTTCCTGGAGGAAAGGTCCAAAAACCATTATTAAGAAGGGACCCAGGATATCAGTGCTTGACCCAGTACAAGCATTGTGGAACCTGTGTCTTTTGGGAAAACTGCTAGGTACATATGACTTAGATTGGCCACTGTTGGAAACAGGATACTGAGCTTGATGGACCTTGGTCTGACCCAGTATGGCATATATCATGTTCTTATGTTCTTATGGCCCTGTACGTCCAGGGTTGCTCTCCTCCCACTGTCTGCCTTCGCTCTGCCTCTGTCCCACCCCTTCCCTCTCACAAACAGAGCTCCCCATACAAATCGCCTGTTCGTACGGGGAGCTCTGTCCCCGGCAGACTGCCTGACCACTTAACGTGTCTGGACATCTGGATCGGATGTCCAGATCCACTAAACAGTGTTCAGGGTGACCCCAATAGTGGCTAAATGGTGTTTTAGAAATTTTACAGATAAAGTACTTAGGGGGCATGTTTACTAAAATGTGGTGTGTGGTAAGTGCAAATCCTGTGTGTTAAAAGCAGTAGGTGTGCCCAGCTTTTGCCCTGCATTTATCACCCAGGGCAGATAATAGCCCATGTTCCCCACCTCAGCTGAAAATATTGGAGCATTTGAGCTGAGGCAGGAAACGTGGGCAAAGTACTACAGAAGAAAGTGTCTATAGCCACTATGTCTTGTCCCCGGGACTTGAGTCTCCCCATGACACAACCCTTCATCCTGATTACAACCCCCCACCATCAGAACCCCTCCTTGAGAATCCCCCTGGAAAGCAAACAGCATCCATTCCAGCCATTCCCCTGACTCACCCCCCTGAGTCCCCTGGGCACCTGAGGCTCTCTGGTGGTTTCAGTGCTCATCAGTCCAGGAGTGGTCTCTTTCCACTCCTTTCCTGGCTGTGTTCACTGTCAAAATGGCACCAGTACACCTAGTAGAAATCTTGCAGTACTACTCCTAGTGTCAATTTCTAGTGGTAGTATCACGAGATTACTATTAGGTATCAGAGCTGCCATTTTGAGAAACACACAGCCAGGGCAGGAGTGAAGGGGAGCCTGAGGGAGTCCAGAATGGATGCTGCTTGCCTTTTGGGAGAATGCTTGGGGGTTGTGCTAGGAGAGTTCCGCTAAGTGGTGGTGGTGTTTTTGGAGGATTGTGCTTGGTAAAGGGGGGGGGGAGGGGAAAGGGGTCACTGACACAGAAACACAGATTTTGATTTTGAGGTGACATTAAGTGCAACCTGCAACCATACCATTGGCAGTTGTGATAGCTAGCAAGTGACTATATCCTGCATGCTAGCTGTCACTAGCTAACATGCTCACTCTCCATCCCAGTCCTGCCCCTCTATGCTCAGAGCAGTTAGAGCAGGATTTTTACCGTGCTGGCTGCTTTTAGGGCATGGTGGCAGTTACCATGGCCCTGTGCTAATGGTTAATGTGCAATTAAACATGTATTAACCATTAGCACACTTTAGTAAACATAGCCCTTACATATTTAGCAGTGCCATTTAAGCCTTCCAGGCTCTCCTCGGTGGGATTTTGACCTGGAAAATAAGTATCTTTACGCTTATCTGCAGCTGTGACACTGTGTTGACCTTGAATAAAGAAGGGTTGAGTTGTTCCTGGTGGGATAAGTTAGAATCTTCCTTTGAATTTCAGGATGGAGGCTTGATATCCATTTCCTTATATTACAGAAAGCTCTGGGGGCTTAGCCCTGTGGGGCAGTGTGATGATCTGGCAGCTTGATGGGCTGATGAGCTGGCTATTCTGGTTATGGTGGTACAATTGTTAAAAGCTGTCACTCGCTTCCCAAGCTTGGTTGGAGTACCCACATCCATGAGCTGCAATATAAGGTTCTGATGCACACCTTTATTGCACCCAACCGAGCTTATAGGGCTGATTTTGTGGCCTTGAACCAGTGTGTGAAGTGTCAGTAGAGCCTGGCACACTTGGGTCAACTCTTTTAGGGATGTCCTTCAATTCAGAGCCCTTGGGTGAAAGTTCCTACCTATATGAGGGGTTTGGTATCCCAAATCATGATCTTCATGTCTGGGGTAGTGGTACTGGATGGCCTTGGGCTCTTAAAGGTGTGGAGAGCTGTTGCTCATCTGTTGATCTGCAAGGCCTGTTTAGTGCTCGAGCAACATATTTTGTGGAGGCGGATCCTCTTACTTTTTGGGAATGGCATGACCTCATGTTGCTGGAACGCCTGGCTTTGCGGGGTACACTGAGGTCCTGGGAGGACTTCCTGGCAGTCTAGGGTGCATATGTTCACTCTCCTTCCTCAAGGGTGTGAGATGAGTTGTTGATTTTTTGAGGGGTTGGCTGTATTCCTACAAGAGGTTGTTCAGTGTCTGTGGTGAGAGCAGGTGTGAGGGAGGTGACGGATTTCTCCCCCTCCCTCTATGTTCTCCATCCTTATAATGGTGGTGGGGGGATTGGGATTGGGGGGATGTAGACTCTATTAGGTGGTCTGTAGGACATGGAGCTGTTGACCTGGGTGATGGAAAGGTGTTTTTCTTATGTAGTTTTGAGACTGGAGTACTGCTGTGTATAAGGCCCCTGGTATTGCATATGTGTTCCCATGTGCTGGGGCGTTATTTCTCTTTCTTATTATTTATGTTTGCAGATGCTCTGCATTTGATTTGGAGTGAGAGAGGGAGGGTAGACAGGTCTGGGGGGGAGGGTTCTGGGGTGAAAAACTAAAAATGTATACGGTCGTTCTTTGTAATGTTCTTGTTTCTCTGATGGTATCCACTGATGCCACAAAAATTGAACTAAGTGAAGTTGTCATATTTTTAAGATCTGTTTATCCATTCAGAAAAGGTAGAACATTACAGACTGCGAGAGCTAGTAGTCAGAGGTAAAGCATATTAAGTTTTGCTCAATTTTCCTCTAAGTAAGATTGCCTTAGCACATTTGTCCAGCCAAAAGCTATCCTGTAGTCATCTGAAAAGATAATCACTATCTGGGGTCATTCCACTAAAGGCTTGATATTTGAAAAAAAGCTGAGTGCCTAAATTTAGGATGCTAAGTTGTTGTTGTAAACCACTTTGATACTAATCCATGTATAAAGCAGTATATAGAGTTTTAATAAATATAAAAATAAACATGTTAGGCACCTACATTTGTGCCCTATTTTCTGCTGAAAATGAACCTTAATTTAAGAGCTTAAAAGTTATAAGGCATATTTAAAAAGGGGTAGATGGGATGTGGAAGTGGAAACATCCGAAAATCCATGTCAGTTTTAGAAGAGAGGGTGTGCACGTGCACCCCCCTTCTAAACTTGACATCTCTCCCCTTTGACATTTATGTATGATTTAAAAATGAGCAGTGGCAATATACATGTGGACACGATATAAAGTAGTAGGCCTACATGCTGAAAAACCGAAAGACAGACTGGCAACAAAGGCGTGCAGCCTCATTGAAAAATAGATTAACAGTGCAACCTCATTGAAAAATAGATAACGATGTACAGTATATACCATCAGCAAAAGATGTGTAGAGGTGGAAAATATCATGAGGGCCAATGGACAATTTAATGTGCACATCTGTGTTTTTTTGAACCCTGCACATCTACCGTAAATTCTGCCCTGGTAGCAAAAAATGCACATGCTTGCCTGCGTTCATGTGTATGGTGCCATGTCTCCTATGGAACTAAGTCAATGTGTCTCCAATGCACAAGTATGCCTGTGCAAAATAATAACCCAAAGCAGGACAGCGTAGCTTGTCACGGTCTCCCCACCCGCCTCTAGCTTAGAGGGGCGTGGTTATTAGAGAACTTCCCGCTATCCGCCTTAACAAATTATTTCCCTGCAGCGTCCTCTGGGAAATGTAGTTTTGTTTTGTTAAGCTGTATGGGTGCGTCAGGCAGAAAGTTGTAGTCAGGCTCAATGAGGTAAGGCAAATGACAGAAATGTATTTTACACACAATGGTTCGAACATACAGGATTATCTGTTCAGGATTCTTTGAGGTAAAGCATTGTCCATAAAACAAACCCAAACACAAAAATGGCTGTTCTAAGGTTCTCTATAGTTCAGGATATACAGTCTTTAACAGCAAGGATATTGAATTCCTTTTTAGCCTTGCTGGCTAAAGCACAAAAACAAATCAAATTTAATGTCTGTGGTAGTTTAGCTTCTATTCAGCTTCAAACCTTTCTTGGATACCTTCCAAACAAAAGGGTAGAACCCAGGGGCAAAAGACAGCGTTGTTCTCATAGTTACTTTAGCTTACCCCAGTGTCATAATTCAGGCAGCAGGTGGTTAACAAGCTTATCACAGTTCCTGGCTCACTCCTTAGTCCCCGTAAACTTCCCCTTTGCAAACACGTGGGAATCACGGCCACCCTGCTTGTTGACTATGGGTACCTTCTTTCCTTGAAGACTTTCTTTCAAGATAGCTTTTTTTTTCTCTACGTTCCCATGTTTAAAGCCTGGCAAAAGGAACAATCCATGGGAGTGTCCTCCTCATTCAGCTCCACCTCGGGCTCTCCCAGCTGCATGGATTCTGAGTCCCCGTCTTGCTCACAGTGCTCAGCTAACAGCCTCCTGGGGGATCCTGGAGTCCCTCTTGTTTCTGGCCCCAATCTCGCTTGCAGACGTGCTTTATGCCAATTAGCACTTTCTTCTCCTGGAAGCTCATTTCCTCTGCTCTGCTCAGCACTAGTCAAGCTTCCCTTGCTTTTATCTGTGCCTCTGTTCGTGTCAGCCTGGCTTCCTGCTTCTCTTCCCCCTTCCTCATAGTCTGGCATAGGTTTATATTTCCAGGGCTCTAGCTCCAACTCCTCCCTTCCCAGGTGACGGTAATCAGCCTGCCTTCGGCTACCTGAGTGCTTGGAGAATTCACTGCCATAGGGGTTCTGGGACCTATATCCTCTCTCCCTCATTCCACCAGGGGGCGCATGAAGCGTGGGCAACGTGGAGGTTTTCTGATTCCAGGAGGTGGTTGTGGCTTTCCTACCCTGACTTGGTGAAAGGGGGCCCTTTACTAGGGTGAATTCCCTGTCTCTTTGTCCTCCCCCAGACTCCGGATAGGCCTCCTTGCCACAAGCTATGGCAGCCACCTGACAGCCCAACTTTTTATGATCTGAGACCCTGCTCTTGGTCTGGCTTGTGATAGCCAATGAGGATGTCCTCTACCATCCTGGTGGGCACAGGGCACTCCATGATGCAGCACAGAGGGTCTGGGAGAGGATTCATATGGCCCTGGCCAGGTAAGAAAACATTTCTCACAACTCTACCCACATCTCACTAGGAGCCTCTTAGCTCCACACTGACACTCATTGTGTAAGTTTGGAAATATACGAACTGGGGCAGCCTCCACCATTAGGCAAGACAGAGTAGTCACCTAGGGCAAAGCTTCTGTGGGCCAGCAAAGGGCAGTAGCAGTTAAGATCACTAAACGGAGCATGACAGTCACACTCACTCACAGAGCCATCAACACAGTCTGATACCTGCAGGGAGAGTGGACACATACATACACATTTATTTATTTAACAATTATTTCTATACCGCTCTTTCCCAAGTATCAAGTGCGGTTTACAATTAACAGTATGTTATATGGTATGGGTAGTATCATACCAAGTCATTTTACATAGAACAGGTGGAACTAGGTACAGGTAACAGTATAAAGTTTAAACAGTAAATTATTAAAACATTAAACTATTAGAACATATGTACATAGTAGATATTTACAAATTATATCATATATCACTTGTGGTTGTAAACATTAATTTAATCTTCAAGGCACGTAGTTATATATTGTTTGTAGTATGGTAGTTAACCTGTGTCTCTTTGTGTAGTCTGGTTAGTTTCTGCTCCTACAAAGCAAATGTTGCTATAGGAAAATAGGATGGCCAATGATGGAGTTTGACAGTATTAGTGTGGGAAGGATGGTGTCGCCATGATCATGATTACAGAGATTACTTGTCAGAATGTCAGGGGAGTGGCATAAGGCACAAGCGCCACCTATAGATGCCCAATCTCCTAACTCTGATGAAACTGCCATGAGCAGTCATTCCACTTGACAAAGAGCTGCCCCTCCCCCAACACACACATACACCTCCATTCCCACACCTATTGACCCCCCCCCCCATCTAAGTCATACACATACACACACAAACACAGAGAACTGCATTGGCATATGCATGCATAATGAGCCAGTCTGTAAAATACACCAGCTGGACAGGGCTGCCACATGGCAAGAGGGTGATGTAGCCCAGGTGGTGCCATATAGAGATGTGTGGAGATGCCATGAGCCATGGATATTTACTGGCAAGGTAATGCATGCATGCAGGCATCTAGGTAGGCATGGTCCCTCCCCACCATGATATATGCTACTGAGATAGATCACATAGGCAAAGGCAGTATAGTCACACTCAGTCCCGCCATAAGAGTCCAATCCATAAGGAGCCCACAAAGCAGATCATACAAATTATGCTGGACATTAGGACAGTGCAAATGCAGATGTGCTTTTCTGCATGGCAGTGATTTGCATGGAATGTCTATATTCAAATTCCATAGTTCTCATTCACCTGACAATACTGACCCCTTAGATGAAGGCCTTTCACCCCAACAGTCCAACAGAGATAGCAGTTGTGAGGAGGATTGGTGCTGAACAAGCAAACAGAAAGAACATAAGAATATAAGATATGCCTTAATTGGTCAGACCAAGGGTCCATCAAGCCTAGTACTCTGTTTCCAACAGTGGCCAGTCCAGATCACAAGTACCTGTCAGGTTCCCCAAAAAGGTACACAGATTCCACGATGCTTACCCCAGAGGAATGCAATAGATTTCCCTGATCCTCTATAATAATGGTTTATGGACTTTTCCTCCAGGAACTTGTCCAAACTACACTAACATATTTTACTGCATCCTTCAATAATGAATTCCAGAGTTTAATAACGTGCTGAGTGAAAAAATATTTTCTCTGATTGGTCTTAAATGTGCTACATTGTAGCTTCATTGCATGTCCCCTAGTCTTTCTACTTTTTGAAGGAGTAAACAACTGATCTACATTTACCTGCTTCGCTCCTTTCATTATTTTATAGACCTCTATCACTTCTCCCGTCAACCGTCTTTTTTCCAAGTTGAAGAGCCCTAACCCTTTAAGCCTTTCCTCATAAGCATTCCTCTTTATCATTTTGGTGGCTTTTCTCGGTACCTTTTCTAATTCCACTATATCCTTTTTAAGATATGGTGACCAGAATTGCACACAATATTCAAGGTGTGGTCACACCATGGAATGATACAGAGGCATTATAATATCCTTGGTTTTATTCTCCATTGCTTTCCTTATGATTCCTAGCATTCTATTTGCTTTCTTGGCCACCGCTGTACACTGCGCAGAAGGTTTCAATATATTATCCATGATGACTCCTAGAGCTTTTTCCTGGGTTGCGGTTTCTAATGTGGAACTTTGCATCATGTAACCATAGTTTAGGTTGTTCTTCCTAGGTGCATAACTTTGCAGTTGTCCACATTAAATTTCATCTGCCATTTGGATGCCTAGACTCCCAATTTTTCAGGGTTCTCTTGCAACTTTTCTGAATCCTCTTGTGTTTTAACAACTTTGAATAATTTTGTGTCATCTGCAAATTTGATCATTTGTTATTCCCATTTCAGATCATTTATAAATATATTAAAAAGCAGCAGGTCCAACACAGATCCCGGGGGTACTCCACTATTCACCTTTTTCCAGTTCCTAATCCACAATAAAAGGCCTGGCAAGAAAACCCAGGTGCTACTGGGTCACCAAGAGTCAGCATTGACTCGTTGTTGTTGTTAAGTGCCATTGAGTTGGTGTCAACTCATGGTGACCCTCTGGATAGTTGACTTGATGATGCTTAAAAAAAAATTCACAATAGTGCACTGCCTCCAATCCCATGACATTTTAATTTCCGCAAGAGTCTCTCATGAGGGACCTTAACAAAGGCTTTCTGAAAATTCTGATATACTATGGGGCATTCTGACTAAAGAGCATTAAGGACGCACCAGTTAGCAAGCAAAAATAGCAGTGGTAAAGGTGTCTTCATGTGGTAAAGGCCAAGGCAGGGAGTAGACATTCCGGCAGTAAGGGCGTTGGCTCCACTTATCAGGCACTAACAGGATACCAGGCGTTAAGGTACAAAGTGTGCAACTTAATGCCCGGAAATGTAGATGCTTTAACGCAGGATAGGGGAGTCCTTGTGAAAGTCACATTTGTGATGATGGATGGAAGGAAAGATAAGATGAACATGTCAGATCCATATGTATCCTACATGGCAGTTAGTAAGTGGGATGAGTGTTTGGGAGGCATACGTACTGTATCAGTGAAGGGTGTCCACGTAAACTGCTGTAATGTCAGTGTGTGGCATAGGATTGGGAAGAAGTGTCCCCTGGCGGAGCCATCATCACCACGATGTGGGCATCAAAAGGATGACTGAGCTGGAGTGGAGATATGCAGATCATTCACAGAAGAGGTGTGAGTGATACAATCTAATGATTAAAATGTTCCTTTGTGAGTCATGGAGTAACAGCTGGCAGGTGAATACATGACTGTATATAATGGGCATATGTTGATGGATGGGCTGAAGGATGGATGGTGGTAGGTGAGAGTCTGATATGGCCTTTCTGCCTTGATTTACCTGATGTGACTGCACAAATGCAGTTGTAGTATGCATGAAAAAATTGTAGCTGTGCAATGGGGAAGTCCCAATACCAGCTATTTGGGCCTTCTCAACTTTCTAATCAACATACAATCCTCCTGACACATGTGCATATATCAGCTGGACAAGTGTCTCTCATATTGGCCATATGGAGCACATAAGGATGTGTGATGATCCCTGCAGGTGGCCATCCCAGGAGTGGGATGTGCCTGCATATATTGCATATATGTGATGGAGCCAAAGATGTTCAGTCATAGATATGATGAAATATTCCAATCACAGACAACTCATATGTCATACATCTGCAGAGTGAACATGTCTCACCCTTTGCAATGGGCTACAGCAGAGCCAATAAAGTCATGTTGACAGATGGGCATGATTGCAATGTGCATGTTTGCTGACCCCATGTGCTATCATAGCACATCAAAAAGCATAAGAATGTGTGTACTCCTGTCAATGCAGACCCTGGACTGTATCTGTCAGCATAATGAAGTGAATTTCCCACAGCCACAAAAAGAACAAGTGGAATTCAAACCCTGGTATGTTGCTTACTGAACCACTGCTCTAACCATTAGGCTACACCTTCACACTTTTCCAAACAGCAATGTCTAGAATCAAAGAGACTGCTTGTCCCTGCCTGCAATGGGCAAAACCCAGGACATGAAAAAACATGGCTGGCACAGTCTGAGAAAGTGGTACACCACATCTAGTGCTTGCCAGCAGTGGTGTATGTGCAATACGTACTGCACTGGACACTCAGTACTGTAGCTGCATAACAGACACACAGCTACAGAATACATCTCTTGTCCAAAAGCCAAGCCACATGTGATGTCAAGATGCCCGTCCCTCCACTGTACCTCCAATGCCAAACAACAATTGCACATAGGGGTCTGCTATGCCACAGTGTGGCACTATCCCTCAGGCAGCACATGTGCAGGGCATGCAATCCAGTTTGACATGGTGAACACTGTGGGATAGGAACACCTGCACATAAACCGAATGCCAAACATATTCATGACCCATGTGGTCCATCACTGACCATCCTGCCCTCCCTGGGGGACCATGCACAGATATCCACCCATCACAGACAACAAGCAGGTACTGGAAAATGCCTCCGTTATCACAGTCACCACTATGGCAGCAACTGCGACTCTGGGCACTGATAATAGGCACCGCACAATCAGAGCAGCTATATGCAACTGATGATCATATGGAGAATGAAGTGATCCATCATATTAGCTCTGTAATACAGGGACAATGTGTGTTTCCTGCACATAACAGCTGTCATATGTACAATTGACCTGCTTCAGCAGTCATCCTGAATATGAGGAGGGGCACACATCACCTGGTCCCTAGAGCAAGCATTGCAATAGATGGACTCCCCAGGTTCTGGAGCAGATCTATATTACTGTCAGTATGCTACAGATATTGTCTGCAGTGGGTGATGCTAGTAACATGGTAATCTGCACAAATGCAGCATACCATAGTGGCCTGTCTTAACTGGATCTTGTGTCCTGCTCCTGTTGGCCAGGGACCTTCCTATAACATCTCAGGTCATTCCCAAGGTTGTGGCAGCTCTTCCTAAGGAGCCCAAATGCAGTGAGTGTTGTCAAGGCAAGAAAGGGGGGGGGGGGTGCTGACACCAAGCAAATGGGTCTACCAAGACCATAGTTATCAGCCCAAGAATAGCTGCTAGCCTAACATCTAGGAATTTCAACCATCTAGATCAATCACAGGCAGTCTGCATGTGTTGGGTAACACTGGGCTGTGCCAGGCACTCACATACTATCTGTGCCAAGTCACCACAAACTGCATGTGCACATAGCCACTATGAACTCTTTGGCTTTGTACAAACAGCATAGACATCCAGCAGCCTATCTAGTGTCTGGACTGCCATAACAGAAATGCAATTCATATCACTGTAGCTTGATCCTATATAGCACCATGTGGCTACATAGCTGTGACATGGTCACTGCTCAATCAGAGTGAGTGTGGCCTCTCAGCATGAACAGATGTGTGCACCCAGGCCATGCCTGTGGCAGACCCATGCTAAGATGGCTCAGCCATTGACCTCACCTCCGATCGATATACATCTTGTGCAAAACACTCTGTTATAGGCAAAACCCACAATCCTCTGCTCCTCATTATGTACACTTTTATTTTGAACTTAAGGACAGCCTTGCAATGCAAGGCACAGTGGAAAGTGGGTTAGAGATGGGCTGCAAGTGCATGCTGGTCCACAGTTGCCTATATCCTTCATTTACCCAAATACGGTGCCCCCCTTCACAGCTTTTGGCAGTGAGCATTGAACATAATGTCAGGCTTGTACGCCAATATAATGTCATGTCCCTATCCATGGACACCACAAAACTGGCCAATGCCATACATACACTCTCCTATGCTGTAGATGCATTGCCCCCCCCCCCCCCCAAGAGTGCGTGGAAGCATGGCAGGTCGGACATAGGGTTGGATGTTGGAACAGTTGATGTCAACACATATGCCACCATTCCCTGCCTCTTTGAACTCTAACAACATCCTTGTGATTGTCAGACTCAGTGACCATGGAGAGCCAGTGAGGCTGTCATGCAGGGCCTCTGATGTAACACATGCAGACAATGCATAGGCCCACATAGCTTCTGGCCATGTGAACATAAGCTTTGGCCAGAACTGCCACCTATGAAGGGCACAATCTACACATGTATGCTACTGTTCCACCCCACCCCAACATTTACCACTAGGCCCTGCCTCCCATATGGTGGCAAGCGATGCAGAGACTAACATGACATCCTATGCCACATTTCAGCAGATAGAATTGTGCACTCACCATTCAGAGGTCAGTGTCTCACAGTCACAGGTGCCTTTGAAGTCCCATTGCGGGTGATAGGTAATGTACTGCTGAATGCTTTGGCCAATGATCAGTAGGCAATGCTGAGATGGTATTCATTGTATGCAAATTAGCATGTTTCAGACCTGCCTGTATGTGCATGCACTGCATGGAGCAAAGAATCCCCCGGATTGTACCAACTGCAACATATGACAAGAGCAATGTGCATGCAGGTAAATTGCAAACTCCTCCCAGTGCCACTAACTAAGTAAATGAATTGGACATTCACTGAGGCCAGCCCTCCCCCTGAGCCTAGTTCCCTATAGGCTGAAGCTGCACCAGGTGGGCTGACACTGTTGCCATAGGTATTGCTATTCTGGCAGTTGGCATTAATCAGGCCTCTCGCCTGTGCAAATTGGTGTTTCCTGGGGCCTGGAGGCTCACTCAGAGGTGTAGGTTGCCACACACATGTGTCCCCCTTGCTCACTCCAGTCAAACTAGCAGGAGATTTGGGAGCTGCACAACACTGTCATGTTGGGAGGTAATTGTAGGGGGATGCTGTGGGAATGGGCCTTGACGATGGTGTAACTGGGAATGCATTACAGCAACAGGTTGCAATTACTTCTGCTTATCAATGGTGTCTCCCACAGTATGTGGGGTTGCTATATAACAGATCTGCAGCATGTAGTATGCACAGTCATACAGCCTACAACCTGGGAAGCACATGCAGTATGCACAGTCATACCGCCTACAACCTGGGCACCACATGCATGCACAGTTCATTGCTGAAGCTCACACTACTCTGGAGACACACATAGACATGCACACATATCCCAAGAGAGATGCAGGTTGGCATTCTTACCTGCACTGTAGGCCTTCTTTGATGCTCCACCATTACACACTCTGCAATGCTTGGGTGCTATCAACGCCGACTCAGAGTTCCAGTGCTATTTGCATGCTCTGCCATCCAGCCATGGGTGGTGCAGCTTCTCAGTGTGGCAGCTGAGTGTGAGGACTCATGCTGGAGGTTGCAGATGCTGATACAATTCTGGAAACATAGGATAAAGTTAACATACCTGAACATACAATTCCTTATCCACAGGCTGGTCTTGTACCTGTGACCCTTCCCTTGTACACACACAAGATATGTGTTTGGAGCCACAGAGCAACCATGTGGGCTCTTTCAATCCATGAGAATATATGTGGTCATTGTCAGGATGCATGAGAGCATGTGGTGGGTATGCCAATGTCTGCTTAGATCTCTGCAGGCTCTGTGCCATACTTGTCTGGTAAGGTATGTTTGGCAGGTGTGGGAGAGAGACATCTTGTTCAGTCTGTATGTTGCACTGCCTTGCTATACTGCTGGCTCAACTGACATTCATGTCATACATATGGGATCTGTCCATGATGCCCGACACACACATTCCAGATTATGGGTGTCCTAGAAAATTGACCAATGTACCCATTTGCTGGTGTGTGTCTGTGAGGCAGCCATGGAATAATCTTGTATGTTGCCAACCAACAGTGCTAATTTGGATTCACATGTGGTTCAGGTGGCTGTACCTGATTACCTACTTACTTATGGAGGAGTCACCGGTTTACATATAGTTTTCAGTCATCATTTGGCAGGTGATAAAGCAGGGTGGGCATTTTACCTCTGACATGCACTGTTATCATATTGCATGGTGTTCCTGCCACAATGGCGTATTCCCCACCCCCCCCACACATGCACATAGCCACTCAATATGTGCATGTCGGAGGCATCCTGATCCAACCCTCTCCTGTTGAGATGATGATTACTGTAGGATGTAGGGGTCATGGGTGGACACAGCCAACCTGTCCACCACTCTGGGACTGATGATGTGGCCAGAACACGACACATGCACATTCAGGGCATGAAGGCAATAGTGGTTGGCAGTCACCACTTCTTAGTCTCTGGGTGTTATGGGTGCCACATTTTTATTTATTTTATTTAACAGGTTTTATAGACTGTTTCATCCTTATATCAAAGTGGTTTACATTATAACTCAACATTTTTTACATTATAACAATAGGATATTAATTTACAGTTTAACAGTTTAACAATACAATATTTAACTTGTGCTAGAACTTGTTTACAAGAACAGTTTACAAGAACAGTTTAACAAAGCATCAACATGTGTGCTGCGTATAGGTGCCATTTATTGTGATTGCCCATGCATTTTCGAACACTGCAGGTTCAGAGTCATGCACTGTTGTCACTCATTAGAAAAAGCATGGTCAGTCCAATGCAGTTGCTTATGGCTCACAGTACCCAGGCCAAAATGTGATTATACTAGGAAAGACAAGTTTATTATTGGCCACCTGACACAGGCCGTGTTTCGATTACCCTTCGTCAGGGGTGGAGCCGGTAAACACACTCAATGTAGCATATGGAGAACACCTCCAAGTTGTGACCAATATGAATTAACCTTGATGTGAAATTGATGGAGGAACATTGTCTTGCAACTCAGCATCTGAAGCGACCATCACCTCCACCCTCACACAATGCTGACAGGGCAGCATTGTGGCAGTGGGGGTGGTGTGACTCCTTTTGGACTGTGGTCACATGTATGTGTGCTGCCACTGTCATAGGAGAGATTACAGATGAATATCCTAGGCAACAGCCTTGTGAGCCTTGTGGACCAGCCAGACCCACTGCATCACCCACGTGACACCTTCTTTGCCAATTGGCCACCAATGACATAGTGCCCTTTTTAAATGGGGCACCATGCTGTTGCTGCCAATGTAGCACTACTATCACTTATATGGAACTATGGTGGGTGGAGCACATTGCATACTTTTAAATAGGTTCTCTCCCTTCGGAAATAGCCCTTTCTGTGAGCTTTCAGATGGTTTTAGGGTTCCCACCACTGGGAGCTCTAATGCACGGCAACACATGTTGGCATTAAGGGAACACTCTCTATCCCCACCTAGTCTCCGCCCCATTAATGCCCATCCTCCACCACTTTTTACTTTAACATTGAGGGCCCCACTTCCGCATGCTAATCCAGTGCTATGAGCACTTTCCGCGGCGTTAACCTTCACAGGCACTGATAATGCATGTTAACAGCACACTTGCTCCCTTACCACCCTTTAGAAAACATACCCCTCTATCAACTGGCTCGTCTTTATGTACCTGCTTATTCCACTTTGAAAAAAATCAGGACTTTACTTTGTATGTGCAGTTTACACCATATTGGTGACTTTTTTTTAAAATGCAATTTGTGTTCTGATAGATTTTTCCCTGACACAGGCGTTATCTGCCAAAACAAAGCTGTGCCGGGCATAATAAGAGACATTTTCTTCATTTCAGGACCACTGCTCCTTTTTTTGCTTGTCCTATTTGTAGAGGTGTTCCTTTGCTTTTTGTGTTTTTGTTCCTGGCACTTACATATGGCCTGACAGCTACTCTTTCCAATATAAAGTATGTAGCAATTTAAGAGGCCCTTCTACTAAAATGCGCTAAGCACTTAGGGACTGATATTCGAAAGGCATTTACACGGTTTATAGCCCTGTAAACCATGCAAATGCCTCTAACCAGGATATTCTATAGCACTAACATAGTTAGTGCCACTGAATATCCCCAATCGCTTCCCTTACATGCCCCGATGCTATTCGCTTAGCATCAGGGTGTGTTGTGGGTGTTCCGGGGAGGAGCAGAGGTAGCAACAGTCACTAACTGGACAGTGACAATATTTCATGCTGCCCGATTAGCATCCTGCCGCTAAAAGATAGGTGAGGCAAAAGCTTGCCTATCTTTTAGCCGCAGCAGCTAATCGGGCAGCATGCAATATCATGCTGCCCGGTTATTTATTGCATCTGGGAGGCTGTGCAGAAAACCCGAATATTAAATGTTAGGGCCCCATATGACCCCGGCATTGAATATCCAGGGTTAAGGGTCAGTGCACACGGCTATGCACCTTAGCGGTGCATAGCTGGCATAACTCATTATCAGGTCCTTAGTGTGCGGCACGTGGTAACCATGTACTCAGACCCATAACTATGCCACTTTGCAGCGTAAACCATCAAACTAATGCAAAATTAAAAGGTTAAAATGTTACAAAAGTCTCTGATGGGTAATAGATACAAATAAAAAATGAAAAACTTTTGAGGCTCCCTATGTGAGGTCTGTGGCTACATTGGATTACTGACTGAGTATCATAATGTGGTATAGAAAGTGAAAAAGTGGTATGTGGCTGAGGGGATTCATTTGTCCATAAACTCTCCACATGAATTGCTCAGAGTTGTTAGGAAATTAGCCGGAAATTCTGTAAGGGGGTGGTACTGAGCAAGTAGCGAATTTCTGTCTTTTGAAAGTAGCTAATATCCAGTCTCCTATTACTGCCCTTTGTTTTGAGATGGCTCTATAAAGCGGAAAGCCTTTCAACCACTGGTGGTGTCTGAGATAGCCATGCTAAAGAAGCAAGTAAAAGTATCTGGCTATATATTGTATCCCAGCTTTGTGGGGCTAATGCATGGCATTTTAAACGTGGCCACCTGAAACCATGGAAAAAAGCCCTTGTGATGGAGGAAGAAATCACACCATGAAAATCGCCAAAGCAAACTCCCTCACAGATAAGAAGGAATTTATTACCCGTATGTGTCCTATAATTATCACTTTCAAAAAATAGTTATGAGAGTGTGGAGAACCATCAGAATGGAGTCATGGGAAGACTGCTAGGAAATTTCTTTCAGGCAGTGTATCCCTTAATGCTCCCGTTTTCAATCATCAGTTCTACAACACTCAATGTTATTTCTTTTTTCTTTTTACTTTGCACTCAATGAGTCATATATATTATTAATTGAAATAAAGCCTCAATTCAAACTGTATCCTATTCTATAAGGACTTATTTACAGGTTTCTCCTAACTATAAAATGTCTAATATGGTATGCGCGTATATTCTCTGAATTCACACCGCATAACATTCAAACATTTCCTTAATAAAAATCTGTAGCTTTTACTTAGCTTGCAACTTCTACTTGACTGCTGAAATGTCTGCTTGTGCACGCTTCCACTTTCACGTGCTAAAAACTTGCCACCGTAGCATGTCTTCCCACTGCCAACAGAAATGCCGACTCTAGCTCGACCTATCCGCAGGTTTTGTATTCTGCTTCAGGGGCTTAACCATTTTGCAGTACAATTACTGAACTGGTTGCCAAGTCGTCTTCTTTTACAACTTTTGAACTGAAAAGGCTTTAATGGAATGCTAAGCCCCTGAAGCAGAGTACAAAACCTGCGGGCAGGTCGAGTTAGAGTTGACATTTCTGTTGGCAGTGGAAAGACATGCGACGATGGCGGGTTGTTAGCACGTCAAAGTGGAAGCGTGCACAAGCAGACGTTTCAGCAGCCAAGTAGAAGTTACAAGCTAAGTAAAAGCTACAGATTTTTATGAAGGAAATGCTTGAATGTTATGCGGTGTGAATTCAGAGAATATACGCGCATACCATATTGGACATTTTACAATTAGAAGGAGAAACCTGTAAATAAGTCCTTATAGAATAGGATACAGTTTGAACTGAGGCTTTATTTCACTTAATAATATATATGACTCATCGAGTGCAAAGTAAAAAGAAAAAAGACATAATATTGAGTAATAAATTCTTTCTTATCTGTGAGGGAGTTTGCTTTGGCAATTTTAAATGTGGTGACATCCTGGTTTATGGAAATTGTGAATCCAACCCTTGGTTCTTGGTGCTATCCTGCCTCCTTTAAGGAAGTAATAGCTTATCCTTTATTAAAACCGGAATGGCAGATCAATGTGAATTGGCCTCCTATCACCCTGTATGTACTCTTCCCATCCTGAGTAAGGTTGTTGAAAATGTGCTTATTCACAATTGCTAATTTGCTTTCTGATAACCAGAGACTGGATCCCTTTCAGTGTGGTTTTGGATGTGGCCACAATATTGAGACCTTGTTGGCCTCAATGACTAAAGCTCTTCATCAGAGCATGGATAGCTATAATATGGTGCTGCTGGCCTCTTTGGACCTGTTTGCTGCTTTAGGTACAATTATGCTATCACATTGGCTCATCTGACCAACTTGGGCATTGTGGGATCAGCTCTCCAGTGGTTTAAGTCATTTTTGGCTAACAGGAAGCAATTTGTCATCATAATGTTGTCTAAGTTCTGGAGTCCCCCAGACTTCCTCTTTATCATCTGTCTTGCTCAATTTGTATCTCAAATCTTTATCTGTTGCTTTGCAAAATATGAGCGTTAAAGTACCAGATTATGCGGATGACATCCAAATGTTCATTACAGGTGAGGTTGTGTCTGAGGTTTTGTGGGGCCTAAACTGTTGTCTTAAAGCTGTTGTGACTTGGATGTCTGCTAATTTTCTCACATTGAATGGTTTTGATGGCTTTATCGTCCAATGATCAGATGTTGAGGTGTGGTGATTTGGATATTGGGTTTCTTCTTCACAATTTGGGGGTTTTGTTTGACTCTCAGTTATCATTCAGATCCCAGATTAAGTCAATGGTTGCATTGGCCTTTTACAAGATGTGGCCATTGTGAGGACAGTATACAAATTCGTAAAAAGCTTTGGACAAGCACAGAAGATGCCTGAGGGAGACAAAGGGGTTGTAGAGTTTAGTAATTGGTACTGATAGGCAGACTGGATAGGCAATATGACTTTTATCTGCTGTCAATTTTAAATGTTTCTGTTTAAATAAATTCAAAAGAGTTTGGGCCTACATGAATAAGATATCTGAAAATGATGCACAAGATCATAAATTTTATCCTCTTAACAACTTATAGCTAATGCGATGATTCTGAAATGGGTGCCACATATTAGTCCAATTTCTCTGTCTCTACAGGATATGCAATAGCACGCATAGCTTGAAAGATAAATAGGACTATAATTGGCAAAGCTGATTTTAACTACAAAAGGTAGATTTCACAATGATTGAGATTTGTGGAGGAAAGTATCGGTCAGACTCCATTGTAACTTTCAGACTCTGAACAAAAGAAATCTGAAGAGATCTCTTTTCCTCCTCGAGATTCATAAAGCTTCAGAGTTTGATGGGTTCAGCTTCATTTTATTACACAGTAGCCAAGTGCTCACTTTTGTTGAACAGTCATTAAGATGGATTACTACAACTTCCTGTTCCTTATCCATGCTTACTGTCATCAGCAAAGAAATGACCTGTTATTCCACAACTCTCAGTGCTAATGGTACAAGATATATATTGAAAAGAGCTGGAGAGAGGATTGAACCCTGAGGGCATTCCATTTACTGAGGAGGATGATACCTTGGACTATGAATGATTTATTCGTTAAGAAAGATGCAAACCGTTTGTGCACCACATCACCTACCCCTGCTATATCCAGATGATGTAGCACTATTGTATGATCATGAATAGGAGATGCAACTGTGAGGTCCAGCAGAACTAGCAAACAGGCCTTTCCTTGGTATCCCTGCATTTTAAGGAAATTCAGCCAGTCTAGCAGTACTGTCTCAGTACCATGATTTTAGTGAGATTTCGATTGACAGCACAGTAAGATGGCATGGTCTTCCATCGATTTGATACCACTTTTTCGAGAAAAGGAAGGTTTGCCACCGACTACTAGCTAGCTATAGAGGCTGGGTCTGTATTGCCTTTTGAGGTGAGTTTTACTATTGCGATAATGCCTATCAGCAATGGTCCATCTCTGTATCTGTTTCCTTGTCTGTCTATATGCATCGACTTATCTGCGCTGACAAACCTATGTATAAGGATAGGCAGGAAGAGGCGCAGAAAGAAAAAAACTGGGTCTAATTAAAGAACTGGGGGAAGTCCTCACCTCTTCCCCCCCCCCCCCCCCGTGAAACAAAAAGAAGAGAAGCAACAGCAGTGGGCCAAATTACAGAGCTGGTGGGAGTTCCCAGCAGTGAAACAAAATAAGAATGCAGCAACAGGTTAAATTAAAGGACCAGCGAGAGTTCCCACCTCCCACCAGAAAACAAAAAGAAGAGTGTAGCAGTGGGGCAAATTAAAGAGCTGGTGGGAGTCTGTATCGCGCACTGGTGAAACAAAAAGAAGAGCAGTAGGGCTGGTTAAACTGCCAGTGGGAACCCCCACCTTCTGATGGTGAAGATTGCCCTAAAAGGTTTGTGAAGAGGTGGAAGGGAGGGGGCAGAGCACAAGAGCTTGCCTAACTGGTAAGGTACGATGGAAGGAGCAGGGCATCGTGGCAAGAGAGGGGAGGGTGAGAGGTGCAGCATAAGGGACGGGTAGGGTAAGAGGAGGAAAACAGATGAGAGGAGCAGAAGGGAAGGGGATGAGGAGTGTGGAAGGGGGCAGGGCATAAGTAAGGTGGAGGGTGAAATGCAATTGAGAAAGTTTAGGGAGATGAGGGGAAATGTGAAGGTAGCGAGAGTGAAAAACAGTGAGTTAGGAGAAAGGGGTGAAAGACTGCGGTAGGGGAAAGGAGACAGAGTGCCATGTAGCAGGAGAAAAAGAGAAGGGAGAGTGGCGAAGGGTAGGGATGGGGAAAGGTGTAAGAGGATGAGAGAGATAGGCAGTTTCTGTAGGAAGATGGGATCCTACATGCCCAGAGCCACGCACAGCCACACCCTCCATGCCATAGGTATGCATATCTCACATGCTTTTATTGCCCCCCCGCCCCCCCCCCCACAGCCTCATGACACACACCCTTAGACACACAGGGATCTGCATTCACTCTGCAGCTCCTCACTACCTTTCCTCTCTTATCTCTCCCTCCACGGGAACTCTGCTCTTCTGGCAAATTGTTTCTGTCCACGCCCTTCTCTTCTATAATGCCAACTCCAGACTTTGCTTGCTCTTCCTTATGCTTGGAAAAAACTACCTGAGTCTGTACGTCAGGCGCCTTCTCTGACGCTTTTCAAATCCAGACTGAAAACTCGCCTCTTCGGTGCTGCTTTTGGATCTTGACTCATCTGATCTCCTTTGTGTTTCCTTATCATTCCCCCTAGCTGTATCCCATGTCTACAGCTACTGTTTTGTCTGTCTCAATTAGATTGTAAGCTCTGATGAGCAGGGACCTTCTTTTACATGTGTCTGTGCAGCGCTGTGTATGCCTTGTATACAAATGTTCAATAGTAGTAGTAGTAGCACTAGTAGTAGTGATGTCATTTGGGAAGATGGTGGTGTCATAGGCTGGTCAAGTGAGCATCACACCTGCCTTCCAACTTTTAGAGGTGGCTAGGAGGGGTTTGAAAGTCTGAGGCAGGGGTTCAGAGCCTACTCAGGCCACCAGAGCCTATTTTGTAGGGTCAGATGATGGGGTAGAGGGTCTGGGGATCCACTTAAGTTATCAGGAATTTTTTTTGTGCTGTCAGAGAGGGGGTGAAGTCCAAGAGTCCATGTGGGCCATCGGGGATCTTGAGTAATCTGATGTTAAATGTTGCACTTCACCTCAGATCCGCACTTTGCATCTGGGCTGTATTTTTACTCCGGCCCTGAAGTGATATATAGATTCAGCTTGTTTTTTTTTTAGCACCAGGAGCAATTTGTTATTTTGTGCTTTGCATTAGTTTTGCATGCGCACTGCGCTATCCCTTAGCACAGTGGTTTCACTTTTGATTTTCCTTCTTACCTCATTGAGAGTAGGATTAGTGCTAGAAAATCAGGAATAAATCGCTGTGCTAAGGGACAGCACAGCTTACAGCATTGGGGTCGATAAGGCTCATTTTAGATAGGACACGGTGAGAAGAATTAAGATAACCAGGACAGGATGTGGAAATTCCTACTGTATTTAACAAAGGCTCTACCAAACGTAAAGATTCTGTTAAAATAAGTATAAGAATGTGTATGATTGCATGTCGATGTCTCTCTACATCCTTCTAGAGCAGTGATTTTAGAAAGCTGGACATGGGGGAAAAATATGCAGCATTACCCCCAGGCCTGGTGCTACCATTAGGTGAACTAGAGCATCTTGCCCTCCAGGGGCACCTGCTGCTGCCAAATGCCATTGCTGCCACCCCTCTCCGGGACTGGTAGCGGCGGCAAGGCCCCAAAGCTGTGACACAGCACTTACTCACTGTCTCCGAGGCTGCGTTGCGATTTCACTCTTGCCCAATCTGCAGCTTCTATCCCCTCTGATGCTGACTTCTGGTTTTGTACAGCAGAACCCCATTCCCACTGCCCAATCCCATCCCATCCCTGGTTCTTACCAGGGCCCCTGGTGTTTAGAGGGAGCAGGAGTGATTGCCAGTCACTTCTGCTCATGGCGGCCCTGGGCCCCAAATTGGCTCCCCGGACTCCTTATGGTAATCTTGCAATACTAGCACTAGGGGTCAGGATGTAAATAAGGGTTTATTTGGGAGCTTGACTCCTAATGGTGGTACAATGAGATTATTGCTGGCATGGGTGCCATTTTGAAACCCAAGGCCACCATGAACAGAAGCGACTAGGGATTGCTCTTGCTCCCACTCGACACCAAGAACCCCGGTAAAAACTGGGGAAGGGATCAGACAGTGTGGGTTGGGGGCAGAGTCTTCTGGCAGGGGTGCCACAGGAATCTCAATTTCAGGAGGTGGCTGTAATAAGAGGTGTTGGATATTGAGGGGTGAGTGTAGGGTAGGGTAAATGATGTTATGGAGGTATTAGGGAAGGTGGATTGGATGCCAGAGGGCTTTGGGGAAGTAGGGTATCGGATGTTAGAGGGTATCAGGGAGTAATGAGATGTTGGGGTTAATGGGGAAGGAAGAACTTTGCCATTACACCAGGGCCGGCACTACCATTAGGCAAACTAGATGGTTGGCTAGATCGTCAAGCCACTGGGGGTGCCCTCAGTGCCCATTGCCGCCACTGGCACCCCTCTCCAGGGCTGACAGTGGCGGCAATTGCCCCTGAAACCATGATGCAGCACTTACCCTCTGTCTCCAGGGCTGCATCGCAGTTTCATCTGCAGTTTCAGCACCCTCTCTGCTGGTTTATATAAAGGTCCGTGGCCAAAGTGGCAGACTGAGCAGATTGAAGCCGCGATGGAGCCCCAGAGACAGAGGGTAAGTGTTGCATTATGGTTTCAGGGACAATTGCTGCCACTGTTGGCCCTGGAGAGGAGTGCCAGTGTGGCAACTGGGCATGGAGAGACGGCAGGGTGGAACCTTGCTTTACATCTGCCCCTTTAAGAAGGCACTTATCTGTGCCTTGAGGCAGCTGTAAATGCTGATGTCTAGATGTTTTTAAAACTGTTATGCATTCCCCCTGTAAAATGGGGAATACATATTGATGTTGTAGGCCCTCTCAACCATTCTTTCTCCATGTACTAACCACGCCCCCTTGAAATCTGAATGTGGTGTGAATCACCGTGTGTAAAGAGTGAATTTCTAAAATCTCATTTACACATGCATTGCAATCTACATGTGTAAGTGCCATTATTTACACATGGGGGTGAGTCTGAAATACTCCCAAAGTATGATAGATGTAGTAGAGAAGGGGGAAGCATGGTGATATAGTAATGGAATCTTTGTTGATAGCAAATGAGACTCTCTGGTCCATTGCTCTTAGCTTTTCTGACCCTGTTGATGTGTGGAAAGGTTTGTGAGTTGGGAAGGCAGGGTTGGAGGACTTCATGTCATATGTCTGGGAAAGGTGTGCTTAGTCAGGATTCTATAAATTCTGCTCTTGCATGGACAAAGCAGCTGCAAATCAAGGATAGAAAATAAAGCTTTCATGGAAGGTAAAAGATGCTGGTATTTTTGACACAAGCCATTAGTTCCTTATTCACTGCAACTTGCTAAGTAATTTCCATTTTCTTTTTGATGTGTGTGCCCCAGTGTTATTTGTCCCAGTTCATTATCTCCAATAGGGAAAACTCCCCTATTGCAGATAATGAACTGGGACAAATAAATGAAAAAGTAGAGGTACTGAAGTATGGGCCGGCATGTATCCCAACGTCACGGCTTGAATAATGATTTTTTTTTTGCCTGGTTTTCTTGAATAGCTATTTGCCTCAGAGTCCTTTCTGATCTTTGAACTGAATGAGAGACTATATGATATTATTTCTGCTTCAACAGTTGGCAGTCATATGTAATTGAATATGCATCGTTGTGCAGCAACCGGCAGCTTAGTTAAGTGAAATAATTACTGCGGGGCCAGTTTTGAAAGCTTTTCGCTGGCAGGCCAATGGGAGGAGCTAAAGGGGCAGACTGTGATATTCAGCACTGTCAGGAAGTCCCTGGGCGGAACTGGGGTGATACCAGCTCTAACTGGATATGTCCAGACACTTAACTGGTCAATGCAATTTGCAGCAGCCACCCCTGTCCGGACAACTTAGGCCACATGAAAAGCAATCTGGACAAGGGCTGACTGAAAATCGCATTAGCCGGGTAAGTTTTGGCACGTACCTGGTTAGGGCTTCTGAGCCCTGCTATTCAGTGGCAGTTCCTTTCTGGGTACTGCTGCTAAATATCTCACCCATATTTAAGTACTATGACTGCTAGCCGTGGCATTTAACTATTGGCATTATTTAATCTTGGCCAGTGTATGACTGAATAATTGTACCACAGAAGAACAGAGTGTTTGAATTCCAGGTCTTTGCATCAGAAATGCAGTAGCCAATGCCTTACAATAGCAATTAGTGAAGCGCCAACTGAAGAAAAAATATCTTTGTGTTTGCACAGTTTCATATCTCAGACACATTTGGATAACTTAATTAGAGGAAATTTCCCTTCTTTAATTAATGCAAATGCATTAATTCTCTACAGTTTGCTTTCTCTAGCAAAACTGTTCTCTCAGAAAGCAAGTTGCCTCTTGTGCATTTCTAAGTTGAACAATTAAATGCTTGGCAAAAAAACAACAGCCAATGGTTTAATAAACATTTCTTTTTAAACATGTCTTGATAACTTAAACAGTCTGTAATAAATGAACAGAGCTCATCATTGAAGAATTAGTTGCATAGCTTGAATTTGGTATTTGTTGGCAGAAAATCTACTTTGCTACTTAGAATCTTGCAGAAAATGATGGATTGATCCATGCTCTTAAAGTGGGAGCTTGCAGCGCGACTTCTCATCATAACAATTGGCTCTGAAGGGCTTTTCTGATAGAAGCATCTCTGTCTTTATCAGAGTTTCCTAAAGCTGTTCTTGTGACCCTACAGCCAGTTGGGTTTTCAGAATATCCATCATGAATATCCATGTTAGCATATACTGGGACTGTGATGTATAGAAATATATCTCATGTATAGTATATTCATTTTAGAGATCCCGAAAACGTCAACTAGCTCTGGGGTCACTGGGGCAGGTTTGGGAGCTATGATCTAAATATCGAGTTCTCTAGTTATCAATCTATTTCCCAAAATACAAACTTTATCTGATGTCAGTTTTCCACCAATAGATCAGCATCAGTGTAAAAAGTTAAATGTAATCTGTGAAGTGGCATTTAAGAAAGGACGTCTAGGTGAAATTTGGAGCATCCAGGGCAAAACGTCCAAAAAAACCACCAGGGACTTGGAAGTCCCCAAAATGGACGGCCACACAGGTGGCCTCATAGGCGGCCCTGCTACAAACCCTTGGGGCAGAAAAGTCTATCCTATCCTGAATGCATGTCCATGCAAGCCTTTTTGCATGCAGGGACGTGCTTCAGTGTGCTGAACTGGAACCATTTCTCTGCAGTTTTCATTATCATCATGGAAAGTAATAAGGGGCATACGAGTACCTTCCTCTCTATGTCCTCCTGGTGTCTGGATGGTAGAACGAGAGCTTTTCCGATGCCTGGATCAGGAATAGACATGGGCGGTCCCCCTAATAAATGTGGATGTGCTCACCGTTTCTGAACTCAGGAGCACACACCCAACTTGCTTGGAACACCCCTGGACATGCTTATGTTACGCCCTTCACACCTTGGATGTCCTCACGCTGGGAATGCTTATAGAATGGCATCTAAAATGGCTCCAGGGATGTCTCTTTGATTTGCATGTCTGTGTGCCCATTTTCAGATGCTCAAAACATGAATAGGGCTTTTAAAATAACCCCTATTAAGCCGATCCTAGAAGGGGCACGTCTGGGTCGTCTGGACACCCCTGAGCAGGACGGGCCCGTTAGGACCTGATTCTGTACCGCGGGTGCAGGATCAGGCCCTGAGACGGCCCGGCATGCCCCTGCATCCCTCCCAGGACATGCAGCCCCACAAGTCGCCTTGCTGAATCGGGCCCTATGGGTGTATTATGATTATAATTCTGTTTTTATGTTCTTTTACACAACATGGCAATTTTGAATAGCAGTATGAAAGCGGCATTACCTTTTTCAGCAAGTTTTCATCTTAGCAGTAGCTAGAGTAGGCTCTTCCACTCTAGTTACAAAAACATATTTTGGGAGCATTGTTCTTTCATGCTATGTGCTCCAGTGTATGTGGTGCATTCCAATAAAGGAATCCCTCTTTTTTATTGCAACAAACGTTTATATCAGCCTATAACCTGCCATAGAGCAGATGAATTGGTGCCCTGGAGGGAATACAATCTAATTTTGTACCTGAGGTAATGGAGGGTTAAGTTTAAATATCAGCACCAGCATTTACATGAATATGTATAGTTAATGCTGCTATAAATAGCGGCATTGAATATACATAGAATGTAGCCACCACAGAAGCACTATGAGAGTAATCTTGTAACTCCCCGATAGTCAGTGTATGTTGCTGTGTATGAGAAGTGGGCCTGTTTTAGAAAGAGAGGCATGCACATGCCTTACTTTATAAAATAGGTGCGTACAGATGTGCCATATGCAAGGCACGTAAATTATGCCTACCCTAGAGCAAGCATAGCTATCAGTGCCTAGGCTGGCGCAGGGATGCAGATACGTCAGAGTATTCTATAACATATGCACGTCCCTCGAGACCATGCCTCTGCTCTGCCCACACCATGCCCCCATATACTTCCCAACACAAAGTCTGTGCAGAGGGCACTTCCTGCATGCTTATAGAATGGCGCTTGACCAAAGCACGTGTGGAAATGCCCATGCACGTGCGCAAGTCTGGAAAGCTCCAGACTTGCATGTCTAGGGCTGTGGATCTTTCCATGGCTCCCTTATTTATTTTTTATTTTATTTGGAGAGTATTTGTATACGCTACTTCCAGCGATCAGCAGCGGTTTACTTTACACCACATCAGTGGGTGTAGATGGGGATAATCAACAGTATATACAATTTGATTGCAGGGGGGGTTCACAGAGCACACAGTGGTTTACTTTACACCACAGCAGGGGGTGTACATGGGGATAATCAACAGTTCGCAGAGCACAGACCTTTGGTTACATTATTTACACTTGATCATGGGGGTGTATTTACATATATACATGACATATATTCAATTTCACGGTCATAATCTTCACATATACATTTTCAATGGTAATTCTAGTGATTATGGATACTTGCATCTCATTACTTTCCTGAGAGCACGTAGGTTGATCTTTCGGACTATGTGATGCCATAGTGAGTCTGGAACAGGTGGGTCTTAAGCTTTTTCCTAAAGTCACTTAGGTTGCTGATTGCACGTAGGTCATGCGGCAGTTGGTTCCAGAGTGTTGGTGCGGTGTATGTGTAAGCTCTGTTGCTGATCAGTGTTTTGGTGGACCTTATGCTATTTGGGACGCATAAAGTTTTTAAGTTGGTGGTTCTTCTGCTCCTGTTGTGTGGTTGGATGTGGATGAGATTGGTAAGGAATGATGGTGCTAAGTTGTGTATCAATTTGAATGTGGTTACTGCAATGCAATGTGTGCCTTCGAGTCAGTCCTGACTCTTGGCGACCCAGAAGCTCCTGGGTTTTCTTGGCAGTGTCACCGGAAGTAGATTACCAGGCCTTTCTTCCGAGGCAGTGGAGGTTAAGTGACTTGCCCAAGGCCACAAGGAGTGCTAGTGGGAATTGAACCCTGGTTGGTTGGTTACCAAGCCAGTGTTCTAACCACTAGGCTACTCCTCCACTCCATGTGGTTACTATAAGCTTGTATTTTATGCAGGCGGCGATGGGGAGCCAGTGTAATTCTATTAGCACTGGTGTGATGTGCTCCGTGAAGCTCTTTTTTTTTTTTTTTTTTTTTTTAAAGTTTCAACTACTTTATTTCAAAAAAATGAAAAAGAATTACAATCAAGTCCACATTAAGGGAGAGCGGTAAGCAAATAAGACAAAAAAGAACCAAGAACATCATTACAAAGGAAATACTGGGCCCCGATTCAATACATATAACCCTTATACATAGGCAGGAAGTAAAAACAAAATTATCTAAACACTTTCTTTACCAAGCAAGAATAGGTTCAATTGATCAGCTTCCATAAAAATATACTTGACCTGTTCATATAACACTATACATTTACAGGGATACTTTAACAAAAATGAAGCCCCAATTGCCAGGGTGCGAGACTTTAATGCCAAAAAACCTTTACGCCTAACTTGAGTAAGTCTAGAAACGTCAGGAAATACCTGCACTGTAGAACCACAAAACAACTGATCCTTTTTTGGAAAATATGAACGCAGGATCAAATTCTTATCAGCTAAAGAAATAAAGGATACAACCAAAGTGGCACGTTTAGTGATCTCATCAGTAGAGGATTCCAAAAAAGTGGAAACATCTAACGATTGAGCCACCAAACCTTTCTCAACACCCTCGGCAATGGGAAAGGAGGTTCCTGCAGAAGCAAGTATAGGAACATAATACACAGAGGAAAATTTTATAGAAGACTCATCATCAATTAGGAGAACCTCCTTGAAGTACTTGTACAACAAAATAGAAGGAGACAAGTAATGGGTTTGCGGAAAATTCAAAAATCTCAAATTTTTTGCATGCACAGCATTTTCAAGGGACTCCATTTGGTGATGAATAGTAAGATTATCTCTAATCGAATAGTACTTGCTTTGGGGCTTGTTTACAAAGCTGCGGTAGCGGTTCGCGATCGTTATCGGAGCCACGACCCCATTGATTTCAATGGGGCCGTGGCTCCGATAACAACCGTGAACCGCTACCGCGGCTTTGTAAACAAGCCCCTTTGTGCCATATGAGAAGTGGGATTTTAGAAGGGACATCTTGGAAGAATCTGGGATGTTCAGAACAGAACAGCCAAAAACTGGAGGGAGTGGCAGCAGCGAAGGGAGAGGTATAAATACCTTCTGAAATTGCACTGTTTCCACCCCGAAAAATGGATGTCCCTGTAACTGGTTATGGAGGCGGGCTCCGTGCAGATTGCAAAGCCAGGTACGTGCACGGATGTAGGCCATTTCACAAATGTGGACATCCCCAATTTGAAAGGCCTCAGATTTGAGTACTTGGATGTTCCGGTAGGGGTATTTCAGAAGAGGGATGACTATGTTATGCAGGGGCAGTGGAACATCTTTGTAGTTGGAGGGGCCAAACAGACTAATCTCCAGTTTTGCACCCAAGCTCTCTAGATGCTGATGCTGTGTAGGGCATTAAATTGGTGGGGCCACGGCCCAGGTGGCCTATCCCCTTCCACTGCATGAGACTTGCATGTCATGGCCTGCAATTTCAGATACTCAGACATGTGATGATGGGCAAATAATATGTTTGAAGTATGTATTTATGCTCAGGTTTCTTCAAGCAGGACATATTAACTGTGATGAAAAAGGTCATCTTGCTCTTTCCCCTGGAAATCTTGCGGCCATGAAATGAGCACTTTTTTGCACCTTGTTTGTGGTCAGGAGCAGGTTTAGGCAGGGATGCCTCACCCACCGTGCTTGTGGCATTCTGAAATCAGACCACAGCGTTCCTCTCCGCTGCTCTGCCTAGGCTACGCCCCCACCACATCTCCGTGCTCCATGGATGTGCTCATGTTGGGGAATCTACATTCCCAGCTTTCTAAAATGGGTTTGGGGACATCTATGTGATTTCCGCGTCTGAATACTCATTTTCAGACATCAACTTCATGACTAGAACTTTTAAAATGTCCTCCATAGCGCTTCTGTTTTATTGAAATAATCATTTTTTTTTGTGGGAAACACAAGGAAGAATCCATGGTTTGAAATAGTGTTTGTGATACCTTTATAAAATAGGCACTTTTTTAAGACTTTCCACATAGACATCCTGTTATATGTCTGAATTCAGACCTAGAGGGGCAAGGAATACAGCTTGCAACATCATTGTTGGTTACAGTGTGATGTAGCCTCTCCTTATCACCTCCTTTTCCCCAGCTGTTGCCAACTGACATAGGCTTGATCTTCAACTGTATGATTCAAAGAGAAAACAACAGGAGAACCTGAAAACTTAATCTGTTCTTGCACAGAGACAGCTACAATATTCCATCACATGTCTTCAACATTCTTTTGATACTGCTTACATGCAAAAGTGGACCAGAACAGAAGATGACATTTACAACAAGTATTGAGTTAGAGTTGGTAAATGCATTTAGATAAAAATTTTCATTGGTCTGAAGATAAAAATAGCCTTTAATCTACTATATTATTTTGGAGTATACCATGACAAATCAAATAGGCTTTCAATAAATAATAACCTCTTAGATAATTAAGATTACCAGTAGACATTGTAAGCGTGATTCTATAACGTGCACGTCTGGCCCACGGACGCATATAAATGAAAAACAGGCTCCGTTTGACCCTAATTCTACTTGTGTAGGTCTGAACATGCCCGCAGGTCCAGAATCGGGGACAGAGACATGTTAGGCGTGACACGGACACAGGTATAAATAGTAAGTGGCGTGGATGCCTCTGCCCTTGGTGAATTCCGAAGAGATGTACAACTCCACTGTTGCTCATCTCCATGTGGCCATGTCTCCTCAGTTAAAACATGTAATCCTGAAGCTGCTCCTCATACTGACAGTGTGGTGTCCATGCCAACCACCCATGAAAATGGATGATACAGATGTGCTAATGCATAGCAGACCATATACTTTAGTCCTTTGCATGACCAGGACACTGCAAAGTGATCTCTGTGCACTCAGATGTTACAACAGTGAGTAGAAAGTGATATGAGTGTCCTGACATACCTTGCGGCACAACATACATGGCAGCAAGTGAACATTTTAGTTGAGTTTGCATTGGTCTGGACTTTCAGAAAGCCTTTGACAAGGTCCCTCATCAGAGACTTTTGGCAAAACTAAAGAGTCATGGGATAGGAGGCAGTGTACTACTGTGGATCAAGAACTGGCTAAAAGATAGAAAGCAGAGGGTTGGGCTAAATGGCCAATTTTCCCAATGGAGAAAGGTGAATAGTGGTGTACCCCAGGGATCTGTGCTGGGTCCGCTGCTTTTAGACATAATCATAAATGACCTGGAAAGTGGAATAACGAGTGAGGTTATCAAATTTGCAGACGACAAAAATCTATTTAAAGTTGTTAAAACCCAAGAGGATTGTGGAAATTTGCAAGAGGATCTTGATAAATTGGAAGACTGGGCATCAAAATGGCAGATGAAATTTAATGTGGACAACTGCAAGGTTATGCACCTAGGGAAGAACAGCCCAAACTATGGTTACACGATGCAAGGTTCCACATTAGGAACCACCACCCAGGAAAAAGATTTAGGCGTCATTGTGGATAGCATGTTAAAACCCTCGGCCCAGTGTGCAGTGGCAGCCAAGAGAGCAAATAGAATGCTAGGTATCATAAGGAAAGGAATGGAAAATAAAACAAAAGATATTATAATGCCTCTATATTGTTCCATGGTGAGACCGCACCTTGAATATTGTGTGCAATTCTGGTCGCCGTATCTTAAAAAGGATATAGTGTTATTAGAAAAGGTTCAAAGAGCCACCAAAATGGTAAAGGGGATGGAAGGATACTCCTATGAAGAAAGGCTAAAAAAGCTAGGGCTCTTTAACCTGGAAAAGAGACGGCTGAGGGGAGATATGATAGAAGTCTATAAATTAATGAACGGAGTGGAACGGGTAAACGTAGATCGATTGTTTACGTTATCAGAATATAGAAAGACTAGGTTACATGCAATGAAGCTACAAGGTAAACTATTTAAGACTAATAAAAGAAAATATTTTTTCACTCAACGTGTAATCAAACTCTGGAATTTGTTACCGGAGGATGTAGTAAAGGCTGTTAGTGTAGCTGGGTTTAAAAAAGGTTTGGACAAGTTCCTGGAAGAAAGGTTGTCACCACTCACCCTCCCAGAGGCATTTTGCATGGGCAAGGCAAGTGGGTAGTTGTGTTTCTTACACTGTGAACTTTAAATGGAGGTTTGGAAAGGCCTCCTGGGTAATGTAGTCCTACAGTAATAAGAATGAGTCCAAGTTGTGCACGAGTGGTTCAGGTTAAATTAGGATTTATTGCCCCTCCCGGGGTTGGATGTTGATGACCATGAACAAAGAATATATTTACAAAGAAACCATACTCCTGATGTGAACAAAAATAGGCAACTTAAATAATGCTTATCTTCAGCTGTTATGGAATCAAAAAGAATAAAACAGTTTCCCTCCAAAATACTTCTTTTGGCTGTTTTTTCTTCCTTCAGCAAAATCCAGTATTATTAACAAAGGGACTGCACATTGTCTGCCACCATATAAGAGCAGTCCATAAACACTTCGGACTCAGGGGGTTGATAAGGGTCCCACTGCATAAGATCACCTTCTTCCTTAAGGTCTCTTAGGGAGGGTTCTTCTGCCTGCCACGCAAATCTCTCCGTTCCAATTACAGGGTTCCCTTCCCCCAACCTGCTCTGTGAGTCTGGGTGTTTGGCTTCCTGTGCGCACAGCCCTCTGTAATTAAAAGGATACACGTTTCCCTCTTCTGCTTGGCTACAGGGAATTCTGTGTCTGCCTTTAGAACTGCTTTCTCCCAGGAATCTCCCTTGGCTACAAAAAGGTTGGTAAAACTTTTCTCTCCCCTTTGATAAAAGCTTGGTATCAGGGAAATAAGCTTTACCTGCAGGCTGTCTGTTGTGAGCACAGCGTGGTTGCCTTTTCTGGTTCCCAGAATAAACGTCTCTGCTTTTTGGATAGTAAAAATCCCCAGTGCTTTTTGTAGTTGAGCACTGCTCCCTGGGAACTGGACTTGAATATCTTCCCCAGCTCTCTTCCTCTGAGAAGTTCCTCCGAGTGGAATTGGGATTTCTTTCCCTTTTCCCTTCTCTCAGCCACAGACCTTGGCTGCCCTCGGAGTATCTATCTTTCTCTGGTTTTCTCCTTCTTTCAGCTTTCTCCACGCTTGCTGTGCTGCCTTTTCCTTCTGTCTCCGTATCTGAGACTATGTCCGTCTCTTTCTCCTTCCCCTTCTCTGTCCTATATTTAACTAAAGGCTTTTATCTAAGTTTCTTTCTCCGTTGTGCTGAGCCACACCTCCCACCAGGTGTTCCCACTTCCCTGATGAGGCAGGAGCTAGCTCAGGGGATGGGCGTACCCTAACACTCTGTGACGTTCTTTGTTTAGGGTTTCCATGCCAACCCTCCATGCTTGTTTCAGCACTGACAGTTCTGGTTTCACTTTGCAGTGAATCCTCTGCCTCCCTTGGTTCTGAACCTTGCACTTCACGACATATCCCCCGCCTTAAAATATTACGTACTGCCGCACCTTCCGGACAGTACGTAATACCAGTGTGGGATCTGCTGTACTGTTCCATGTACACCATACTGGCAGTGGCAACTCTTTCTTTCCAGGGTTTTAAAAGGTTCAGGTGATATACCTGCCTGCGACCCTTTGCGTTCTCTATCCTATATGAGACTGGCCCTACTTTCTCTACGACCGTACACGGTCCCCTCCAATGGGCTTCGAATTTTGGGCCTGGATTTGCCACCTGGATAATTACCTTATCCCCTACATTTAATGTCCGGGGCTGTTTGCCCCTGTCGTAGTACTGCTTTTGCTTCTGTTTACTCGCTTGCAGATTTTCTATTGCGGCCTTTGCCGTTCTTTCTAAACGTTGCCTCAGACCCTTTAAGAACTGGGGTATTTCTACTTCAGAAATGTCTGGTTCTACCCATTGCTCATGTAGTATATCTAATATCCCTCTAGGGGATCTCCCAAACATAAGCTCATAGGGTGAGGCCTTTAGCGAAGATTGCACGCGTTCTCTGCATGCATATAGAACGAATGGGAGCAAGGTATCCCATTCTGCTATCTCCCCTTTTTTCAACCCTCTCCTCAGCATCTGCTTAATGGTCTGATTAGTACGTTCTACTAGACCATTTGTTTGGGGGTGGTAAGCCGAAGTCCGTATGTGTTTTATCCCAAAAGCCTCCCATACGGTGGACAGATGCTTAGATAAAAAGTTGCTTCCCTGGTCTGTAAGTACCTCTCTGGGGAACCCTACCATGCAGAATAGTTTGATCAGCTCCTGGGCTATAATCCTCGCAGAGGTGTTCCTTAG